>CALNVZ010003434.1:39708516-39753215 GCA_940671915.1 Paracentrotus lividus | reverse complement strand
TATTATAATCTCTTAGACGTCTCCGCGATGGAAACAATATCGGATACGTCTATAGTCTCCGGGTGTCTATTTGATACCACCCTTAGTGTATTATATAGAGTCATAACGGTATCGCTTGTCAAATAATGTTCTGTACTATTCTATAATACATCCCTTTAAAAAAAAAATCTAACCTTTTCCCATAAAGAAATAAGATTACATTTCTAATCAGCATTAAGGGTGGTATCTCACTTAACGGAAAATAATTTGAAACAAATTTGTGACGGATTTGTCAGCATGGCTTTGCCATTCCCAAGTTTCAGAGACGTCTCTAGTGGCGCAAACGATTCCGTCGCGGAGATGTCTCCGCGACAAAATAGAAAATTTCGTCTCCGCGACGGATAAACAGTATTAGAGACGTCTCCTGAATTTTGGAGACGGATTTTAAAAAATAAATTATCGCGGAGACGTCTCCGAGACGTCACCGCGATATTGGAGACGTCTGTAACACTTTTTATACGTCGCGGAGGCGAAATTTTCTATTCTGTCGCGGAGACGTCTCCACGAAGTGAGATACCACCCTGACCAAACTATCGCACACAAAAGGAATGTGCCTTGGACCATAAGAGCCTACTACATTCTTTGATCTTACGTAATCTACTGTCCCTCGTGTACATTATCATGAATCATTCGTTGTATTCGCTTGAATGAAAGACTTTAAAAAAGTTTCTTGACTAATAAAGTAGACAGGTCCAATGAGGTTTTTTTCCCTCACGGAGAGGTCTCCGATACTTATTTTCCTTTTTTCTTCGTTTATGTCTCCGCGACTAATTTCAAAACCGTCTAAAACCCGTCTCAAGGTAGTCCCAGTCCGTCTCAGGGCAAGTGATATAACACCATACATGCCATAAGCCATAATAAATGAGTTCACCTAATGCATTTGATGAATAAAAAATGCATGTTTCCAAATTAATTCGTACATAATTTCGACTCAAAAACATAAATGATTGCGTTTTATGTTTACATAATATATGGAGAGGAAAATTGCACTGCAAAAGGTGTGATCATTTATTTGTTTAGAAAAAAAAAGATTAATAACAAAACAACAAAAAAAAAAAAAAAAAAAAAAAAAAAAAAAAAAAAAAAAAAAAGAAAGAAAAAAACTTTCATTTAAAGCTTCTTTTTCCAATTACTTTATTTTGTCAACAGAACTCGTGGCCTGCTCTTGAGAGCTCTTTCAACAAAAATCGGGTGTTTGTATACATGCTTCGAACGACTCTCTCAGCTTCTGAAAAACAATTTGAAAATAATATAAAGAGCGACGAAAATGCTTTGCTGTTTCGAAACGTAGACCTACCTTGGAATTCCCAACGTTGTAACTTATGAAAGAACATTCTTTGTATGAATAGAGCAACGAAAAATCATTCATAAGATGAACGTACCGGTAGAATGTTAATCTTTTTAACTTCTAGGAAGAAGACAAGTTTAGACTGATTTGCAGTTTGCTCGATTTATTCCGCTCCGAAACTAGGAGTCTTTCCTCAAACATGTAAATAGGAAGGTCAAAGTAAACAAGTAACATGCATAAAGGCTATAACAAAATCTTATAAACCACAATAAAGAGGGTCCACCATAAACAATTCGACAAAATGTATAAACATGATATGATTCAATAATCTTAAGGGTACATGTACCATGAGTGGAACTCAAATTGTAGGGAACTCCGGTCACGTGATCAGCGGAGGGATAGTAACTCTTCCGATCACCCCAGCCCTGGGGTTTACGTGACCTGCCGGTAGGATAGTATCTCCTACGGAGATCCCCCACAACTTTTCAATACTCACAAAATCATCAATGCATAAATAACATAGTTAGGAAACACTATATTTGTGGGATCTCGATCACGCGATCAGCGGAAGGATAGTAACTCCCTCCGATCACCCAGGTTCCTGGGGTTTACGTGACCTGCCGGTAGGATAGTATCTCCTACGGATGATCCCCACAACTTTTCAATACTCACAAAATCATCAATGCATAAATAACATAGTTATGGAAACACTATATTTGTGGGATCTTTAGTCACGCGATCAGGCGAAGATAGTAACTCCCTCCGATCACCCGCGGGTCCCTGGGGTTTACGTGACCGCCGGTAGGATAGTACTCCTACGGATGATCCCCACAACTTTCCAATACTCACAAAAACATCAATGCATAAATAACATAGTTATGGAACACTATATTTGGGGGTCTAGAGTCAGCGATCAGCGGAAGGATAGTAACTCCTCCGATCACCCCAGATACCTGGGGTTTACGTGACCCACCGACAGGATAGTATCTCCTGCAGTATCCCCAATGTTATCCCGGTGCTACTACCAGCGCATAATAACAAGTGGTGATAATCGGAACCAACCATGGAATAATCACGAGTAAAAAGAAATCCTCCACCCACTTTTTTTTTTTTTTTTTTTTTTTTTTTTTTTTTTTTTTTTTTTTTGGGGGGGGGGGTGGCATGGTTTGCCATGGTTGCTTCCTTACCATCTATGGCCCATGCTGTTTCACTAAATATTAATATGACATGTATCATACTTCATGTATTTATCATGAATTCAATCCGTTACATATTGTAAGCTTATGTTATTATTATTGCTGTCTAGTCAGACAGTGATAGAGGCGAAAACCCGACAATATTGCCATTGTGGCCTAGTTTAACGAGCAAAATAATTATATTTCCTTTGTCGGGGAAAATTCCTCTATGGCCCACTTGTAGTTCAGAGGCTACTGTGCGACCGAGTGGCTCTGACTCCACCCTCTGCTAGCTTAACAATTATGTATGACGTATACTAGTACATCAAAATCAATCATTAATTTAAATATGGTTCTAGTTTGTCAGCAATGAAATAAGTTTCAAGATTAATGTGAATCAAAAAATGAAGGCGTAATATAACTGAATAATATGTAACTCACGTTGCAACAACGCTTTACTCAACTTTATATGTATAATGATTCCATGTGCTACAATTGTAATTAATTAACAGTCATATCCCAGCGCGCCTAAGTACTAGGGATGGCCACACAAAAAGCAAAAAGCACTAGAACGGTCTCCCACTTCATCAGGTTATGACGTAGATTAGTCCAGTCATTCAGGTCACTTTACAAATGCAACAATGAACCCATCAACTGCCATAAAACTAATAATACAACAGCACAGAGACACGACAAAATTCTCAATTAAAAACGGTCTTTCGAATTATTGTCTTATTGGACTAGTGGTTAATATCACCCATCATTTTATTTATTTCTAATTAAATCCATAGTATCCATATTCCTATAGAAATAACCTCAGCAGGCAAGATGACACTTTCAGTTCGGCTTTGTTGATTCTTAAACCATGGAAAATATTAATAATAAACCAGTCATAGATCATCGGGTCAGTTCTTCTATATTCGATGTAATTCCATGGAAAGTGAGTAACATTGCCTCTCTCTGTGTGCCATGTGTGTCTATGACTGGAATGTCTCATGACTTGGAAACCGTTCAATAAGGGGAAGTAGATATTCCTAAAATTTCACTATTTTTGAACAAAATGTATTGGGGTGAAAAACAAAAACAATGTTTACCACTGGCCATTTTAAGTTTTAAAATTTCTACTCTAGCCTGTCTAACACTCGGCTCTGAGCCACACCACCATGAAAATAGCCCATTGTCTAGGGTGTCCTATTGAAAACATGCCTTATGGAGTATTTTCCCACGGTGGTCCATATTTGGTGGACACAATACGGTAACATACATGTCAACCATTCAGTTTTGTACTGCTCATAAATTGTATCTTTGTATAATCTACTCAATGGTGTTACTATAATCTCCATTTCATGTTGATACAACATACGGAAATGTTTGGTATGATTTGGTTTAAATAAATCAAAGACAAAAAGAACGCCATAAAACCTGAGGCTTTTATTGCATTTTCTGGTTTTTTTTCTGAAACCTGTCGAAAGTGTTCTAGCAGCTCATTGGTACACTCTGAGTCACTCTTGGATCATATCTTTGAAACGGAACATCCACTTGTAATAATGGCAAGTACCAAAATGTTTTCTTTTAAAATGCTCTATCAAATAAGCCTAGCAAAACAAACTTAAAAATAATTTAAAATTTTAGTGGACATCCCTTAGTAGTACCCGCAATGCGTCTCCCTAATCTATTCATGATTGGGATTGTTATCGGTCGCTGTGTCCACAAATCGAGCCGCGCCCAGGAGTTCTGTCGGCGAGATTCCACGAGTGTTGCATTAATAGCCGAGAGAGTATGTGCCCGCTTTCGCGTGGATGTGAGAGGTTTTTCTATTCATTTCGTCTGCCAACCCCGCCCGAAGTCTATTCCTTCGCTTGCTAATTGAATGCGAAGGGAGGCCAAAAGTTAGTCTTCTCTTAAACATATCCTTATCAAATAGAGCATTGCAAAAAAGCACAACTTAAAAATAATTATTGGTCAAATGAGTATCAAGTACCTCTTATGTACTATGCAATTCCTGTGCACTTCACAGACATGTCGATTAACCATTCTGAGATTCTTTTATTTCTTCTTCCTGCCACAACAGATAAGCCCAGGTTTTCAATCCACAAGCTCATTTATAGCCGAATTACGATTATGTCCCTTTTGCCTGATAGATGGTTGTGGATTGGATTCTCATTTTCATATATCCATTGTGAGAGAGACTCCTTGTAGGTCTGAATGTTCTTCTCGAACTAGGATGAGGGCAGGTCGGGCAGGATACACTGGGATCGGCATCAGTTGTAACACACCATCCTCGCTGCAAGAATAACACTGTGAGTCGGGATTGGGATCTCCAACGGGATGGAGCAATAAACTGGACCGGTTCCAGCCATTGGCAGCTATCTCTATGTCACTTCACTCTATGCGTACTTCTATTAAGGCGGATTCTTTTCCTGCACGCCGCATTCACCATGGTATTGTCTTAAGTGATGCTCGGATTATCTTCTGCAACCGCACTGCATTATCATAGAATAGCGTGAGATGTGGTTCTTGGTGATGATGCCAGGCGGATAATCTACGATAATCGGACAAGGACCGTCACCGGGGTCATGGTTGGAAGAAGCCAATTCATCGCATTTAGGGCGGAATTACTGCATTTGAGCAGACATCAAGCAGGGGGGACCCAAGTATTGTTTTGTCCCGAGGACAGCATATTGACTACAGGCAGATGCGGTCGTCGGTTCTGACTATCTCAAGGCTGGTACTCGCCACCAGGCGCGAAGGTATGCCGTGATACAATCAGGGCCATTCCCACGAGGCTGACGGATATGCCGCTCATTGGGACCGCCTCTTGCTCTCCCAGGACTTGCCGTTGGATTGAGCATTTGTTAGAGCGGCATATCCGCATCACGCCCTGTGCTTGCAACGTCTGGACCAAGCTGGTCGCCTTCGGATCCAAACCTGTCGCGTTGTCCTGAAAATAGGATGAAAAGGATTCTGAGAGTCCATCTCGAGACAGAGGTAACATCATCAGTGTTCTAATATTCTATTCACTGTTCAGCACCCACACAGTGGGACGTATTATATCTTATCCTGTTCCCCGCACTTTGTAAAGATTACTTTAGGACAGCTAAGGATTTATAAGTAACTGAGTCGAGCATTAGGAGACAGTACAAGTAAGGATGTGTAACACGTTCTTACTGTCTGGTTACACTGTTTCGGTTAACACCTAGCAACGATGATGAACAATAATAATAACTATGCGCGTAGGTTCTAAATCAAGAGATGAACGCGGTTAACTCCTGGGTTGATGGCACTAGCGCAGTCCTTCATGTACGTGTTTCAACATTGAATAGCACTCACATGAATACCTGCACATCTCGTACCGATGACTAGCTAATGTTCAACGTTCTTCAATTGTAAAATCAATATATTAAAAATTGTATGGACGAATCAGTACTGGTGTCCTTTCCATTTTCGTCATTAATAAAATTAATTCCAATATGTCCAAGTGACTCTATAAATAAAGGTTGTGGGCCTGTTTGGGGAATAGTATGTATAATATGTGACGGCTTGAACCTTCGGGTAACATTTATTAGTCTCTCTTATATCAAACTATCATCAGGATCATCATATCCTTTATATTATAGAATGGTATTTAAATGTTATATAGACACCGTTTAGAGTTCGCAGAGATCCCCCACGCATCGCGAGCTGTGGCTTGGCACGTCTGACCAAGCCTGTCGCTCGATCCAAATCCTATCCCGGTGTAATGGGTCGATTCGCAATTAACGTGAAGACCCACATCCCCATCTATGGGATGAACCCATAACCCCGGCTTTCTGTTGCAGCGGATGTCGAAATTCTTATCGTAGTCCTCTCAACACATAACCATAGTACCGAGAGGCACAAGAAACGGATTAGTTGCCCAATCAGAAGTTCATGTGAGCGAGTTGATTGGCTCTAGATAAATACTGGTATAAAACAAGAAATGCATCGTCCACCGTTCAAATTGGACACGATTTTAATTTTGTTAGAGGGTAGGCGGGTTTCAGCACTAACCTTCCCCCTTCGTGAGATATTGCCTAGTACGGGCTTGTTCGTCTCGCCTCTGCATTGATTGGTTGCATGTTTTGTGTCTCAGAAAGTGTGTGAAATCTAGCATAGTTGCCCTCTCCATATTTTTTTCCTTCAGTGTGTGTACGGTTAGTCCCAAGTCATGCAGTGACCGGAAACAAGGCGACGATCTGTGTTTATAATGTTGGCACCAGCCGTGCTCCCCCTTGTATCCCAGGCGTAGCGACTGAGTCGGTTGCCCGACACACTGCTTGCCCCGTGTGGAGGATGGGCGTCATTATCCCTCAAAACTAATGACCTAGCCTATGCATAGTGGGTCACTCCGTTGTGTGTATTTGTAAATTGAAACGCAGGGTGTAGGCTACGGTGTTTGGTACAATCGAGGAAGGAAACCACTGAATTGTTTTCCCCCTTCGCTTTCAAAGATTGTTAATCTATGTCTTGTGTTTCAACTAGAATGTGATAGTTTCTGGATAAGATTGATTGCGATAGCTACGTCTACCTCACCTGCAGTTGGCTGTGCTTGTGAAGGCGGCGTGGGCTTGATGATGACTGGTTTCGCTCCAGTTGCGTCGTTTCCACGGTAATTGTGGTCCGTCAGGTCTCCGGAGCCGGTTAATGCTGGGAGTGGCTAGCGTGCCCTGCGAGTTACCGCTCGATGTGTCTCCCCGTTTTTGGCCGCCCCGCCTGCGGGGAGTTGGGGTGCCGAGTACGTCTTGAGTGGTGTCGTTGCTAGACTGCCTAAATCTTGTTGACGTCTAGGGCTCGCAGAATGTTGGTTTGCGGGCTGAACCCGGCTCTTGGCTGTGAATTTCCGCTTCCCGATCGTTTCGATATATCTGGGATCTTCCTGCTCGTTATTGTAGACTGTATCTGGATATAAGCCATTGTAGAGGCCTTCTCGAAAAGAGACTTCTCCGAGGGGAATAGGAAGTCGAAAGTGAGAAATCTTGGAGCACGGGACCGTACGCTTAGTTGCGCCATAAACTCCACGCGATGTAGATCACTGGCTGTGCGATTTCTGGTTTCTGTATCTTACAAGGTAATTTCACATAGTAAGCTGTCTCACAAAGGCAGCCGCTTAAACAGGCTGTAAAAGGGGCGCGCTATTTCTGGCCTATACCAGCAATTGTTTTGTCTATCCTTGACTCTCCCAGAATGACTCTGATCAGTTATTATGATCACGTTATTCTGAAATAACATTCTTTGTATAAATAGAGCAACGAAAATGAACGTACCTTGGAATGTTCATCTTTTTAACTTCTGAAAGAACATTCTTTGTATGAATAGAGCAACGAAAAAGCATTCATAAGATGAACGTACCTTGGAATGTTCATCTTTTTAACTTCTGAAAGAACATTCTTTGTATGAATAGAGCAACGAAAAATGCATTCATAAGATGAACGTACCTTGGAATGCCCATCTTTTTAACTTCTGGAAGAACATTCTTTGTATGAATAGAGCAACGGAAAATGAACGTACCTTGGAATGTTCCTCCGTATAGCTTTTGAGAGAATTGTATTTATAAATGAAGTAAGGCCTACCTTGGAATTTTCATCGCTATAGGTAGCCTTCTTTTGATTTAGTGACTGCCATCAACCTTTCGTTTTTTTTGTTAACTTCTAGAAAAAGGGGTAGCCAATAATGATATTTTTGTTTTTATTTAGGGTGGTATCTCATGGAGGTACGAGATGGAGTTCCAACTGGCAACTAATTTATTGAAACAGCTGTCACTTTCTAAAGACGCACAAAAGAATATACAGGTTCAATGCTGCCTCTGATGTCTGTTCCTCAAAGCCGACAGATTCATGGCGATAACAGAGTAGCGAATTGTGTATTGCTTATATTGCTTATATTTCACTTGTCATTTGACTGAACAGCGCAAAAATTTAGCACATGATAAGATATGAATATATCGACGATAATATGTCTAAACATTGGGGTAAATTTAATGACAGCACCTTAAATTTGTGAAAACGGTTGAAAAAAAATGATCATCCTAAAATCCCCTTTTTAACAATCTTCCGATTATTTCCGGCAGACGAAAATTGAATATGTGCTAGTTGGAATATTGGAAATTATGAAGCTATATGTCAGATTAGTCCCGACAACTGCCCAGTCAAGTAATTTTGATTTATATGTCGGAAAATCATTGTGGCATTTCTTTTCGCTTGCCTCGCAAAGAATATGCATTGTGTATTGCTCACAACTTTCAGACATGGTAGCGAAAAGTAATTTCTATTACAAAAGAATATCTCCTTTTGAAAGTGGCCCTACGAGTGCAGCCAAGTATAGGGATCTTTTGTCTACCAATCTGCAAGAGAGATCTAGTTAAGCACATGCCCGACATATTTTCTCCTCGCGGCTTTTAAGCTAGGTCAAACGATTCCGTACCTCCTTGGGTGCTATCTCACCTCGCGGAAACAAAATTGAGACTGATTTGCACGCATGGCATTGCACTACATCTGTCTCCTCTGCTGTCTCCGCGACTGATTTGGGGGCAACAGGAGACAGATCTAGTACAATGATATTCTGGCTAATCCGTCTTTTGTGTCACGTAACCTTTTCTACGTCGCACAAAAGATTTCGTCGCGAAGTGAAATCCCACCCTTGGGTATCTCGATCACTTCGCGTAAACTACTTTGAAACAAATTTGAGATAGATTTGTCAGCACGGATTTGCCATAGCTCAGTCTCCTAAATTTCCTAAAGTTCCTAAGTTTCGGAGACGTCTCTAACACGTTTTATACGTGGCGCAAACGATTCGCGATTCGTGGCATTATGTTAAGGATACGCCGGTTCAGTGTGCAAAATGTAGACGTGACGTGGGTTTGTTGTTGTTGTTGTTGTTTTGTGTTTTTTTTTACATAACAATATCATTATAAAAACTATCCAGTTACATGTTTCAATTATTATAGTTTTATAAGTAAATATACAATGTAGAAAACAAATAATTTAACTACTGATTTACTTCGAGGAGGAAACTTTGCTTAAATTAGTTGTATCACTGTATTACATTAAAAACATTTGTTTATGCGGTCGGGGCTACCTTAGGCCAACCTGAGCAGGATTGATTCACCTAGCAGTCTATGGAAATAGTTGGCCAATTCGGTCTTTCCCCCATCACATGAAAGGAGCTCATTCTTTATTCCTTGGCAATAACACAACATCGTATGTCCCCGCTTCCTTAATGAATAACATGAATAATACATAAACGAAAACAAAGATGACGGTCCAGGTTGGGCGGAGCTTCCAATTTTGAGCTTGTGATTGGACAACGGATAGTTTTTTCGTTCAACGATTCGATCGACCGTTCAAAACGCAGGAACACTATTGAATACTTCGTTACTATAGTGTTCCTGCGTTTTGAACGGTCGATCGAATCGTCGAACGAAAAACCTATCCATTGTCCAATCACAAGCTCAAAATGGGAAGCTCCGCCCAACCTGGACCGTCATTTTTGTTTTCGTTCATGTATTATTCATGTTATTCATTAAGGAAACGGGGACATGCGATGTTGTGTTATTGCCAAGGAATAAAGAATGAGCTCCTTTCATGTGATGGGGGAAAGACCGAATTGGCTAGCTATTTCCATAGACTGCTAGGTGAATCAATCCTGCTCAGGTTGTTCAACATCGGACATTGCGTTTAAAGTCCCAGACCGGACCGAGAAATGCGAACCAAAATTACATATAAAACGAAAGCTAATATTTCTTCCTAATACAACAATTCCCAATTTAAGCATTTTTATCTTCCATTTAGAAAGTATTTCATTAAAAAGGTGATCGAACCTCAACCAGGCCATCTCTCCCAAGTACTCGTAAAAGAACCCCTATTATATAATGCAGCTGATGACGTCAAAGAAGTTTAAGGGAATGCTGCTGCCAGGCATTATAGGGTTTCGGCTTTAGGAAACACGTTTGTATTGCTATGTCAGAACAATAGAATTCTAGCACTCATGTACCCTAGGAGCCAAGGGCCGTTAATCAGCATTTTTGCTGGGGAAGGTTTGAAGGTCCTATCTAGAGTAAAATTTTGCGCTGATTCCAAAAATGTCCCTCTTACTGACCGTACTTTATGACACTTCGGCCATTTTGCCAATTTTTGTCCAAAAAATGACCATTTTGGTCACTTGGGTCAAGGTGATATTTTATTTCTATAATTTTTCGATAAATGGGATTTTTAAAACCTATCTGATGTAAAAATGTGCGCTGATTCTAGAAAAAGTAGTTTTTATTGACTCGGTGGGTCATTAAAGGGTCATTTTGGTCAATTTCGGCCAAAAATTGTCATTTTTATCATTTTGGGGCCAAAATTAGACCAAAATGACCATCAGAGTCATCCAAGTGATTGTTTTCCCACCCCCAAACCATTTTAAAAAACTTCCTTGGGTCTAAAACAATACTCCCATACCATTTTCCTAAAATATTTGGACAGCCCTGGTCCTTTAGGCCAGTTTGACCGAAAGTGTGACCATTTTGCCATTTTGCAGGATTTTGCTATACAGGCCTTTGTATTACATGTATTAGGTATACACGTGTATTTATGTAGATGTATTATCCTTTCGTTTCAACTCATTTCACTAAAGAGTTGACTAGTGGTGGAGAAGTGGCAACAATTGAAGCTGATTTAAAAAATAGAGGTCTTATTCAACCTACCCATAAGTTTCTGGTCACTTATTGGTCACTTATTGGCCGAAGGTTGACCATAGCCCAAATGAAATAAAAAAATACGATTTACAATAAAATAAGTGCCTAAAACATAGCTAGACTGTCTCTAAGCACTTAACAGACATTTTTGTTATCATCTCGGTCATCAGAAACAGATTTACCCCGCACACAATATGTGCACATTCTCCACTCCCTACTTAGCATACTGACCATGAACTATAAAAAGAACCCCCAAAAAATGTTTTGATATTTGCTTTCACAACACAAAGGCATGCACAAATATGACAAGCCTGAAATCCTGTGTATTTCCTGTGATTTAATCTGTAATGTCCACTGTGGCGGTTCTTATATTACCACTTTGACCCGCACTGACCATTTCTATATGCAAATGGTCAATGTGGCTAAAAATTGCAAAACAAACCGCCAAAGTGTATACAGTAATCCATTATTTAGTCTACAATGCACTAAATGTATTGATTTTCAAGGTTTGTTAATGTCAATCGCGTTAAAACTGATTATTTGTCGAACACATTAAGTCTGGTCATTTTGGCCACTTTGGGTCAAAAGTTAAGCAATAATTAATGTCATTTTTAAATTTTATTTTAATACAATTTCAATCACTCAGTCTGTATTGTAAAATTGTATGCAAAGAATAAAATTGTAAACGCGGCATGATCGTGTAAGCAAAACACAGAAAGACCCAAGCTGACCAGTAATTATATGATTTCCATAGCAACATGAATCTAGATAGTGAATATAATAATTTCATATAACTATATAATTGTTTAATCTGCATGAATCTGTGACGATTTGAAATATCCCCAAGAATATATAACTAAAGAAGAATGTCATTAAAATGTCATCTATGACATAACCATTATCAACAAAGGCGGTTTTCATGTTGCTAGATATGAGTCCTGAGCGAGTCCAGTATTATAAACCAACATGACCAATGTCCTCATTGCCTTTCTATCGGGAAAACATTTCAACTAGGGTGGAGAGATCATGTCCTCTTGAAAACTTATCGTTCGTGTATAAACATACTTAAAGTCTTCTTGTAATGTGAAGAGGCAAATGAGAGCTACAGACATTTTGGTCAAGATCTTGAAGGATGACCAGTCATCTCCTGGAAGAAAGGTCTATAACTCCATCATGGTTGTCTTTGATCATTTCTGAAAGACACTGCTGTGGACGGAACATGGTGTAAATTCCAGTTTGGGATGAAATGAGGTGGACCATGGTTGACTCTGTGTTTACAGTTCAGGTAGAGCTGTGAGAACGAAGTGATCTGTTCACATTCATGATAGGAAAAAACAATCAATGTCTTCTTTGAAGCGAACTGCCACAAATTAAGCATGCCACTTTATATTTGGGTCCTGTACAGGGATACTGCACTCTCTGGAATAAATACATGGGTTGTCTGTTTCTGTTCTCTACGAACAATCATTTCATCTCCTTCCACCAAAATCAGGGATTAACAAGAAATTCCATTACAGTCAGCTCTCTTTAGATGTCTGATCCAAGCCATGAACCTAGTAGGTCCAAGACAAGAAGTTCATGGAGATTGAACAAGTGCAAGATATTGACACCAGAGTCTGTTCACTTGAAGAGTCTTTGACCAATAACACTGAACTGTGCTTTCTAGCAGAAAGATAAAAGATGCCTGGTGATGTGAAGAAAGACATGCTAAACCTTTTGGGCAATGGTACAAACTCATTCCTTCTAAGATAAATACCCTTCAAGGTTAGAAAGACCCTTGCTTATAATTTAAGTGAAGGATTCTGCCAAGTCAAAAAAATGACTGACTAATCATGGTTCTAGCCTGCTCTCTGATTTTAGTAGAGATATTGGTCATCGAGATCCTGTAGCAGCCATGATGGAGGTGTCCACATGATGTGGTGAACTAGCTGCCATTGCTAAACGAATCGATGACAACCTTCTTAAGACACAGATAAGCCCATTCCTCGTCATAAGTATGTTCCATTATTTCAGGACTGAGTGGTATCCATGTACAGACCCAAGATATATAATAACAGGCACATAATGGCTATGGCATAATAATTATTGTGGCAGTTCTCATACAAAGAAGAGCGTTGTTTTCTCCAATCAAGAATGTGAAATTGTCAACATGATGCTCGCGGCTCTAATGAGTAGTAAAATTAATGTCACCACGTCCATTTGCCAATTTATCATACAATTTAAAACCTTGTTTGCCTCACCGGGACGCGTCTGAGCTATAACGATCAAAAGACAACTTGAAGAAGTTTTTGTAGCACTTTTTCTCATCCTTTCAGGAGATGGAGATTGACCCACTATGACATCCTTCCAAGAATCCTTGACGCAAATAGTTTGTGGCTCTCATTATACCCTTAACGTTACAATTCATTAAGTTGCCATTTATTAATTAGTTTCCAAGGAGGATATGTATTCTCCTCGCCTGGTTGAGAATGCTTTCCTGAGAGGAAGGCATTGCTGGAGCCCCTTGCTAAGAGACACTGGACTCGCTAAATGACACATGTCAAGCAACATAATAACTGGCTTTGCTAGAAATGGTCGAAGTCAATTGAAAGGTCGTTGAAGATAAACATTTTCATGACATTCTCTTCAGTTGTGAATATTGCCAAATCGGTCATCAGATCACGGACATGTGTATTTGAGTCATATGAAACTATAAATCATTATATGTAGATTCATGTTGCCTATGGGAAACTACACTATTGGTCCATTCGTTGAATCGTAATGATCAGCTTGGAATTTTTACTCTTATGTGATGTGGCTTGATAACGATCATGGTGAATAACACGATTGTTATTCTTTATATAAGCAAATGTACAATATACGTTAGGTGGATTGGAAATCTATTCTATTAGAAAGTTAAAAAATGACACAAAGATTTAGTGCTTACGTAACTTTGACAAAAAGCGGCCAAAGTGGCCAGAATTTTTGAGTGGTGGAAAACAAGAATTTTAGAGACGGGGCTTAAAAAATCTAAAAACATTAAACTCATTCAAGAATTGCGTTATAGACTAAATGGTAAATTACTTGCATCCATTTTGGCGGTTGTTTACCAATTTTGACACCACACTGACCATTATGCAATATACATGATATAGGAATGGTAGTGCGGGCAAATGGTAAATAATTATTGTTATCCACTTTGGCGGTTGTTTACCGATTGGTTGGAATAGGTCGGTGTGGTTCCGGTTTGTTGGGTTTGTGGGGGTGTTTGCTTTTTTTTGTTTTTTGGGGGGGGAAAAAGAGTAAAACGCCCCCCCGAGGCCCGGATCTCCCCCCCCCACAAGTGAGCGCCCCCCACCCCAACCGACCGGCCGCCCCCCCCCCCCGACCCCCGAGAGCCCCCGTTGTCCCCCCGGTGCCGGCCCGCCCCCCGCCCCCCCGCGGCGCCCCCCCGAAATCGATAGCTTTTACGGAGGGCTGGTGGGGGGAACCCGCCCAATTTGTGAGGGTGTATGACTATGGTTCGGTGATGCTCTTGTGCCATGGCTACGTCCGCCAGTAGCAGAGTGTTGTAGCGGTTCATGGGTTGTCGGATTAGTTGTGTTGTGGACCCGGCCCGCCGCCTCGCCCATCCCCCCCCCCCCCCCGCCCGAAATTTTTTGCCATTTTCTGGGGAAGGGGGGGGGGGGCGGGGCGGGGGAATGGTCAGTGCGGATAAAAATGGTAGAACCCGCAACAGTGGACATTACAATGATTAAATCAGCAGTAAAATAGACCACAGATTTCAGGCTTGTGCATATTTGTGCATTGCTCTTTTGTTGTGAAAGGCAAATATCAAACATTTTTTTTCTTTTAATAGCTTCATCGATCAGCATGCTAAGTAGGGAGTGGAGAATGTGCACATATTGTGTTGCGGGGGTAAATCTGTTTCTGATGAATCGGGTGATAAAGAAAAACTGTCTGTTAATTGCTAGAGACACAGTCTAACTATGTTTTAGCACTGTATTTATTGTAAATCGATTTTTTATTCATTTGGGCTATGGTCAACCTTCGGCCAAATAAAGTGACCTATAGTGACCAGGCCCGTATTCATAAACGACTTTAAGCATTTGTCTTAAGTCTAAGTATTTTTTCTAAGATTTGGTCTAAGATAAGAAAATGGCCTTAGCCGTATTCCAAACACGAATGGGCGTCTTTGTCTACGTTCAGTAAAAATAAGCAAAGGTCTTAATGTTTAACTGTTATTGGAGTCCAAAGGTCGCGCAGAAGAAAATGAACAAAAAGTAGTTGCGCGCAAACCAAGGCCTTATGCCACAACGTACAATCTGTCATAAAATACGGCTTATAAAAGTTTCATTTTTCCGGTTTTGAAATAAATTTTGTAAGCCATTTTATGGGATGTCGTTTACTATTTAGTTTATATCTCTTTGAACAGAATTAAAAACTGTTAAAAGTACAGAGCTTGCTTCACATTGCAAATTATGTCTGAAATGTATAATGATTGTTTCAAAAGAATTTGAATTAATGTTTTCATGTTCAGTTGGGTTTCAAATGAGCTTGCCCGTATGATCAGGCATATAAGTTAAGCACTAGTGTAGTAGGGCTTAAAGTTAAGATAAAATTCTCATTTTTAATGAAGCGTCATTTGAAGGCGCATCTCGATTTAAAGACTTTTGGTGCTTAGCCAAAATCAAGAATTATGCTTAAAAACTTCGGCAATCGGGCTAAGCCAAAAGTCTTAAGTTAAGAAAATTCTTAGCCATTTTGGGTTTATGGATTGCGCATTTTGGCTAAGAATTTTGTCTTAGCCGAAAAGATAAGAAAAATACTTAAATTTTCATGCTTAAGTCGCTTTATTGGAATACGGGCCCTGACCTTATGGGGTAGGTTGAATAAGACCTCTTATTTTCTAAATCAGAGATCAATTTGTTGCCGACTCTTATTTCCACACCACTAGCGCCTGACAACTCATTTAGTGAAATGAGTTTGAACGGTAAAGTGATGTGACAGCGCTACTGCGCCTACATCATGATAGGTGACACGTGTATAGAGAGCTAATACACTAATATCGTAGGCTCCTGTAGTAGTGTGCGGGTGTGAAAGATCCTAGGAGCTGTTGGACGAAGTGGCGGCGTGAAAATCGGTCAGACACGATTGGTCACTTGTTTCGGGTCACATTAATGGCCTAAATGACGAGGGCTTGTCGCGCAAGATGAGTGGTGTTAGGGGAAGAGGATGGTATGGGGAGTATGTGGTTAGACCGGACAAGGAAGTTTTTTTAATGGTTTGGCGGGTGGGTAAAACCATCAGCTTTGGTTGACTCTGATGGTCATTGTTGGTCTAATTTTGGGCCGCCAAAAAGTGATAAAATGACAATTTTGGGCCGAAATTGAACGCCAAAAGACCCTTTTATGACCCAGACCGAGTAAATAAATGTCAGAATAATCTAGAAAGTCGCGCAGCCATCGTCTTGTGACATCTAAGATAAGGTTTTAGAAAGTCTCATTTTATCGGGCTATAAAATTAGAGAAATAAATACCGGCTTGACCACGAACTGACCAAAATGGTCATTTTATTGGAAAAAAATTGGCAAAGTGGCCGAAGTGTCATGGGTACGCGTCAGTAGCCTAGGGACTATTTTTTGGAATCAGGGGCAAGTAATTTTAACTTAGTTTAAGGACCTGTCGAAACACTTCCCCAGCAAAAAATGCTGATTAAAGGCCCTCTGCTCGCTAGGGTAATGGGGTCTATTGGTTCTGACATAGCATACAAACGTGTTTCTAAAGGCCGAACCCAATCATGGCCTGAAGTAGCAATACCTTAAACTCTTTGACGTCATGCATGCCGCAATTATGTATAATAGGGGTAACTTTCACAGTACTTGGAGGGGAGTGGCCCTGGGTTGAGGTTCGATCATCTTTTTATGAATCTGTTTGAAAGATTTAATTTATTTTGGGGTATTTAATGTATACCGCCCTAACTAGGCTTTTCTACGATGTAAGGTTGTATTGTACTCCGTCAACGGTCTTTAAATTCGAATCATTTTAGGTCAACTTCATTCTGTTATTATCCACATAGGTATTCACTAATCAGGGTTAGTTGGCCTAGAGGTTCAAGCCCGAGAGAAACCGCATATAAAGATCCAAGATGTTTTAATGGTGATAGCAGTGATACAGGACTAATTTTTAAGCTTGGGAGCTTAACTAAGCAAGTTTAGGTCTCAAAGGTAAATCAAAGTAATTAAATTATTGTGGTTTTCTAACAATGTATAGTTTGTAGCTATATTAAAGCAGATGAAGAGAGATTGAAACATGTAACTGGATAGTTTTTATAATGATATTGTTATGTAAACAAAAAAAAAAAGAAAGAAAAAAAACACAAACAAACAAACGCACTTCACGTCTACATTTTGCACACTGAACCGGCGTATCCTTAACGCAATGCCACGAATCGCGAATCGTTTGCGCCACGTATAAAACGTATTAGAGACGTCTCCGAAACTTAGGAACTTTAGGAAACTTAGGAGACTGTTTTAATTTACGCAAAGTGATCGAGATACCCAAGGGTGGTATCTCACTTCGCGGAAACAAAATTGAGACAGATTTGCCGGCATGGCATTATAATACTAGCTTTTTCCGCGACGAAATCTTTTGTGCAACGTGGAAAAGGTTACGTGACACAAAAGGTGGATCAGCCAGCATGTCATTGTACTAGATCTGTCTCCTGTGGCCCCAAAAAGTCCATCGCGGAGACAGCAGAGGAGACAGATGTAGTGCAATGCCATGCGGGCAAATCTGTCTCAATTTTGTTTCCGCGAAGTGAGATAGCACCCCAAGGAGGTACAAGCCCTTGAGATCATGCAAGCGTGAATCGTTTGATCTAGCTTAAAAGCCGCGAGGAGAAAATATGTCGGGCACGTGCTTATCTAGATCTCTCCTGCAGATTGGTAGGCAAAAGATCCCTATATTTGGCTGCACTCGTAGGGCCACTTTCAAAAGGAGATATTCTTTTGTAATAGAAATTACTTTTCGCTACCACTTGTCTGAAAGTTGTGAGCAATACACAATGCGTATCCTTTGCGAGGCAAGCGAAAAGAAATGTCACAATATTTTCCGACAAATAAATCAAAATTACTTGACTGGGCAGTTGTGGGGACTAGTCTGACGTATAGCTTCATAATTTCCAATATTCCTACTAGCACATATTCAATTTTCGTCTGCCGGAAATAATCGGAAGATTGTTAAAAAGGGGATTTTTGATCATTTTTCTAAACCCTTTTCACAAATTTAAGGTGCTGTCATTGAATTTACCCCAATGTTTAGACATTATATCGTCGATATATTCATATTTTATCATGTGCTCAATTTTGGCGCTGTTCAGACAAATGAAAAGTGAAATATAAGCAATATAAGCAATACACAATTCGCTACTCTGTTATCGCCATGAATCTGTCGGCTTTGAGGATCAAGAATCAAAGGCAGCACTGAACCTGTATATTCCTTTTGTGCGTCTTTAGAAAGTGACAGCTGTTTGAATAAATTAGTTGCCAGTTGGAACTCCATCTCTTGTACCTCCTTGAGATACCACCCTAATTAAAAACAAAAATGTCATCATTGGCTACCCCTTTTTCTAGAAGTGAACAAAAAACGAAAGGTCGATGGCAGTCACTAAATCAAAAGAAGGCTACCTATAGCGATGAAAATTCCAAGGTAGGCCCTACGTCATTTATAAATACAATTATCTCAAAAGCTATACGGAGGAACATTCCAAGGTACGTTCATTTTTCGTTGCTCTATTCATACAAAGAATGTTCTTTCAGAAGTTATAAAGATGAACATTCCAAGGTACGTTCATCTTATGAATGCTTTTTCGTTGCTCTATTCATACAAAGAATGTTCTTTCAGATGTTAAAAACATGAACATTCTACGGTACGTTTCATCTTATGAATGATTTTTTCGTTGCTCTATTCATACAAAGAATGTTCTTTCAGAAGTTAAAAAGATGAACATTCCAAGGTACGTTCATCTTATGAATGCTTTTTCGTTGCTCTATTCATACAAAGAATGTTCTTTCAGAAGTTAAAAAGAAGAACATTCCAAGGTACGTTCATCTTATGAATGATTTTTTCGTTGCTCTATTCATACAAAGAATGTTCTTTCAGAAGTTAAAAAGATGAACATTCCAAGGTACGTTCATCTTATGAATGCTTTTTGTTGCTCTATTCATACAAAGAACGTTCTTTCAGAAGTTAAAAAGATTGACATTCCAAGGTACGTTCATCTTATGAATGATTTTTCGTTGAACCCTCCATTCATACAAAGAATGTACTTTTATAAGTTAAAAAGATGAACATTTCAAGGTACGTTCACTTTTCGTTGCTCTATTCATACAAAGAAAGTTATTTCAGAAGTTAAAAAGATGAAAATTCTACGGTACGTTCATCTTATGAATGATTTTTCGTTGCTCTATTCTACAAAGAATGTTCTTTCATAAGTTTTGGGAATTCCAAGGTAGGCCTACGTTTTGAAACAACAAAAGCATTTTGTCGGTCTTTATATTCTTTTCAAATTGTTTTCCAGAAGCTGAGAGAGTCGTTAATTCGAAGCATGTATACAAACACCCGATTCTTGTTGAAAGAGCTCTCAAGAGCATGCAGGCCACGAGTTCTGTTGACAAAATAAAGAAATCGGAAAAGGAAGCTTTAAATGAAAGATTTTTTTTCTTTCTTTTATGTTGTTGTTGTTGTTCTTGTTGTTTTGTTATTAATCTCTTTTTTTCTAAACAAATAAATGATCACATCTTTTGCAGTGGAATTTTTTCTCTCCATATTATGTAAACATAAAATGCAATCACTTATGTTTTTGAGTTGAAATTATGTACGAATTAATTTGGAAACATGCATTTTTCATTCATCAGGCCATCACAAATGCATTAGGTGAACTCATTTATTATGGCTTATGGTGTTATCTCACTTGCCTTGAGACGGACTGGGACTACATTGAGACGGCTTTTAGACGGTTTTGATATTTGTCGCGGAGACATAAACGAAGAAAAAAGAAAAGAAGTATCGGAGAGCTCTCCGTGACGGAAAAAACTTCCTTGGACCTGTCTACTTCATTAGTCAAGAAACTTTTTAAAATCTTTCATTCAAACGAATACAACGAATGATTCATGATAATGTACACGAGGGACAGTAGATTACGTAAGATCAAAGAATCTAGTAGGTTCTTATGGTCCGAGGCACATTCCTTTTGTGTGCGATAGTTTGGTTAGGGTGGTATCTCACTTCGCGGAGACGTCTCCGCGACAGAATAGAAAATTTCGCCTCCACGACTTATAAAAAGTATTAGAGACGTCTCCAATATCGCGGAGACGTCTCCGCGACAATTTATTTTAAAAAATCCGTCTCCAAAATTCAGGAGACGTCTCCGAGACGTCTCCGCGATATTGGAGACGTCTCTTATACTTGTTATCCGTCGCGGAGACGAAATTTTCTATTTTGTCGCGGAGACATCTCCGCGACGGAATCGTTTGCGCCACTAGAGACGTCTCTGAAACTTAGGAAACTTTGGAAACTGAGTTATGGCAAAGCCATGCTGACAAATCCGTCTCAAATTTGCTTCAAAGTAGTTTCCGTGAAGTGAGATACCACCCTTAATGCTGATTAGAAATGTAATCTTATTTCTCTATGGGAAAAGTTTAGATTTTTTTTTTTTTTAAGGGATGTATTAAAGAATAGTACAGAACATTATTTGACAAGCGATACAGTTATGACTCTGCATGTACATTACACTAAGGGTGGTATCGAATAGACACCCGGAGACTATAGACGTATCCGATATTGTTTCCATCGCGGAGACGTCTAAGAGATTATAATACTTTGGGGAGGAAACCTTAAGAAACATTAGTTGATAATTCCCCCCCCCCCAAGTTTAAAGACCGTGGACGGAGTGAGTACAACCTTACATCGATTGAAAGCTAATTAGGCGTATAACATGAATACACACAAATAAATTCAATTTCCATAACAGTATTCATAAAAAGATGATCGAACCTCAACCAGGCCATCCCTCCCAAATACTCGAAAAGTTACCCCTATTTTGAAGTCGCTGGTGATGACGTCAAAGAATGTTAAGGGAATGCTACGGCCAGGCATGATTGGGTTTCGCCTTTAGAAAACACGTTTGTATTGCTATGTCAGAACAATAGAACCCATGTGTGCTAGAATTCTTTTGTTATGAAATGAAAGGGTAAATTCATTCAGCATTTAGCATGTAGCATTCCGTTAACATTTTTTGACGTCATCACCACCGACTTCAAAATAGGGGTAACTTTTCGAGTATTTGGGAGGGATGGCCTGGTTGAGGTTCGATCATCTTTTTAATGAAATACTTTCTAGATGGACAATAAAAACGCTTAAATTGGGTATTGTTGTATTATGTAAAATTATTAGCTTTCGTTTTATATGTAATTTGGGTTTTCATTTCTCGGTCCGGTCTGGGGCTTTAAATTTGTTGTATTGCTGAATCACAATAAAAACGTAATGTTTACTTCATGGTCCGGGCTACCTATGCCAACATATCAGCAAAAGAAAGGAAGGAACAGAATGATGTTGAAATACATGATTCGAATTTAAACACAATGTCCAATGTTGAAAAACCTGAGCAGAATTAAATGCTAGTCAATTCGGTCTTTTCCCCCCATCACAGGAAAGAAGCTCATTTTTATTCATTGACAATTACACAACATCGCATGTCCCCGCCTCCTTAATGAATAACATGAATAATACATGAACGAAAACAAAGATGACGGTCCAGGTTGGGCGGAGCTTCCAATTTTGAGTATTTGATTGGACAATGGATTGGTTTTTCGTTCAACGATTCGGACGACCGTTCAAAACGCAGGAACACTTATAGAACCCATGAACCGTCTATTCTTATAGATTGCTGGTGAATGCCTGGCTTAGCAACAGCAGTGAATAGAAAGTGGTACAATTGATTGAATAACATGCGCATTGCGAAAAGGACATCACTATTACATGTATTAGTTGCATTATCTGTATGTGAATTCCATTTAATGAGCAAACTGTACAAGACGCACACTGGATATACCCCGTAAAGCTTAAGATTTTTATTATAATGGCGATCTCCTTCCTGTGACATGAATGTGTGGGTACTCTTTTTTGATTCCTTATGTTTCAGTTCACAGATAGCGTTATTTTTTTTTACATAGATTAATGCTATAATCACCAACGCGAAAAATTATGTCTTTCCAAATCAATTTATAAATTGTGTGTATTTACAACGATAGTAACAATCACATTAAATTATGAAAATTGAAATTTAATTCTAATAATAAATATAGGCGCCACTTTTCTTTTAGATTACTTGTATCTGAAAGAAAAGAATATTGGATTAGAGGCGCGACTTTGGGATTCTGAAGTGGCTCTCAAGGACAAGTGTATACGCCGAAAATGCAAAAGCAGGTAGGCCTACAACAAAAAGTCATGATGATGCAAGCCATGGCGGCGACTCCTGGGCCCCGTGCCCCCATTATTTGTTAATTGCCATAATGTTAACTAATTGTACCTCCTGTATTAATTCCTGTCTTCTGATTTATATCATCATAATAAAATGTTTATTTATCTATTTATTTATTTTTTAAATTTTTTTTTGCTCAAATTCTTGTGACAAAATGCATCTTTTTAATCGTATCTTTATAATGTCTTCTAATATTTCAGATTTGATGTCTCTGACCAGTGGTGAAGCCATATTAACCTCGTCCGTCATGCTAGTCTGTCAAGACAGCAGCAAGAACATCGCGGCAGAAAAGCGCGACGGACTAGCTTTTACACCATGACCGACTAGCTGTAAAGCTAGTCCCTGCTCAAAAGCTCGTCAGTCTGGGCATCACTACGACTAGCTTTTAGGCTAGTCCGTCAAACTAGTCGGTCACGACGGACGAGCTTTAAAATTAGTCCGTCGTGACCGACGAGCATTAAAACTAGTCCGTCTTGACGGACTAACTTGACGGACTAGCTTTCAAGCTAGTCCGTAATAAGCGGGTTGTGTTGAAGGAAAACTAGTCCGTCGTGACCGACTAGCTTTAAAGCTAGTCAGTCTGGACATCACTACGACTAGCTTTAAAGCTAGTCGGTCTACCCGTTTAGGTTTTCAGTGTACAATATATGTCCCATTTCATTTCACTATTATTGAGAAAATTTTCAGCTCGCGCTCGCATAATCAACTTGAAAATATGTTTTAGTAGATACTCACATGCATGCATGTGTGTAGTATCTGTAGCCACTACGTCATCATGGTCCCCCTTTAACAAACCAATTAAAGCCCCTTCCTCGTTTCGCTCTCGCATTATGCTAAAAATGCCAAATTTTATGTCACTGTTATTGAGAAAATTTTCAGCTCGCACTTCGCGCTCGCATTATACAATACATTGTTTCATATTTATATGCATGTGTGTATACAAGCATTACCCCACCCCCAACAATGGACACTGCGATCATATACCATCGTATGTGTCACATTGAGGAAAGAGGAAATATCGACGATCACCACCCCGCCCCCCCCCCTCCCAATCGCCAAAACAAATCGACACCGTTGTTCTTGGGTATTCCTAATACACTAATCAACAACCAACAATGATTTATTCAGTAATTGGTTCAGCCAAAATATTGAAATTTTGCAGTCATAGCAAGACATATATTTATGCACATAATCATACAAATTAATGTCCCCATCTGCGCTTATACACTGTTTACGCATTGGGGGCCATGATTACCCCGAGAGACCTTTTCAATTTGATCCCCCTTTACAGCTCTACTATTGAAAGTTTTTATGTTGTGTTTGTTAGTTCCTATTGTTTCTGTTTCAATCAAAATGACATCTTAAATGATTTTAATTAATGATATTACATCTCAAATAAATAAGCAGTCTTGCCACTTTCCAACGAACAGAATTATGATTGCCGTACATTTTAGGCTCCCCTAAGCACAAAATTTGAAGTAAATGGCTTATTTTTATACCATTTTCTTTTCTTGTAATAGCCTATATAGCTTTTATGACACACCCATTACAGTAAGAAAAAAAATGTTATTTCTTTTTTATGTTAGATATCACCTTCCTCACAATATAAGTAAAAGGGGAGATAAAAGAACAAAGATTTAAAATGTAATTTTGGTAGATGGCGATTATCAGTGAATAAGATCATGTTTCAAATTTATCCAAATACAGTTTTTAAGTTTCTTTTAAATCTTTTTGCAAATAAACACAACACAAAGAGAAAGTTCCCCCTATTTCAAATATCAATAATTTTTGAAATAGGAGGAGTTAAAAAATCTAATTATATGTCCATGTAGGGAATTTAATTAGCTACCAGGGGAGCGAATTTTAGGAAAAATCACGAAGTCATGCTTCAGTCATGTCAGTGAGCAATGGTTGAATGCAAAAATGTCATTTTTGGAAGTTCACAAGCCTCAAATCACAACTTTGATTCAATGATATCGGACCAATTTTTAGATTTTAAACATTTCACGCATCAGAATGTACGCAAAACATGCTTCCAAATATACGGAAAGGACATTTGCGTAAAATTTCACGGTTGAGTGAGCATGCAGCAAAAAATGCCAAAACTGCGATTGTTACTTCTTTTTCATGGTAAAATTGATAAAATATGATGGGATTCATGTCTAGGAAGAGTGTTTTTAACTTTTGCAAAAAGTTTAAATCAATTCACGGTTAAATGAACACCATAAAATACCATGTAAATAACACTAAGTAAGTATTCTTTCCATTTTGTACACTAAGAATCATATGAATATCTGTTTTTGTATTATTTGTATGACTGGTGCACGTGTGTACATGATCCTATTGCATTTATTCAAAAATTCATGCTTCAGTGAGCACGTGGCACTGGAAAATCTGTTTTTTGATTTAGAGACAAAAATTAAATTGCTTACTTTGCTTAACCATAACAATTCGTTTGAAAGTATTCATTTGATTTCATTTTTGCAAAAATCCCGATTTTTTATGCTTCAGTGAACACAAGATATGAGAAAAACATGAAAAAGGGAAGAAAGTTTGCGGCCCTGGCACGGCCTTATGGCACGTCTGATTCTTTATTTGACCCAAGTTCCTGTTAGTTAATGACCTCTTAAAGATTTGAGCCAAGTCTCAAGAATTATCTCACAGTATAACGAACAAAAAATTGACCATGAAAATGGGCAATATATTACTTTTGTTCACTATTGATTTCCCCCCATTGACTTTATGTATAGAGTTTGAACAAAAAGTGGACAAAAGTCAAATATTGCCCATTTTCATTGTCAATTTTTTGTTTGTTATACTGTGAGATATTTCTTGAGACTTGGCTCAAATCTTTAAGAGGTCATTAACTAACAGGAACTTAGGTCAAATTGAGAATCGGACGTACCATAAGGCCGTGCCAGGGCCGCAAACTTTCTTCCTTTTTTCATGTTTGTCTCATATCTTGTGTTCACTGAAGCATAAAAAATCGGGATTTTTGCAAAAATGAAATCAAATGAATACTTTCAAACGAATTGTTATGGTTAAGCAAAGTAAGCAATTTAATTTTTGTCTCTAAATCAAAAAACAGATTTTCCAGTGCCACGTGCTCACTGAAGCATGAATTTTTGAATAAATGCAATAGGATCATGTACACACGTGCACCAGTCATACAAATAATACAAAAACAGATATTCAAATGATTCTTAGTGTACAAAATGGAAAGAATACTTACTTAGTGTTATTTACATGGTATTTTATGGTGTTCATTCAACCGTGAATTGATTTAAACTTTTTGCAAAAGTTAAAAACACTCTTCCTAGACATGAATCCCATCATATTTTATCAATTTTACCATGAAAAAGAAGTAACAATCGCAGTTTTGGCATTTTTTGCTGCATGCTCACTCAACCGTGAAATTTTACGCAAATGTCCTTTCCGTATATTTGGAAGCATGTTTTGCGTACATTCTGATGCGTGAAATGTTTAAGGACGTTGCACAGTTATGTTTCTGCGCATCTTGACTGCGCATCCTGGGCGCGCATTATTTAATACGTCACAATGGAAAAATATACAGCGCTCGAGGGCGATCCAGCGTTCAAAGAGTTAAAAGAAATGAACTTTATAAATATGTTATTTATTCCTTCTTTTTGTTCATTATTTACCTAGTTGCAGAGATATGTAAAGCATTTATGTTGGTGCATGTTCGTGTTATTCTAAAGATTGCGATGGATATGAAATGAATTGTAAATGTTTGGGAGCAGGATTTTGAATAAGTCGAAAATTCGATAAAAAGTTTTCATATTTTGAGTATTTTTGGCACGTTTCGGTGGTTTTCAAGTCGACTGGCCACTATTACAGCGCCCATATTTTGAAAACGAACACATGGACCCCCATTTTTGAATGTCCCTACTCTTTTAGTTTATATTCCTCTACAACTTGGCAAATTTTGATGAACTTTAAATGCTCTTTAAAAATGCTTCAAATTTTATTGTCCGAAACGGATATTTATTTTGCCCCTTTTCTTGTGGGCCCGGCAGCCGCTGAGCAGCGCCAGAAGGACATTGCTCTATCCCCCTCTCGTTGAACGCCAAACAGGGAAGCAGCAACTACCATTTTTTAACGTCTTTTGGTATGACGCGGCCGGGGCTCGAACCCATGACCTCCCGATTATGAGGCGGACGCTCTATCCACTGAGCCAACACATGGCTTTTGAATGTTCGAGAGCATGATTTTGAATCAAATGTAATATAGGTTGGATTCCACGACTTGTTTGACGTTTTCGGCGCGTTTTTGTGGTTTTCAAGCCAATTCGCAACTATTCGGGCTCCGATAGCTTAAAAACGAGCACATGGACCCCCTTTTTTGAATGTTTCTACCCGTTGAGTACGTATTCCTCTACAACTTCGCAAATTTTTATGAAAATGACATGGATTTTGAATGTTTGGGAGCATAATTTTGAATCAAGTGCAATTTAGAGTGGATTTTCACGCTTTTTGGACGTTTTTGGGCCCGTTTTTGTGACTTTACAAGCCGATTTGCGAGTATTCGGGCGCCGATAGTTCGAAAACGAGCACATGGACCCCCCTTTTTTAAACTTTCTACATATATATGATGAATCCCTCTACAACTTTGCACAATTTGATGAGACTGTCATGGTTTTAAAAAAAAGTGCACCTTAAACTATACTTTTTTATTTTCTTGTAGATTCCAAGCCTCTAAGATATGTTTTTTTGCCATTTTACGCACCCTTTTTGCCACATGAGGGCGCTGCTGGCTCAAAAATAAGTACAAATGTGCCAGTTTAAACAATGTACCCATCTTTGGTACAAACTTTGTAACAAATCGGGAAGGTTTGATAAAGTTTGATACGGTTTTGACAAAGTAATGACGATTTTTACTTGTTTGTTGCACTTGCGAGGTCTAACAGAGGCCAATTTCTTAAATTACGCGTACTTTACATGCCATCCAAATATGGCAACTTCAAAGTTCCGTAGCGAAAAATCAAGCACATGAACCTTTATTATTTTTTGCATTTTTGGCATACATAGATACCAAAGTAACTCTGTGCAAAATTTGGTGAACTTGTCATGGTTTTGGTTTCAACTGTGCAACGTCCTTAAAATCTAAAAATTGGTCCGATATTATTGAATCAAAGTTGTGATTTGAGGCTTGTGAACTTCCAAAAATGACATTTTTGCATTCAACCATTGCTTACTGAAGCATGACTTCGTGATTTTTCCTAAAATTCGCTCCCCTGGTAGCTAATTAAATTCCCTACATGGACATAGGGAAAGGTGGGGCATAACGGACCACGTAACTTCAAGTGGCTTCTGTGACGTCACAGATAGGAGCAAGACTATAAAAATGATATTTCCTTGACGAGTTCTTATTGAAGTTTGATAAACAATCGATCAATAATTCTCATCACTTTCATACTTCCGGCAAAATGAAGCTGAAAAAATATCGGAAAAGGTCCGTTTTGCCCCACTAGTGGGGCAAAATTGACTCCGTGCATATTTTGTTGGGGCAAAATGGTACCCTATTATGGGGTACCGTTTTGCCCCGTAAGAAATAATCAACTCCTGGGGACTGATTTGTCAAAATTTGTTCAAGTTGGCAAAATAAATGTACTTTTGGAAGTCTCCAGAAGGGATGCGAGCACACCAAATTCTCCCCAGGGTCAGCCAAAACATGGTCCTTTTTGCCCCACACCATTGGGTTCCATTTTGCCCCAAGCAGAAATACCCTACATCAGAGGGGTACAAATTTTTGAATGGCACCCCCTCTGTAGGTATTGATTTTTTTCGATGAAACTTCAGTGGTAAATTGGTGCAGCAATGCCTCATTTACTGCAATACATTTTATAGAAAGAAATACTTTTGATGTCAAGCTATGAGAAAGTTCCGTTTTGCCCCTAGGGTCCGTTATGCCCCACCTTCCCCTATAATTAGATTTTTTAACTCCTCCTATTTCAAAAATTATTGATATTTGAAATAGGGGGAACTTTCTTTTTGTGTTGTGTTTAGTAATCGCCAAAATATACCAGTAAAAAGGCATAGGAAAAAGAACAACACTAATGCAGAGAACTTTTTTTTTTTTAATTATTATTTCACGCAGCTGTTGCTAATACCCCCGTCACACTGAGCTCGTTCCTAATACGTCCTTGCAAATTTTGCCGAACGGGCATAGTCTGTGTGTATACTGAGTGGACGTAGTAAATACTTCTTACGATCTGTTTACGAACTTCATGGACTAGCTCGTAGTCCAGTAGAAATTTTGCAGACCCGGAAAAGTTTACAAGTACAAGGTTTTTTGGTTGATTCGTGTTCTAGATGGGTATTTAAGAAAATTTAGCTTGGTTGCCAGCTTCGAAATCTTGAGCAATTTTTTTAATTAGCATAATTAGAATAATGACCTAATTAGCATATTCATATTATGAAATATGCTGCTAATCTTAATCCAGGAGGCCTGAGATGAGGGACAAAACATTTTTTAAGGGTATTTCATGACGAGGAATCCATTTTATGACACTAGTTTTTATTTTCAAGAATTCTATTGTCTTGAATAGCATAATTAGCATAATGAGCCTATATTCAAATATGCGTACACTGTATGTACAATATAGTCATTCTAACTTATAGAATGATGAAAATATGGTTCATTCCTGTTCTCGATTGGTATTCAAGTAAATGTAGCTTGGTTGCCACATCGCAGTCTTGAGGAATTGCTCTTATTAGCATAATTAGAATAATGACCTAATTTGCATTATGCAATATGCTGCTAATATCAATCCAGGTATCCTAAGAATATGAACAAAATACTTTTTTTAAGGGGTATCTATATATAAGGAATTCATTTATGACACTACTTTTTTTTCATTTGCAAGTTCTTCTTTATTGTCTTAGAGAGCATAATTTAGCATAATTAGCTTTTATGCATACACTTACAACATACAATATGGAGTCATTCTTATTTATAGGGAGACAAAAATTGTTGTTGATTCGTCTTCTAGATGGGTTTGCAAGTGAATTCAGCTTGATTGCCATATTGGCAATCCTGAGCATTTTTTTTTTAAATTAGGATAATAATGCATGATTAGCATTATTCTTATCCCTACTAATCCTAATAGAGGAACCCTGATAATTTGAACAAAACGATTTAAGGGTTAGCTTAAAGAGGAATTCATTTATGACACAAGTTATATTTTCAAGTAGTCTTCACTAGCAAATCAGCATAATGAGATTATATTATGTACAATACATACCGTATATGGGGATGATTGTCATCGTTAATAGAAAGCCGTAAGTTGCCAAATGCAATAATGTCAGTCATAATATCAATATATTAATATTGATGAGAAGATACAATATACTGGCCCAATTATCTCAATATCAGATATAAAAAGTCAATGCCATGGTCAATCGTGTTGAGGAATAATACTTTTTATTTCATTGCATGTTTACATAGTTACACATAGTTACAAATGAACTACATGTATATCATTTTCGTCTTTCATGAATAGAATGACTCAGTATTGTAAATACAGTGAGACATGCATATTTGCACATATGCTATGCATATATTGCAATGCAATGCTATTAAGAATGGCTTTGAAAAAAAAAAAAAATAGTGTCACAAATGAATTCTTTGTTTTAGGCAACTCTTGTAAAGTTGTTTCATGCATATTCTCAACATCCTGTTTTAATTTGCTAATTATGCTTATTACTGTATATAGGTCATTATTCTAATTATGCTAAAAAAATAATTGCTCAAGATTGCCAATCTGGCATCAAGCTGAATTTACTTGAAATATCCATCAGAACACGAATCAACAAAAACATTTGTCTCTTGGAAATAAGAATGACTTTATATTGTATGTAGTGAGTGTATGCATAAAGCTAATTATGCTAATTATGCTTCTTAAGAACATAAAGAAGAACTTGCAATGGAAAAAAGTAGTGTCATAAATGAATCCTTATTATAGATACCCCTTAAAAAGTTTTTGTTTATATTCTCAGGATACCTGGATTGATATTAGCAGCATATTGCATATATGCAAATTAGGTCATTATTTTAATTATGCTAATAAGAGCAATTCCTCAAGATGCGAATGTGGCAACCAAGCTACATTTACTTGAATAGCTATCTTAGAACACGAATGAACCATATTTTTCTTATTCTATAAGTGAGAATGATTTATATATTGTACATACAGTGTTATGCATATTTGACTATAGGCTCATTATGCTAATTATGCATATTCAAGACAATAGAATTTCTTGAAAATAAAACTAGTGTTATAAATGAATTCCTCTTCATGGAAAGCCCTTAGGGAAAGTTATTATTCTCTGTTCTCAGGCCTCCAGGGCTAAAATTAGCAGCATACTTACATATTATAGATTGCAATTAGGTCATTATTCTATTATGCTAATTAAAAACATTGCTCAAGGTTGCCAAGCTGGCAACCAAGCTAAATTTCTTAAATACCCATCTAGAACACGAATCAACCAAAAACCTTGTACTTGTAAACTTTTTCCGGGTCTTGTACATGGCCTATGGGACCATCTACTGGACTATCGGTCGGATTTTCAAAAAGTGTTCAAAAAATCGGGCGCCCATCTCGTCTAATATTTAACGGGGTAGCAACGTACCTGAAACGAGATGGACGTACTACAAACGAAATTGCCGTACTTAAATTGTTCTAAAGATGTGCTAGGACGTCTTACAACGAGCATTGTATATGGCCATATGTCACAAGTTGGGGTATTGTAAAGGGTGGAGGCGTTACATTTTGGAGGAAAATTATCACATTTTTTCACATAGCATGAAAATGATGTACAGTCATAAGCTGTGCAATAATTTATATTATAGATAATTTATCAGGCTACATGTCTATGAAGTTTCAGCTTCGTTATGCTCATAGTTTAATACAAAGATACTTTTAGTCGAGTAGGTAAGGGGTGGAGGATCCTACGGTGGAGGCACGTGTTAAAGCATAGGGAATTCCCTTTTTGTTACTTTCTTTGTTTGCTGCGTTACATCTTTGCAGCCAATTGGTCTTATGGGTTGAGTGATATATCATTCTCTTGGGAATTTATGTGGTTCTAGATAAATGTGACGAAAATTTTTCAAAAGTAATTTAATCAATCAATTAATTAATCAATTAAAACAAACTTAATGCACACATCCTCATAGACAATGCATTGCAGGCATCAAAAATTGTCACATGCAATTTTATAACAATAATTGTAATTTTTTTTTTTTTTTTTTTTTTTCTTTGCATGCATGTAAAACACAATTAAGTGGAAACATATTACTTGCAATAAACTTTTGTTTGAGTTGTAATCCAAGTGTAAAAGACAGGATTTCTGCCCTTTTTGCACTATTTTTTCTTCTTTTTTGACACCCTGTAGCGCGGTTAGAAAAAATAATTTTGTATTACAAGTTTATATTTTTTAGAAGCATAGCGTCTTATTTACACAATCCACAATGATTCATTTCATTTGGTGAAAAGATTAAGAAATTATTAGCCGGTAAAATTGTGAAGTTTTTCAAACCATTTTTTCGTGTAACACTCTGTATAGCTTTTATGACACACCTTATACAGGCACAAAAATATGTTAATCATCCTCCTCTCAATCTCTGCTTTCAATATATATATACTTTTATACATGTCTGACTTACTACTAAGAAACTAGAGATGTTTGATTGTGACAATGTACATTTCTACAATTTTTTTGGACATGTAATGCATTTTTACACCCAACTCATGACATGTGGCCATATTCATTATCAGCTTGAAGTTACGAAGACGCATGAGGTCTGGCAAAAACGGGCTGGTTTTTTTTTTAATGCCGGGGAAACGGGCACGCATTTGCGTTCGACACGTTCTAGCCACGGATAATGACGAAGTAAGAACGAGATGAACTTTCTGGAGGCCGTTTGGTCGACGTAAGAACGAGTAAGAACGGATTTTAACGGATTAAAAACGACCCAGAACTAGTTAGATCGGGACGAAACGCATTGGAAACGAGTTGGAACTGATTAAGAACGGGTTGCAACTAACTGGGGACGGATTTGGATTGTTTCAGACGGGCTCTGTTTCGTGGAAACGGTCATTTTCACCCGATTTTAACTAGATACAAACGGACTGCAGACGAGGCAGAGATGTGATGGACGTATTGAGGACTGTATACGAACGTTGTTCATCTTAATCCAGAAATAATTAGGTCAAACGTACGCGTTCTTTCGGACCAAAGGCCGTTTTTCGTATTTATTCTAACAGTTGTGAGATTTCTGCAATTGTAACTAGAGGGGCCGTCAAAGGCGGCAGACCCACGCCTTGGTGGCGCTACAGAGTAGTTGTAATACTATACTATGGGGTCAAAACTGAAATCTACAAAGAATCTGCAGGGATCAACCAATCATCACCTAAATCTAATCGATACTTTCCTTTCACTATCCAAACAATCCCTGAAAATTTGGTGCAAATCCGTTCACCCGTTCTCTAGTTATCTTGTACACAAACAAACAAACAAACAAACAAACAAACAAACTAGAGGCGCTACACTACTATGGGGTCAAAACTGAAATCTACATTATGTGTACTAACCCCGGATGATGTTGTCTTAACACATGGCTGTACACAACTCGAAATTTATGTACTGAAAAAACATGACCCCTATGTCAGCGAATGTTAGCGAACGACGCCAATCGTCTCCACGCTGACCTGTCCCCGGCCTATGTGTGACCGCACGTTCGTTAACCCTGCTCAAGGCCAGGTCACCGGCATTGGAGCTTCCTAAAAAAAATCACTTGGGATCCTTGCCGCACTACACTGTGGTAGCGTGTCCCAGCAGTTAAGGAAGATGAATATTAATGTACTGATCATAAAAATAGTCTGCAAAACCTCCTACCTTATGACCTGGCGAGAAGATGTGCTTTATACACCTTGTTCGAAATTCAATAATGTTAGTGCTACGTTCTGTGTTGTGCGCATGGGATATGGGCTGGGGATATGCTGCCGCAGTAATTAAAAGCGAACTCCTAGATCCTAGCATGATATCTAGTACTGCGCTTTACCTTTGGAAAAGACCAATTTAAGAGCTACTGCGCCCTTGGACTTTTGGTGGGTTTGTTTGCCGTATCGCCACTGAGCATCGCCACTCACTAAGGCCCTCATCGCGGATAGGAAAAACTAGACGGTCCAGAGTAAAAACAAAAAAAGTCACACAGAATCTGCAGGGATCAACCAAATCATCACCAAATCTAATCGATTCTTTCCTTTCACTATCTAACAATCCCTGAAAATTTGGTGCAAATCCGTTCACCCGTTCTCTAGTTATCTTGTTACACAAAACAAACAAACAAAACAAACAAACAAACAAACAAAACAAAAAAACAAACAAACTAGAGGGCCGTCAAAGGCGGCAGACCCACGCCTTGGTGGCGCTACAGAGTAGTGAATTAGAGTACCTATATAGTTGATACTATACTATGGGGTCAAAACTGAAATCTACAAAGAATCTGCAGGGATCACCAATCATCACCTAAATCTAATCGATTCTTTCCTTTCACTATCCAAACAATCCTTGAAAATTTGGTGCAAATCCGTTCACCGCTTCTCTAGTTATCTTGTACACAAACAAACAAAGATACGGAACCCTTTACAATACCTGCCGATTTCATCGGCGTGTGGGTAATGAGTGCGAGCGAGCGACGCTACATAGCGTCGCTCGGCTCGCACTCAGCTGAGCTGATGCAGTAATTTGCTCACCCATTTCACAATGCATTATGTAGACTCTATGTAGGAAAGCCGAATTTACGTAAATTTTTACCTTTTTTCATGATTAAACACGAATATTGATACCCGATGACTCTTTTTGCATAGATAGTTGTTGAACATGACTTTGCAATGGTTTTTGCATGTTCTATCGTAGTTATAAAGTCCCTTTTAGGGCGTGTGGTGATATTTCGATTTTACCTGAATGCACGTGTGATTGCAAGTTCGATATGTACACAAAAGAGCGTCGATATACAAAGATTCATTACCTTGCATTCGTCGTATGGATGGTTTCTCGCACACGACAACATAAGAATTGCGGAGTTGCAGGCTTGGGCCACGGCAAAATCTTGTCGATCCTCACCGCGTGATGTTTCCGTGCATGCGAGTTCTGTTCATGACAAACTTTCGCAGGGAGGTGAAATAGCTCATGGCACTGCGCGCTGTCGTCCGCTGTGCATGAGAGGTGGCTGTTCTCTCGAATTGATTTTACCCCGGCTACAGAGTAGTTGTAATACTATACTATGGGGTCAAAAACTGAAATCTACAAAGAATCTGCAGGGATCAACCAATCATCACCTAAATCTAATCGATTCTTTCCTTTCACTATCCAAACAATCCCTGAAAATTTGGTGCAAATCCGTTCACCCGTTCTCTAGTTATCTTGTACACAAACAAGCAAACAAACAAACAAACAAACTAGAGGGGCCGTCAAAGGCGGCAGACCCACGCCTTGGTGGCGCTACTACTATGGGGCCAAAACTGAAATCTACATTATGTGTACTAACCCCGGATGATTTTGTCTTAACACATGGCTTTAGACAACTCGAAATTTATGTACTGAAAAAACATGACCCCTATGTCAGCGAATGTTAGCGAACGACCCAATCGTCTCCACGCTGACCTGTCCCCGGCCTATGTGTGACCGTACGTTCGTTAACCCTGCTCAAGGCCAGGTCACCGGCATTGGAGCTTCCTAAAAAATCGCTTGGAATCCTTGCCGCACTACACTGTGGTAGCGTGTCCCAGCAGTTAAGGAAGATGAATATTAATGTACTGATCATAAAAACAGTCTGCAAAACCTCCTACCTTATGACCTGGCGAGAAGATGTGCTCTATACACCTTGTTTCGAAATAATGTTAGTGTTACGTTTGTGTACGTGTGCGCATGGGATATGGGCTGGGGATATGGCTGCCGCGCGCAGTATTAATATTAATATTAAAGCAAACTCCTAGCTAGATCCTAGCATGATATCTAGTACTGCGCTTTACCTTTGGAAAAGACCAATTTAAGAGCTACTGCGCACTTGGACTTTTGGTGGGTTTGTTTGCGCTATCGCCACTAAGGCCCTCATCGCGGATAGGAAAAACTAGACGGTCCAGAGTAAAAACAAAAAAGTCACACAGAATCTGCAGGGATCAACCAATCATCACCTAAATCTAATCGATTCTTTCCTTTCACTATCCAAACAATCCCTGAAAATTTGGTGCAAATCCGTTCACCCGTTCTCTAGTTATCTTGTACACAAACAAACAAACAAACAAACAAACAAACAAACAAACAAACATACGGAACCCTTTACAATACCCTGCCGATTTCATCGGCGTGGGTAACAAACAAACATACGGAACCCTTTACAATACCCTGCCGATATTCATCGGCGTGGGTAACAAACAAACATACGGAACCCTTTACAATACCCTGCCGATTTCATCGGCGTGGGTAACAAACAAACATACGGAACCCTTTACAATACCCTGCCGATTTCATCGGCGTGGGTAACAATTGTGTGGCAATTAAACAGCTGATCTATTCGCTTATACTACTATCACACTGAACAATTTCTTACCATGTTATTGAAATGATTGCAGAACGGGCTTAATCTATGTACACACGGAGTGGACGTACTTGAGACCTATTTCAATCTGCTCAGGACTTTATATCACGGGCTTGGATAGCAATACGTTTCAATTGCGTTCTAGGTAGTTCTTGGTGAACGGGCTCAATCTGTTTACACACGGACTGAACGTAGTACAGACCTTTTAGAATCTAGTACAGACCGTTTACAATCTGTTTACGAACTTGGCGAACGGGCCCGAACGGAGAGAACGGAAAGGCATTCCGATTTTTTTTGAACTTTTTGGAACATGTTTTAAAAAAATCGTACTGGCTTTAAGTTCTAAAATTAAACGTAGTGACAACGTTCCTTAAACTGGTAGGACTTACTCTGAACGAGAAGGACGTACTACGAACATGGTACCTAACTTTTATCATGCTGCGCATAGGCACTTTTAGTGACGGTTTGGAAGTGCTACGAACGGTATAGAGTGAACGAGTGGTTTACTCGGTCTGAACTGGATAACAACGTATTGCGGACGCGATAAAGACGGAATTGACGTAACAAGAACTATTTATGAACTGCCTAGTATCGTATTCAAGAAATTATTTTTCAAGGTTATAAGTTCCAACCCGACCAAAGACCGTTCAGCAATTTTTTCAAGAACGGGCAAGAACGTTATAGAACGACTTCAGTGTGACGGCCCCCTAAGGAGGATGCGCTCCAAAATCAGAGGTCGTAATAATTTAGCAAAATATGATGAAAATGCGAAAATTCGTTCGCTGCAGTAAATTAGAATATATTTACCATAAGCAATGGGTTATGATTAAATTTTGATAAATGGCTGGAACAAAGCGGCATTAAACCGTTTTTGCATTACATGACTAAATTTCCTTGGCAATGGCAGATATAAATTTTTATTCTCTTGGTGTTGGTGTTTTAGTTTGCAACTCTACTACCGTTTGCCAAAAAAGGTAGGCCTATAAACTACACTAGAAAACAGTTTTCGGAGAAATCATTATCAGGAATGAATAGGGACAAGTCTTCCCTAGTGTTTGGACAGGAAACAGTTAAACCAATTTGTTGGATGAAATTATTGATATGCCAGCTCTATTTCGAATGAACATAACTTTCTTATTTCTAAAGCATTTTTAGTGGTTGTGGTGTCATATGAAAAGGCAGGAAATTGACTTTTAAAAAAATATATATAGGTTCGAAAGAGAATTTTAGATGCCGTTCGCCAAATTATTTTTTGGTTTCCTCTTTTCATTTATGAATTTTGATTTTGATTTAGTTATGATAAAACATCGATATATCTCGGTCTCGTTTTTTTCTGGGTCGCGCTATATAGTAATGAAAATATTTATAATTGTTGTAGGCATTAGGCTTACTTTCTTGTAATTCTCTTAACACGAATTGTAATTTTTTTCTTCCAAAATGTAAAATTACTTAAATTTTTAGAATGTATTTTTAGATTCTATAAATGTTATGATACGTTATTTCAAATCAAGATATTTTTCATATTTACCCTCTTTCCTTTTTATTATAGGGACATGATTGTGAAAGTGTGGGGAAATTATTTCTTTTTACAAAACATTCCGCCACATTTGATTGTGGGAGGAACGAAATTCTTGAAAATGAATCGAATTGTTTCACTTTCCATTGTAAATGATTTCAATTACTTACCTTGTGCATTTACTTCAGCCGTCAAAAGGCAGACGACAAAAAGGGCGAAGAGAATCATCTTGATCGAGGATGCGCGTTGTGGATACACGCTGTCACCACAAAGATGAGATAGACTCTTTAAACAGTCGCCTGATGCAAGTCAACCTCGAGTTAGCTCCAAAAAATCTTCAGCACCGTCGACCACTCTCTGGCGGTATCTGGCGGCTGCTTCTGGTTTCTCCTCCAAGATATAACATCTATTTTGAGGTATGATTCGACTAAACCAGGTGGGATTAAACACTTGACGCGGAGCTGAGACGGTGAGTTCATACTTATGAAAAGCAACAACCAGCAAGTTGAGGATAGATTTTCAAGACTTACTCTTACCGAACTGCTAGTATATCGTAAACAAAGCACTTGTCGCAACTTCAAGTGAAATTATGCTCGTTTTTAATTGACAAAAAAATCATAGTGTATCGTTGTCTCGTTGACCTTCATTAAAAAAATGGAGTTGCAGAAAACGCGCAAAATTTACAGGAAAACTATTAAAAAAATTATAATAATAAAAAAAAACGATAATAATAATATAGGTTTTCCCAGCCATTTTCATCCCCCATGCAGTCGGTTTTCACGAATATTCATTCAATTTCAAGCGAAATTGAATGTTCCAGTAACCCCTTACTTCAATTAGATAAAGAAAAAGTTCAATTTCATTTCTTTTACTTCGATTTCATAAAATACTCGATCAAACAAAAATGTCAGTAGGCGCAATCAATTTCGCGTCAGCGAGAATTTGTTCTTGGTTTGACATTCAAATTCACTAGTGGATCTTCAAATTAACACGTGTTCATTCAATTTTATGCTATATGCTCGTTCCCGTATTCTCCTTCCCGATTTTCCGGGAAAGGGGTAAATCTTAGGGGCTCATAGGGGGAAACCCGAGAAATGATTAAGGTAGGGGTCTTTTAGCATTTTCTCACCACCCGACCTATATTTAAATAGGGGTATTTAATTTAATTATTTTTTTAGACAAAACCTGAAATAGTACCGAACTAGAGAAGCGCGCGGGGGGGGGGGGGCTTGTACCTTCTCTTCGAACTCATATAACCGTCCAAATTACAATGATGAGTACGAAAGGGTTCATTAAATTAAGGGAACAAAAGTATACAATGGAAAATGGAAAATGCGCACAGTAGGCCTACATCTAAAAATTAAATTTAAAAAGAAAATTAAAACAAAACAAAACAGAGAGAATGAAGAAAATTTAAACAAGAATTTCAATATATGAAAGAAAAATCATGAAGCATGGTGCCTTTGCTGGCGCATGTCTATACATTTCAGAAGATGATTAAATGAAGGAGGATTATGAAATGAAAATTAAATATGAATATATAATACAAATAACATTGCCATAACGTCATTTCCCTGAAGAGGAATGGAGAGGGCGGTGCGTATAGAGGGCCACACACGTCATATTATATCATTCTATGCCCTTCCCGAAGTTTAAGAGAGAGAGAGAGAATGAGAGAGAGAGAAAGAAAGAGAGAGAATGGAGAAAAGAAAATTATGAGAGAGGGAGAGAGAGAGAGAAATAAAGCATGGAGCCTTTTAAGGCACATATCCGTACATTTCCGAAAATGATAATAAATGAAGGAAGATTATGAAATCAAACTTATATAATGAAACAAATACATATGGCATTGCCATAATGTCATTCCACTGGAGAGGAATGGAGAGACAGGGCTGATGGTGTTCATCTCGATCTATCTCCATCTCCTGTCTCTATGGCCTCTACCCGATGTGTCAATTGTTTATCACAATATGGTGATGAATATGCATATTCAGTTATAAGCACAAAAGCTATGACCATTCCTTTCAAAGAATGACTTTGATATATAATTTCTTTAGTAATTATAAAATCATGCGTTATAGCACACCATGCCATACATAGTGAAATTGACTACGTTTTGCATTGAATAGATAGCTTTAAAATGAAATAGAAAATACAAAAACGTACAAATTAGCTCTTGTTTACATTAAATGTGAAATTGAATATTATCATTGTGAAATAGGTGAATTTTGTACGTCTTTGATTGACTAAAGTACCTTTTCGGTTGCTGTTCACATTAGCTTGAATTCCTGAAGTGTGATATTGAAATGCCAGTTTAAGCACAGGCCAAAAAATGAGCTAAATTGAATGCTCCTCACATGTAACTGAGTGAATGGGGGATGAAAATGGCCGGGAAAACCTATAATATTGATAAATCTAAACTAGTGCGCAAAAAGGCATACACAATTATGCCCTAACAATTTGTATATTCTTAAATAATTTTTACCAACAGTTGCGAATACAATTTTTGCATCAAATATGAACTAGATGATCTAATCTTTATCAAGAAATTATCTTATCATTTGAGCTGCTTGCCTAATATTTCTTTATGGGTGATTATTGATTGTAGTATCAGCCCGTTTTCACCACACTCCTTTTGATCTCCTGCCTTTCATCTCTTTTCTCCTTGTTTATCCCTTTTTTATCTTCTCGTTTACTGTGTTTTCTTATGAAAATTGTATACATTTTATCTCCCTGTCTACTGTTCATTAATTTGTATTTCCTCTCTACTGGTCTGTTTCTCTCGCCCCCTCTATTTTCCCAGGTTAGCAGGGGTACCTTTTGACCTCGTTCGGCAATAAAAGAACCAGCAGATATTATTTACTGGAGAGCTTAGCCACCTGAAGAGATCCGTTAGACATATCAAATGAAACTCTTAATATTTTTAGAGATCATACGATAATCGATACAACCTTGCTATTTCAGTTTAAGTGGCTGCATCGAAAGATGATTATAAACGAATCATTTTAAGGTTCAGTATCAAGCTTACTGCTGATTAATATCGGGTGATGATTTTAAGGTTCATGAGGTAGGGAGACCGGGGATGGAAGTTACAAAATTCACATTTTGGGTCAGATAATTCTAATGAAAGAACTCACACACTCCATCTTGGGTCTGTAGTTAGCCTATTATGTTGGCTAAAACCTGATGCATATAAAACTTGAAAATATGTAGACACTCATTAACTACAGCTTAATTAATGAAGAATGTAACAACCTACCCCGTATACGAGGTAAGTTATTACACCATACGGGGTAAATTGTTACAATATGTAAACATACGGGGTAAGTTGACAATGTGTAAATCTCTTATAGCAAACTCTTGTTACGACTTTCCAGTTCCTTGGCATCGTTAACAGTAGATCAAGTGAAGCTTTAGAATAGACAAAAGTAATAATAGAAACATAAAAATATTAACTCCTGAAAATTGAGACAAAATGTAATTTTACATATGTAATGTAATTGGGGTAAGTTGTTACATCGACATGGGGTAGGTTGTTGTAACAACTTATCCCATGGGTGATTTTACACACAAAATCAACTGTAGCACAGCCATTAGGCAGAATTACAGGGCATGGCTCGGGGTATATTAGTGACATACATGTACTATATTTACAATACCAGACTATCATCATGTGCCTTTAGTTGTAAGAGCTATTACAAATATTACTTTGAACTGTAAAAAAATGGTTTTTGTTGATTTACTTTTTAATAAAACAATGGAGAAACCTCACGACCGGCAGTTCATCAGAGCTATGTGTAGGCTGTAGAAGGATGCCAGTTAGCACACCCTCTCTTCTTCCAGCTTAGCACACTGAGAACTGTAACAACTGACCCGTGTAACTTCCATCCCCGGTCTCCCCTATTTCTTCGAATCATATTTATTATGATTCCCCATCATTTCCCGAATTGTCATACACTGTTAGAACGCGGTTTAAAAAAAAAAATCGCTGTTTAAAAAAAATGTTGTTTTTTTTTAAGTTAAAAATTCTTGTTTAATATTGAAACATTGTTGTTTAAAACCGGAAAAGAGAGATTTTATAGCCTTAAACAAGACCTGTTTAGAGACATATTACACTATATTAAACAGGTTTTGTTTAAACAGGCCGAGGCAAATGTCACGTGATAGTCATGAGCTTATGGCATCACTCGTTACATACAAGGTGAATGGGCGCAACATTTCAATCATGGCGAAGGACTTATGCCTCACACATTAGTTAAATTTATGTACAGATGTGTTGTCCCATCGGATAGAGCGTCCGCCTTATAATCGAAAGGTCGTGAGTTCGATACCCGGTCGCGTTAACCAAATGTTGGAGCATTTTTATTTTTGGAGAGAAGCGTTGAACAATACTGCTGATATTTTAAACAACCATTAAACAACAGGTTGTTTAAACTTTTAAACAACAAGAGTGTTAAAGTTTTAAACAACCACAGGTTGATTGATTTTTAAACAACGCTGGGCGATTCACCGGTTAACACGCAGTTGTGTAAGATTTTAAACAACTTGTTTAATTTTTTTCTAACAGTGTACCAGTCCCCATTGTGCTTCCACCTATCTCAATTATGTCAATTTTAATTTCAATTTTATTTAATTCTTAAGGGGGCCGTCACACTGAGGTCGTTCTATAGCGTTCTATAACGTTCTTGCCCGTTCTTTAAAAAATTGCTAAACGGGCTTTGGTCAGGTTGGAACTTATAACTTTGAAAAATAATTCTTGAATACGATACTAGGCAGTTTATAAATAGTTCTCGTTACGTCAATTCCGTCTTTATCGCGTCCGCAATACGTTGTTATCTAGTTCAGACCGAGTAAACGGCTCGTTCATTCTATACCGTTCGTAGCACGTCCAAACTGCCACTAAAAGTGCCTATGCGCAGCATGATAAAAGTTAGGTACCATGTTCGTAGTACGTCCTTCTCGTTCAGAGTAAGTCCTACCCGTTTAAGGAACGTTGTCACTACGTTTAATTTTAGAACTGGAAGCCAGTACGATTTTTTTTAACATGTTCAAAAAAATTGGAGTGCCTTTCCGTTCTCTCCGTTCGGGCCCTTTCGCCAAGTTCGTAAACAGATTGTAAACGGTCTGTACTAGATTCTAAAAGGTCTGTACTACGTTCAGTCCGTTTGTAAAGTGATTGAGCCCGTTCACCAAAAACTACCAAGAACGCATTGAGAACTAGCTCAGTGTGACGGGAATTATGACATGCCGTTCTGTTTAAAAATTGAAACGTATTGCTATCCATGTGTCTTCGTAACTTCAAGCTGATAATGAATATACAATGCTCGTTTGTAAGACGTCCTAGCACATCTTTAGAACGATTTAAGCACGGCAATTTCGTTTGCAGTACGCCCATCTCTTTTCGGGTACGTTGCCACCCTGTTAAATTTTAGGACGAGATGGGCGCCCGATTTTTTTAAACACTTTTTTGAAAATCCGACCGAGCTAGTCCATGAAGTTCGTCAACAGATCGTAAGAAGTATTTACTACGTCCACTCAGTTTACACACAGACTATGCCCGTTCGGCAAAATTTGCAAGGACGTAGTAGGAACGAGCTCAGTGTGACGGGGGTATAAACCCTTAACGTAGAGGATTACTATCAATGTTCACAAATGCATATTATAAACTACCAGAGAAAATAAATTAGCAGTGAGGCCCACCTCTCCCATTCCACACCCACCCACACCCCCACACACACATACACACACGTATACACACACACACACCCGCACACACACACACACACACACACACGCACACACACACATCCCCCCACACACACACATCCACACACACACACACACACACACACATACATACTTGTACGCCGGCTTTTATTTTAAGAGATTTATTAAGGTGCAGCAGGTATAAGACCAGCAGCACTCTATAAGGTGCACCTCTGCACTCTAAGAAGCATTTTACGATTGTTTAACGTGCAGTATAAGCTAATTAGCTACATTATGAACAAGTAAGGGTGAAATTCTTGCGTTTCTTTTCTGCAACCAGGTGCATGGGCGGCGAAAACATTATGTGCAACCTGTGTAACCTCAGAATAACATGTTGCTACCTGTTACGGGAGAAATATGAAACATGATTTCTTTCACTGATAATCCGTGCTCCCAAAATTTAACTTCTCCTTTGTTTAAACATTGACCTGGTATGGTCATGCTCTCAGGAATGAAAAGGGATAAGTCCCCTTCAGCCAATCGGCACCCCCCCCTGAAATCAGAGCAAAACCGCGATTTTTATCGAGATCTAGGTCACCGCATAAAAGCGCACTCGGGCCCTCTCGCGACCTGCGAGAGAAATTTCGCACCTATTCTAATCGATCACAGCGGAAAATTACGATGTCCAGTTGTCGAAATGTTGAGGTGAGTAGATGTGCTGGTTATTTAAGTTTCTAAAAAAGGTTTTAAATGTCATTTTAATGAAATATTTGTTGAAATAGAGTGCATGATTTGAGTGTACGCCTCTTTTTGTTCGTTTTCGCAACGTTCGAAAAGTTGCTGGCTGCTGACCCGATTAGTAATCGTCGTCATACGACATGAACATTTTTTAATAGAACTCAAATTTGCCCTTCCATTGCTATCAAAAACTAAGGGGCCTTTTGAAGACAACTTAGATTAATTTGGGAATAAAGCTTTGTATTTTTCTTCGATTGTACGAGAAAACACGATATTTTGCTAAAAAGACAGGGAAAATCTAATTTTTAACACCATTTGGGGGTGATTGCCGGTATGTCGTTCGATTTTCAGTTCGGTCCCATGTACTTCAAATCATGTTGGACTGAGTCGGTTGTTTCTCGATGC
>CALNVZ010003434.1:39677219-39693475 GCA_940671915.1 Paracentrotus lividus | reverse complement strand
AGATTATTGATCTTAGATTTCCCTTCAACGCGATCTTGGTCCAACGCGCCAATTTTGTTACACGGAACGGGCGAGCGCATTTCATTACGCAGATCAGGTATGTTTGATTCATGAGCAAACTGCCTGAGCAAACTGCCACTGGGAGACAGAGGCACTTAATTTGACAAAGCGATTTAGGCATATCAGGTTTTTGCAAGATGTAGATGTTTAGCGACTGAGGCTCGTGCGAGTGAACAATATCACTAGGGCGGATGCTACAAGTGCCTGACATATTGTCACACCGAACCTAGCTCAGTATTCCAAGGAGCGGACACACTCTCACAACTATTTCCCATGAAGCATGATGAACGGAGATAGCATCACCGTGGAAATGCAAACTGTCAGAATAAGCCAGAATCTGACCAGTATAAGATACAGACTCTTCACACGACTCAGACTCTATGAGAATCCACAGAATTAGGCCTACTGACCTTGATAAGCAGGCTCATCGTACAATTCTTAGACTAGGCTGACACTCAGATGAGGTTGAGGGATCAAGCAGACTTTCCTTATACCCATAGTTAACGCGGTACCTCATTCAAGAGTTCACTGTCACTATTTGACCTATAGATCTACCTTCCATACGTACTACATAATCAGTGCCCAAGCCTGGTCTACCCACAAAACTTTCCTCATTATTCCAACATGGAAACAACACTCGTGTACAATCATACTCATTCATACACAAACACGGAGTCATTACTGAAAATGATCTGATGCCGTGAAGGCCGCCACAAAGATCATCATTGTCTTCCATGAAAGGTGACCCGGCCACAATACCGCAGCATCTTCATCGAACCACTATCCCAAGGAATTGCATTTCGACATCACTAAGTGTTAATGTTGAAACAGTGAATATCCTATGACATATTAAGCCTCGTATGTTAATGTTAAACAAATCATTCAATGCTTCTTCATCGATAACGATTCAATCCCAGTTCTTCAATTATCCTCTCACTGATCATAGTTGACATTCACTTCCACTCTTCAATTCACTTTTCATTCTCACTTCATCATCATGATTAAGATTAGCAAAGAAATAAGGAGGTGATTCTTACAACTTAAAACTACGGGTTGACTTCACGCTCCGAGTCAGAACTGGGAGCACCGGAGTGGCTCCCGGAGAGTTAAGGCCCTCTCGCGCAGCGGTGCTTCTTGACCACGGCATATGCTAACAAACATCAAAAATATGCAAAACGCGAACCTAAACCAATCACCTAGTACAACGGAGAACGCCTAAGCACGCCTCCAGAATAAAAGCCTTGAATATCTGCAGTCTGCGAGTGCTGTTAAAAACGATGATTTTACGGCCTCATAATTCGAACCACGAGCTGCCACCCACGCCCAGAATTAGACAGGAACAGATATTTCCATACGAGTATTAGGTTGTCGATGTGTGCTTTAATAATAAACCTGTGGCCAAGAGGCCGATCGTCAATTATCGATAGCATAATCACAAGAATCGATAATATCACAAATACTAGTTAAACCATAACATTATGGCGATAATGTATTATAATGATAGCAACAGTATTTTCAGGAACAGAAGGGGTGAGGGGGGGGGGCTGGGGAGAATTGCCGGGTCGTTCACCTCGCTCCCCAAAATATGGACTAAATATTCGGTTGTACGACATTTATCTTCGGCTGACAATGTTCCGCTATAACCCTTGCCTAATTCGTTGCGAGAAAATTTGGTTGAAGGCTCACCCCGTATCATATAATGATTGCGTTTAAGTGAGCGCAGCCCCCCCCCCAAAAAAAAAAAAAAAACAAACAAAAAACACATGCGTCTCGTTTACCTCAAAGATTTCCGCTCGCGCTTCCGAGCCGCTATATGAATATGTATATTTGCAGAAAATTCTGCGCACCACCCCCCCCCCCCCAAAAAAAAACAACATTTTTTGCCCTTTCTTTGTGTGCTATAGATACAAAAAAAATTCCTCTCGGTTACCTCAAAATTTCTCTGCTCGTCGCTTCACGCTAGCTTGGACAATTGTCCTACTATTGCTGAGGAAAGTGCGGCGCAGCCCCACCCCCTTAAAAAAAAAAAATAAAAAAAAAAATTAGGCCTCTCACTAAACATAACTTGAGTGTGGAAACTATATTTTAGTTACCCGTATACGTTATATTTGAATATCTTTTATTTTTGGCGATATGAGTCTCTGGACCACGAATCACCCCCCCCCCCCACATTCGAGACCGTTCTACGCCACTTGGAAAAGAGGGGGTTCCAAACTCGAACACCACCATTCTTAGACAAACTCTGGTAATTTGTGAAGGTTTTTGCATTTATTCTATGTATGCTTTGATAATTGTGCTCAAGGGTTGTTATACTATATTTTGATATGTAGTTTGGATTTTATCCAACATAAAAAGAAAACAGTAAAAAGGGGAATAAGGATACAGATATAAGGTTTAACAGGATTGAAGTATTGTGAAGTTGTTATAGTGAAGATCAGGTGAAGATTGTATTGATATATGCTTTGCGGTTTTCTTACCTCATGTATAATAATAATGGTGCATTTGTTAGTTGAACTCGTTACATTGATGTAATTGTATTGTAATCTTAATTGCTAATAGTCTCAGCTTAATTGGATATACAGTGATTGTTCTGTAAAGATGATTTGGTTTATAGCGAGTGTACTGTAAAAATAATTTGGGTTATAGCGAGTGCACTGTAAAGATAACCTGGTTTATATGAAGTGTACTGTAAATATTATTTGACGTATAGAGAGTGTACTGTAAAGGTAATTTGATATATAGCGAGTGTACTGTAAAGATAACTTGGTTTAGAGCGAGGGTACCGTAAAGATGATTCCGTCCTTTTCCGGTTATAGTAGGCCTGCTCTGAACCATTGAATACTTTACTTTATTAGAATACACGTTTGATTTAGCTATTTGGATAAAGTATGTTTTCCCCAAGTTATCTTCTTAGCTTATTATTGACCAATAGTTATGTTTTACACTGATAGTTTGTAAAATGTTTAGGGTGATATCTGCATGTCATGGATTGTAGCCTTTTAATACAAGTGATACTATCTTGTTGTTAATGTTTTAGAAATGTTTACTTTTAGTGCGTTGCATTTCCAATGTAATGTATTTTTCAACCCCACAATCTTTAGAATAGGTTTAAGGGAATTGATAGGCCTTACGGTTTGAGCTGGAATATTTTCCCTTGTATAATTTGTTACAGGAATGTACAAAATTTAAAGGCTTGGTAATTATATCAGCATACAATTCGGTTCATGCCTATTACTAATTAGGAGTAAACTTAGTGTATTGTTGATCTTTCATATTATGTAGTTAGCTTTATAGATCTTCAATGATTACCGCATGGTTTTATACACAGTGAATTGCATGTTATTATTTGTTGAGTTAGATTCATATCGCTAACCCACTATTGTATTGATCGTGATTAAGGAAAGTCATAGAAAGTTGCCATATGCAAAAGATATTCGTTTAAAAGATACTTGTGTCAGTCATATATTTCACTGTAAGTTTTACAATCACAGTATATTGAATCGGTTATATGCTGATAGGTTGATTGTTAAATGCCTTTAAATTGATATTACAGGAGTTAGAATAGGTAAGTACTAGCAGTTTTGTTGGAGTGGTTCTGACTAAAATAAGATTTCAAAGTTTATTGTTCCGAGTTTAACTGTTAGCGTTTCCTTGTGTATTTTGTGGAAACCGCTAGGCCTATTATGTTTTCTGTTTGAATGTTTATTTATTAATGTATTTTGAAACAGTTTACTATCGTGTTCTTATGGGGAGAAAAGAAAAGAAGGAAATTAGCCACGTCATAATGTTATGGTTACTAGTATTTGTGATATTATCGATTCTTGTGATTATGCTATCGATATTGACGATCGGCCTCTTGGCCACGGTTATTATTAAAGCACACATCGACAACCTAATACTCGTCTGGAAATATCTGTTTCTGTCTAATTCTGGCGTATAATAACGAATTATTCAATAATCTTGAATTAAAAACTCAATGAAAAAAAAAAGTATTAAAATAAAAGATTAAATAACTGGCTTGTGGTCAAACCGGATCGAGACGACTTTGTTCTTATAGACTGATCAATTATAGGTTGAAAGAGATATGAATAAGATCAAACCAACAAATATGTAGGTATAGGGCACAAAACAAGTTCAAGCGACAACTGCACGTCAAGTCAACAACGAATGTGTATAGCGGGCGCAGTCGGCTGGAGTTAGCTAGCCGTAAACGTAATTGTTCGAGTGGACGGTTCGTGAATTGGAAGTGCGATCAATGCAGCTATATTTATTATTTTAAGATAGTAAATGAGTTCTATTTTCTCTGATACTTTCAGATATTGTTAAGTGTGAATGTATGGAGGTACTACATAAAATTCACAAGCTTTTGTGAATATTTAGCATAATTTTGTGAAGAAAGCAAATGCCGATCATTGCCGTGACTGCAAGAGATGAAAGTCGTGCATTCTAAACAAACTGACTACTTATAATGTAATAGGGATGGCCACACAAAAGCAAAAAGCCACTAGAACGGTTTCCACTTCACTGTATGGATGCAGTCACCCATGCATTTACAATGCAAACAGTAACCCATGCACTGCCTACTCAATAATACACAGGCAGAGATATAGCAAAATTTTCAATAAAAAACAGCTTTCGAAAATGTCTTTTGGTAAATATTTATCATTTTTATTCCTAATTGGTCAGTTTCTTTCTTAGAAAAGTCCTCAGCAGGTGATCAACTTTTCCTGTTGAAAAATTGATATGAAAAGCAGGGCCGGCGGAGACGGGGGGGGGGGGGGGGGCCTTTCGAGGATATGATTCTTACGGTCAATTTAGATTCGGTCTACCATTGTGACTAATCTGGCTTAAAATTTTACTCCTATACAGACCAAATCCGTCTCCGTGGTGGCAGACGTGTGTAAATAAAGCGTCGAGTCGAGGTCTTCTTTGGAGGCCAATGGGGAACCGTGTGCCATAATGAATGGGACGGACGTGATGCGACCGTGGTTTGCCGACAGCTCGGTCTCAATGGTACCAGGGGAATAGCCTTTGATTATGCTGAATTCGGGGAAGGTTCTGGTGAAGTCCTTCTGGCCAACGTCCGATGTGAAGGAGACGAGACAGACATCATGGCATGTAGGAGCAAGGGCCCTCTCAACAATGAAAGCTTGCATTTCCAAGATGCAGGTGTCCGATGTGTCGATGCCTGAGGTAGGTTTTCGTTTTCTTGCCATGCTGTCTCAGCCAAAAAAAGTGCGTGGCCAAATATAGTAGCATTCCAAGAAAAATCAAAAGGCTATAAAAAGTTATGATTATTATTTATGATAAAGAATAATTTTCATTTTGCCTTTTTATCAGTACTTTATATACTCAGTGGTTTTCTAGCTTCACCGTCCAGGTCATTACTCCTACAAAACCTACCATGAAAGAAAAACCTATGACTAGGCCCTTAGTCCCTGCGGCTGCTCACTGGCAACAGAGTGGCAGGGGTGCTAAGAATCTACCGGAGATTTTGCTGCCATCCCTACAGGTACCAGAGAATCCGTCAACATTAAGAACGACAGCAGCAACAAGGAAGAGAAAGGAGCTTAAGAAGACGACCACCGAAGTTAGTGTCAACAAAAAAGCCAGGAAAAACACTGTAGATACAACAACTTCTACAGACAGCGTAAGTAGCCAAAATGTGGCAAACTACCAAAAACTACACAGAAAAAAGATCATGACAAGTTTTCAAGAACACAAGTGAGCCACGTACGAACCAAGGAAAATCCACAGCTATAAGTCTAGGTACCTGGAATGTGCGTACAATGAGGACGGCAGGTCACTGGGACATTCTAGTTGATGAAATAAAGAGATTTGATCTTGATATCCTGGGTCTAAGTGAAACACATCTCACTGGTTCTGAGACACTAACAGAGAAGGAGGACTACACCTTCCTATTGTCAAGCAGAAAGGACAACATCAGTCGAGAAGGTGTTGGAATTGTGCTCTCAAGAAGAATGATGCAGTGCCTTGGTTCATATGAAGCTGTCTCTTCACGAATCATCACAGCAAAGTTAAGGATGAAAGACGGCATGTTGAATATTGTTCAAGTGTACGCCCCAACAACAGCTTACAGTGATGAAGAAAGTGACAAGTTCTATGACATACTACAGCTTCATCTACAGAAGATCCCCAAGAAGGAGAATGTCATACTAATGGGTGACTTCAATGCTAAAGTGGGAACGGACCATGGAACATGGGCGCCAGCATTGGGAAAATATGGTCTTGGGCAGATCAACAGTAGAGGAGAGAAATTGCTGGAATTCTGCATGCTCCACAAACTAGCTGTGTGCAACACCTACTTTCAACACAAAGAGTGTAGGAAGTCAACATGGACATCTCCTTGTGGCCAGTACAGGAACCAAATATACTTCATTATTACGAAAGTGGAAAATACCAAGTTGTTCCAGAACTGTACGTCTTTCTGCTCAGTCGATGTAGGGTCAGACCACAACTTGGTGATTGCGAATGTCAAGTTCCAGTATAAGAAAGTCAAGAAAATAAAAACACTTCCAAAAATATACAATGTTAGTAGACTTCATGATCCTGATATCGCGGAAGATTTCCAAGCAAAGATTGGTGGGGCATTTGAACTTCTTCTTCAACTCCCAGACACAGATGTCGAAGGTCTGTGGGTTAAATTCCGTGACACAACCAACACCATAACTGAAGAGATTGTTGGCTACAAGAAATCCAAGGAAGTGAAAGGTCTTCCAGAGGACGTAAGGAAAGCGTGTGAGCAACGACGGAAAGCAAGAACACTGATGCTTAACAATCCCAGCACACAGAATAGGAAAACTTACAAAGTAATAAATAAGAAAGTCAAGTATGAAGTAAAACAGTGGAAAAAGAAAATTCTTGACACGGAAGTCAAAGAAATGGAAACTGCTCATGCAAAGAATGACTGAGAGTGAAGAAGCTTGCTGGGGAAAGGGAGAAACTACAGCTAGCAGTAAAAAATAAAGATGGTGTACTAAAAACAGCACTTCATGAAGTTATGGACTGTTGGAAACAGCATTTTGAATCCCACCTGAACACTCAATTTCCTCGGGATGAAGATGCCCTACAAGACATTCCTGATCAGCCACCAGCAAAGTAGACCATTCACAATAGAGGAAGCGGAGTCTGCCATAAAACTGCTTAAAAACAACAAAGCATGCGGTTGGGATAAGATAGCTGCTGAAACTCTGAAAGCAAGAGGTCTGAAAATGAGAGAGTTTCTACTCAAAATAATTAACGTTGCGTGGTCTGAATGTAAAACTCCTCAAGACTGGAGCAGAGGTCTTATAACACCTGGGCACAAGAAAGGAGACAAACTAAATCCAGCAAACTACAGAGCGATCACTCTGCTCTCTATACCTGGGAAAGTTGTGTGCAGAATGATTCTGAATAGAATTCAGATGACCATCGACGACCATCTTGCAGAAGAACAATGCGGTTTCCGTAGCTCGCGAGGCACGACTGATGCCATTTTTGTGGTCAGACAAATACTTGAAAAAGCCAAGGAAAAAAAGGGGGGGGGGGTCCACTGGAACTTCGTTGATTTCAAGGCAGCATTTGACATCATTTGGAGAGAAGCCCTTTGGAAGTGCTTGAGATCAATTGGTGTGGATAAAGCTCTAGTTGACTTGATAGAGTGTATCCACAAGCAAAGCACATGTTCTGTCATGGTTAATGGGAAGATATCAGACTGGTTTGATGTTCTCATCGGCGTGAGACAAGGGTGCCTCCTTTCTCCAGGTCTCTTCAACCTATTTCTTGAGTTTGTAATGAAAGATGTCAAGAAACTAGAAGGTGGACTAAAGATGGGCAATATGAATATCAATAACATCAGATATGCTGACGATACCACCCTTTTAGAACTTGTCTTCGATCCAGATACTCTGGAAGAGGTCTGCCGAAAATGGGGAATGAAGATCAATGCCTCAAAGTGCCGCATCATGACTGAAGACCAACGTGACTTCACCCTAAATGATACCAGCATTGACAAAGTCGATTCATTTGTATTCCTTGGAAGTGTAGTCTCTTCGGTGGAGAATGATGTAAAAGGACGCATTTCCTTAGCCGCCTGGTCATTCGGAAGGCTAAAAGGTAACATCTGGTCCAACCAAGACATCCCAAGGTCATTGAAGATCAGGATCTACAAATCCCTTATTCTTCCTATCGCATTATATGGTGCAGAAACATGGACCCTGCGCAAAGCAGATCAAGATAGACTCGCAGTCTTTGAAATGAGATGCCTACGCACCATTTTGGGGGTTCATTTACTGGACAGAATCAGGAATGAGGATATCAGGAGGAGACTACATATTCCAAACACAATTAGATGGTTCGGCCATGTATGCCGTATGCCACGGAACCGCTTTCCAGTCCAGGCCTACAGAAATGACTTTGAAAAGAAAAGACCACCAGGACGTCCCCCTTCCAGATGGAGAGACCAAGTCAAAAGTGACGTAGGACTCCCCCTTCCGGATGCTGAAGACCTAGCCCAGGGTAGAACTGAGTGGAAAAGGATCACCCGTAGGAGAGCGAAGGGACACACCGCCCTATGCACAAACGTCAGTAAGTAAGTCAGTTCTGGATATTTGTAATACCGAAAGTTATAAAATTGCACCCTTAACGTTTTCAGTTATTATCAGTCGTAAACTAAATACTATGAGGTAATATAATTAATTTTAAAATTTGTATATTATCCTCATCAGTCAATGATAAAGGTCAACATTATTTGTTTATGTTAAAGAAAAGGTGAGGACGTTGAATTTAACAATGAATTTAAATCTGGTATCTCCTCTTTATTTTGCTGGGCACACTTATTCGCCGTGATTCACGACGCGTATTATGGGTCATATTTAATTTAAGTTGGACATTCAGCTGAAATTTCAATGTGCTGTGCCTTTGAAAATGTAAACTAGGATCTGAAATCAACACAAAGGCTTCTTTACAATACAACCAATTATTTAAGTTCAAACATTAAGTAATCCAGCTTTCTTACGCTGAATAGTTGAGCAAACAGGAATTTGCACGTATGGGACTATGGTGCTTTAAATGCCTCTTATTCTTAATACTAGTCACTTTTATCTGATTTTTTTGCTTAAAGTAATTATCATGGACTACTCTAAAATGGCATATAAACACAGGTAATATGGATCTACAGTCTGTGTCAAAAAAAAAATGGTACAGTTGGGGGGAAAAAAAATTTAGGTGTGAAATATTTTCAAATAATGTGTGTTTATGGTACCAAAATAAAGCTAAAAGATATTCCTTGCTGATGCGGTTTGTTCTGTATCATTTGCTTTCATAAAACAAAAGTTATGCTAAATTTTGTGCGACGAGGAACAAATCGAAATTGAGCACTTCACGGCCATTATGCGAAACCTATACACAAAGGCATGGGACGGCGTGCGAAAAATGGATTTTTCTTGATTGTAGAAAACTAGTCATATTGCAAAAATTACAACACCAAATGTGATGAAAAAATTGCAGGTGAAGTCTGATCTTCGTGCTTTATGAAAATACAAAACAATAGCAGGCTGTGGTTAATCTTCATACTATAAAAAAAAATGTGTTCCACTTGTACCATTTTATTTGACACAGACTGTAGTTATATACTTGAAATATTGAATTTAAGGCACTGGTCGTGTCACTCACGTTTTGGATGTCGTGTCACTCACGACATATAGAGGTGGACCATTTTCCACAGAGAAGGAATTATTGATAAGGACAATAAATGTCAGAGAGGTACACCATTCATGGACATATACCAGCACTTATGGTACTCTTAGAAATCTACTTGGGCACAAATCCAACCATAACCAATGATGGTCAGAAACCCATGTCTTTTTTTTGGTCGTGTCACAAACACACTGTTTTTTTAATCATAATTTCCAGGATTAATAGTAAAATTCAAATCCAACTGTTAATGACACATGCCACTCCTACATTATACATAATATGGTAGTCATGATCCATTCATAACCTACAAGTGCGAAAATATATGCGCCCTTCTAATAGTCCATATGTCGTGTCACTCACGATTAAATATGACCTATGGTGATTACCAAAGTTTACAATAACTAATTTCCTCATTTCAAAGTATTTTTCGCTGATGGATTTTTTGTTTTACTTTCCTGATAATTATGTATCGTAAAATTTGTGTGTAAGTTCACTTCATACATAATGAGAAACATCAGCGAAAGTGGTTCACAAACTTGTGTGATTATTTTTAGTTCTGATTTGCTTGTTCCTGGGTCATTTTCTCAGAGCATTGCTTCTCATGTTTAATTATTTGATGGTGTGGGTTTTTTTTCCCTTTTACTTCGTAAAGTGCTATTACGTAATTTGTTGAATTATGATCTATTACTATGAACATAATATTCTGTTCGAAAACACCTCTTTACTGTTGCAATAAACGCTGTTGAAATGTAGAATAATTACCGTTTCGAGGGTTCGAACGTCTTTCCTGTAAAATTTATTTTGAAACCCATGGTCATGATGATGGTACATTTTAAATGTATTTTTAAATACGTTAATTATTTCATTTCATTTATTTATTAAGTCCAAGGTACTTAGTTCAATTATGTTTTTATCATGTCCGTTATAATATACACCATCTAATGAAATCAAAATATGCACATTCATAGAGGGAATAGGTCACTTCTGAACAAAAAATCTGGTTAAAACCCATAATAATTGGAATATATGGAAGTGTCGTTGTCTAGTGGTCTCACCACTGGTCTGTCAATGCAAAGACCGTGGGTTCGATTCCCGCACCGGCACTTATGTCCCTTGAGCAAGGCATTTTATGCTTGACCCAGCCCGAAGTGATAAAAATGGGTATCCGGTAGGATTGCGAATGCTATGTGGTTCGCTTTAGAATGTGTGCGCCTAATACCCCCATTCCACTGACAATCGGACTCTCATCTCGAGCTCACCTGATCCCCAACATAGCAATTTTGATGAGTTCCGATGAAATCTCACCCGAGGAGCCTGTTTTGGTGACCCTGATTTTATTATTACCCACATGAAATACTGGTATCTGCCGGACATCTGTCCGCTGTTTTTATCGGCTTCTCCAATCCATGAATTTGCTTTCGGAGGGTAATTTGGGGGCTATCTGACTCTAAACTGGCACTTCCAAAATCTATTTGATACTCTAATCTAATTAATCAGTCACTACTCGGAGATCGATTGTACATTGACCCGATACTACCAACATTCCACAGTTGGGTTGAAAACGACTTTTCTTTTCGAAAAGTTGATAAAAAACCGCTAATTGCAATAAGTTGAGTACCTGATTACCTGATTTTAATCAGATGTCGGCCAGAGACGTCTGACAGCTGAAAACAATAGAATCTTATACACGTCGGACGGACTGACACATATCCAATATTGACTCGAGGTCGAAAATGGAAATGGTGTCCGGTCAGTCCGATAGCGAACTAAGGCCTGAGCTTAGTTCCCTGACCGGACTATTTTCCCTCTTCACATGCCGTCCAACACGTCGGACAAATACCTGATAGACGTCAAACACAAGCCTGACCATCAGACTTTGACATGAGACCACTCGGTGGGCAACCAGAAGGATTAAAAAACGCGTCCGGTTAGTGAACGACCCTCAAAAATTCTCAGTGGAACGGAGGTATAACAGGCGACCTGCTGAAATGCTCCCCAGGGAGTGGAGATTGTGCACTGTAAAGTGCGGGATCGAAAAATGAATCCAATGACCGGGGTAATAATATACTGTAAGCGCTTTGGTCTTAACAGGTAAAGTGCTTTATAAGAAACCGGTATTATTATTATTATAATTATAATTCATAATATTAATTGTTTTACGATAAGCCACTTTTATTCATGTAGTACAAGATAGAAAACCATAGTTAATAAAAAAAAAAAAAAAATCGTTTGTAAAATAGTGTTTAATAATATTGCATTGTTTCTAAATGTAAATTTACTTTTGGTAGGGTGCTTTTTAAATGTGCGATTTTGGGATGAAAGAAATATGATACTTGGTTTTGAAGAAACCAGACAACAGAAACCATCTACTAGCTAAACTGCATAACTTAACTTCAAGATTCGCATGTTTTCAAAGAAGCTGGGTGGTAAAACTCCAGTATTATTAGAACATTGTTAAATAGAATGGAAAGAAATGTTATTCAATATAATGAGAATGAATGATATATATGTAAGATGTCTCGTGCAATCATATACTTCTTGGTGCAATCTCTATTTTTAGTACAAAGAAAAAAGTTTTGTTAACACAGAATAGCATCTATGGTACTGTATGGTTTATTTGTAAAGGCTATTTTGATTAAATGAAATTAGCCAATGGATACCTAAATAGAGTACAACTAAACAATACATTTCATTAGTAATGGCAGTAAATGTTCGATAGTTGTCAACCAATGTTTTTCTTTCTCCGTATCAATAAAGTAATAAATCAACAAGTGTATTTTGTTTATGTAGAAATGTCGTAGTCTAGTACTACGAGGATGTGAAATAGGCTTGCGGCCGGGAAGGAACGCGTATGAGTGCATGTTTGTGTGAGGGTGGGTGTGTATGGTGCGTGAGAAATAGATTAGGGAAGATGAGCTTTTATTTATTTTATATAATATAGATTCATATGTTGTTTTATATGATATTGTAACTTAAAATTTACAATATCATAACTTAAAAGTTGCAAATCGTATAAAACCCTTATGAATCTATATTAGAATAAAATTCAAAAGATTAAAGATTTTTTTTTTCCTTTGAAAAAACCCCAGATATAATGATACGTACATTCAAATATAATATAATATAAGCAAAGTTTAAGCAAAGTTTTTAGTATAACATAAAGCGCGTATTGAACAATATTTGATATGAAGATAATAAAGATTTGATAAGAGAACTGAACAATAAGAAATTACCTGTTTTAATATATAAAAAAAATAGAGCTTTATAATGTTTGACGCAAGTAACTTGTGACTTAGTTACTTTTAAATATAGATTACATAATTATTGTCCAAAGTAAACAGAAAGTCATATTAGGAGGAAACACAAAGATAAGCGAGACAAGGAGTAGAAAAAACAAGAACAGAACCAAAAGTAGAAAGTATGAATAATAATAATGTAGTGACTATCTCTATTGTTTAAGCCCCCAAAAATAAATCCTAATAAAAATTTTCACTAATTATCTCTCTCTCTCTCTCTCTCCTGTCCCACTCCACCGTCCCGCTCAAACTCTCATAAATTCGTTTTTCACTTCATACTCACACCGAAAAAAACGTCTTCTGACCTCTCCCGGAAGTGTAAGAACCAGCAAGTAATTACAACGGAAAATTTCAATCGATTGAAGAACCCTCGAGACGTATCAAATACAACTCTTTATCCCAAAGATGATACCGTGCGACCCTAAAATAGTATTTGAAGTAGTGGAGAATCAAACAGGTTGTCAAAAAGGGGTCTCTGAGCATATTTTTTTTTTGTTGTTGTTTTTTTTTGGGGGGGGGGGGGCTGAAGAAGGTTTAAAAAAAAAATAAGTAAAACATTAAATGTGGTTGGTCATTATTGCGTTTTTTTACAGGTCTAATGAAAAAAAGGGGCTGAAGGACGCCATCCTCCCTATCTTGGTTCTGTGACTCCTGCTGAGAATTAACGTTTTTTTTTTTAGTCAAAGAATCACTACAATACTTTGAGTTGAAAATTAACTATTCATTTTTTTAAATATTAACGATTCATGTTGTATATAGGGAGACCGGGTATGGAAGTTACACGGGTCAGTTGTTACAGTTCTCAGTGTGCTTAGATGAAACAAGAGAGGATGTGCTAACTGGCATCTATATACAGCCTACACATATCTGTGATGAAGTGCCGGTCGTGAGGTTTCTCCGTTGTTTTATTTAAAAGTAAATCAACAAAAACCATTTTTTACAGTTCAAAGTAAATTTTTGACAAAAAAAATTTGAAATTTGTAATAGCTCTTACAACTGAAGGCACATGATGATAGTCTGGTATTGTAAATATAGTACATGTATGTCACCAATATACCCCCTAGCCATGCCCTGTAATTCTGCCTAATGACCGTGCAACAGTTGATTTCTGTGTGTAAGATTACCCGTGGGGTAGGTTGTTACAACAACCTACCCCATGTTGATGTAACAACTTACCCCAATTACATTACAAATGTAAAATTACATTTTGTCTCAATTTTCAGGTGTTAATATTTTTATTTTTCTATTATTACTTTTGTCTAGAGCTCTACTTGATCTACTGTTAACGATGTCAAGAAACTGGATAGTTGAAATTAAAGTATGGTATAAGAGATTTACACATTGTCAACTTACCCCGTATGTTTACATATTGTGACAATTGACCCCGTATGGTGTAACAACCTACCCCGTATATGGGGTAAGTTGTTACAAAAAAATGTCTTCACTAATTAAGCTGCAGTTAATTAGTGTTCACATGTTTTAAAGTTTTATATGCCTCAGGTTTTAGCCAACATAATAGGCTAACTACAGACCCAATATGGAGTGCGTGAGTTCTTTAATTAGAATTATCTGGCCCAAAATGTGAATTTTGTAACGTCCATACCCGGTCTCCCCTATGTGATGTATCACATCAAAATGAGATACAAGTCGCAGATCAAACTCAGCAAAGGGTCAAGGAAATAGGCAAAATAACTAAAAATGTCTATTTTGGGGGAAAGTATTTTGTTTATTTTCTGAAACTTCAATGTTTCATGTGTACTCTGTAAAAAAAAATTGAGTAAAATCGATAAAGGGAAAGTAATAAAAAAGGGGTTAATTTGCCAATAAATTTGACTCTTTTCTGGCGACTTGTCTCTCATTTTGATGTGATGAGTCACAAATAAGCAATTTACTTGTGAAAATAAACGTTCCTCCTTGTTTCAAAACCCTTTCCCTCGCTTTTTCTCAAAATTCTCCATCTCTCGTTCTAATTCTATTATCTACCCCCATATTTCTCTTTAGCTATCTGTTTGAATGTCTTCTAATACGAGTTATCGTAATTGGAGTTTAAGTTAAAAAAAATGATAATTAAACCATCCCCCCCCAAAAAAAAAAAACAACAACAACAACAACAAACACAACCCCCAAAAAAACAAAACAAAACAAAACAAAACAAAAAACAAAAAAACACACACACACACACACGAACCTTTATTGTCTCCATACAACTTGTTTGATAAAAAGAAAATTAGTGAGACATGTTCAAGATTTACCCCCATTAGCAAGCATAGTGGAAAGCTGTATAATGATTAAATAACAGTGTTTTAAAGGAGACTAGATTTGTCATGTGTTTTTTATTTTATCCCGAAATGAATAAACACACAAAGGCCCAGAATTACACAAATTTTTTAAGTGAGAAGCAAGTGACAGATTTTATTCCCAAATATAGCAAGATTATAAGATATGAACAAATTACAGAATATTTTACCACATGAAAATATGTGGTTACAGATTACATAAATCATAAATTCAAAGGTTATCAAATTCTTCAGCACAAAACTTGATTACTGCTATGATGTTTTAATATACCATAACGAACACAGCTGTTATTTCAGGTCTGTTTTTTAATTTCAATGGAATTTCTATAATGTGTCGCAAGAGTTTGTTGTAAAAAGGTGCAGGTTAAAATTTCCTAGGTTATTATGAATACTATACTTTACCTTTCTGACAAGATTCGGAGTCTAACTTGATTTAATAGTAGGTTTAATCATTTAATAATTTATCAAGGTCTTCAAAGTTATTAACTAAAAATTTAATTGGTGGGTATCTGAATAAAACCTCAAAATGTATAGGTTGCTTCAGTATTGCACTCATTTATTGCGATATCTAAAAATCAAAAAGAGAATGATTGGTATTCACATCACTTTATTTTAAATACATTGTTATGACTGTATTAAATATAGTAAATAACAAAATCTCAAACAATATTAATAAGAGTTATATTCTTATTTGAGAGTTTGCTAACTCGATTTCCAATAAATTTTAAAGAATTGCAATTGAGTTGAATAAATTTAACTGAACGAAAATATTGATTTCAGTATCATTCCATTTGATTTACAATGATGCTACAAAAACGCATTATATTCATGCAATATTGAAATGTTATATTGGAATTAGACTAAATGCAATATAAAACATCCATAATGGGCCGTATGGATAAAAGAA
>CALNVZ010003434.1:39660416-39677194 GCA_940671915.1 Paracentrotus lividus | reverse complement strand
TGGATGAGTCTAGATGATAGTACCGAGCTATGCTGTATAAAAATCCTGGAGTAGCTAAGCCCGCCTGGCAGAACTAGCCTTCAGTAGATAGCCTTCTTTCGGACAAAGGAGCTGCGATATCATCCTTGAACAATGTCGCCTGTTATCCGGAGATAAACGGATCTTTTCGACTGTGGCAAATAATGGGTCCGAACATCCAAGACTGTGGGCCAGCTTACGGAAAAGACGCGGGAGTCGAATGTACAGCACTACGTCAAGTAAGTCACATGTATTTTCTTCTTTCAAGATAGATATCGAGTCTCATGAAGAACGAAAAATTTTGTCAAAATCTGAATGCGATTAATTGGATACTCGGTCTGAATATGACTGAAATAATGTGAGAAAAAAATACAGGAACATGATAGATTCATAATTCTTTGGCGGAGTAGAGCTGCAAAGACATCGGTTTAGAGAATTACTCTAAATGAGTGACAGTTATTCACCTTAGTTTCTACGGTTTGCGTCACATTGAGCCATTCCCGCCAAGAAAAGAAAATGGACGATTTAATTGGGAATTTATTTTTTCTGTTCAACTTTCAGTCCGCCTTGTCGGTGCTCATCAATAACGAAGGTCGACGAGGTCTTTACAACACGGAGTAGCGGGAACCGTCTGCGATGATCTGTGGGATGATTGTCGATGCTTGGAGGGTGGTGTGTCAATCATCCTTGGTCTAGGTGACAGTGGAACTGCCTTCAGTAATGCCTTCTTTGACACAGGGACTGGACGTATCATCCATGACAATGTCGCCTGTAACGGAGATGAAACGAATCTTTCGGCAGTGCAAATAATGGTCCGAACATCCACAAAACTTGTGGCCACTCGGAAGTACGCGCGGGAGTCGAATGTACCAGCACTAACGTCAAGTAAGTCACATGGTATTCTTCTTTTCAAGATAGATATTCGATCCATGAAGAATCGAAAATATTTCAAAATTCTGAATGCGATATATTTGATACTCGGTCTGAATATAGACTGAATAATGTGAGAAAAAAAAAATACAGGAACCATGATAGATTCATAATTCTTTGGCGGAGTAGAGCTGCAAAAGACATCGGTCTTTAGTAGAATTACTCTAAAATGAGTGACAGTTTATTCACTTTAGTTTTCCTACGGTTTGGTCCCATTGAAGCACATTCCGCAAGAAAGAAAATCGGACGATTTAATGGGAAATTATTTATTTTTCTGTTCAACTTTCAGGTCCGCCTTGTCGGTGGCTCATCAAATAACGAAGGTCGAGTCGAGGTCTTTACAACGGAGTATGGGAACCGTCTGCGATGATCCTGTGGGTATGATGTCGATGCTGGAGTGGTGTGTCAAATCCTTGGTCTAGGTGACAGGTGAAATGCCTTCAGTAATGCTTCTTTGGACAAGGGATTGGCGATATATCCTCGATGATGTGCGCCTTGTCTTGGAGAGGAATGGTGATCTTTCTCGACTGTCGCCAGCAACCCTCCTCTAGTCACAACTGCGTGCACTCGGAGATGCTGGTGTTCATGTTGTAGTAACGTACAAACACTTTATGATAGATAGTACAAATACCACATTACAACGAGTAATTGCCTGGGCGGCCTAATTGCACATATTTGTGAACAAAATTTTGCACGCAATCTCCTGTTATCGTTATCAATTTCATTTGCATTATATTAAAAGAACAACAAAATCTTTATATAATCTTTTATTGTTTCTTTGCTACATTTGCCATGCATTAAAATAGGTGATGTATTCGTAATTAATTTGATCATTCAACAATAATCATAGTTACAACTAAAGCCTTGGCCAAATTGTTCATGCCCAATTGCATTCGAGTCTACCGTACATGCCCCGCGCACGCTGGGTAGTCCCGACTGTTACGTCGGATGTAACACTTTGGTGACGAACGCGTTCATCAACTTAATAAAATTGAAAATATAGGCCTAAACTTACTCTCTTTTTTTGTTTTGCTTTAGATCTAGATCATACAGATTATTCGGTTACTTACTGCCTATATTTGGTGAAATGACTGTGTTCATATAAAATAAACATATAGAAAACATGAGAGTAACATTGGACAATTTCACATTAATAATGACTCCTTACACACAAATACAATTTTTAACCTTGCTTATGCATGCTATCATGTGTTAACTTGATATCGATCTGGTGTCATTAGTGTGGTGGGAAAATATAGTTTCGTTCAAGTCATTTTTAATGTTGGCAACATCTATTTATTCTAACCTTGATCACACGATCAAAATTATGTCCCCATTTTTAATTTTGTGACCCAAAATTAAGGTCAAAGATCAGGCTTCATTAACATAAAATAATTTTGTTCAAATGTGTCAAATTGGGTATCAAAATTGAGGTCATGTTATAAATAGTAATTAAGTTAATATATTTTTTTTTCACCCGACCAGTCAGTTTTGAGCAATATCCAAATTAGTTTTTTATGCATAGTTGAATGCAATAATAGATTCAAGTTGAAAGGCGACAGACACAACATATCCATAGACAATATTAATAAACTACTCAAGATTAAAGTGAATCATCTTAGCCTAAATATTGTTGCACACTTGTGGTAAACCCTTAATGACCTTGAAAAATAGTCACAGTCCATTTTTATTGATGATTAACAACCTGGAAATGGCAATTAATTTGGTAAAACTCGAATTTTCTATGACTTTGACCCTTATTTCTAGGTAAAATATGTCAAGTAAGAATATGATGACCCTATGTTTTTGGTGATGGCATCAAGGAAATAATATTCATGTTAGTTGGCCAACAAAGTTAAGCTTATGCGACCAACAGGTCAAATATGTCTGATATGTCTGAATCGCCGTTCAACTTGACTCCATTATGCATTAATATGCATATATGAACTAATTTGCATATTCTCAAAACAGACTGGTCGGGTGAAAAAATGATAATTGCTTAATTGCTTGTTAATACATTACCTGCAATTTGATATAAATTTGACAGCAATTTGAACAAAATTATGTATATGTTATGAAGCCTGACCTTTGACTTCAGTTTGGGTTCACAAAAGGTCAATTAAAAAGAAATGGCGACATATATTTTCTGATTCGTGTGATCAAGTAGAATCATTTATATTAGATTGTTGCCAACATTAACATGACTTGCAAACGAAACTACATAGGGATCTCACGCTATATAGGAAATCTTCATCGAGCTTTTCGATGCACAGTCGACGCGCTGTGCAAAGATTTTACCATTCTTTAATTAATAATTTTAGTTAGCTTTAACAGAATTATGCTAATTGTTATTCTAAGCTTATATTATCGGTTTAACATCCTTTAAAGTGTGTCATGTTACATATGTTTAATCATGTATGTAACATTGTCTTCTCTCGTGTTTTTTTATTGAAATAAATAGAAAGTCCCTCAAACAGATGTGCAACAAAGCAAAAGCGTGGAATGCCAAATATGACACTTTATTTTGTTTTGCTATCTGTTCATTATTTCTGTGTATTACATGTTATAGCATGATTTGTACAAGATAAACACTGATATTGTTAATAAAGTATTTTTTCTCTCTTTCTCTTACTTACGGTTCTGATTGACTAAAACGTGATGGCGTGCTGAATTTCTTTGTCTGATCGTGATTATAATTCATATTCGATGATTCACATTAATCTTTTCGTAATCATAGTTCTCTCCGTTTGATCATATTTCCTATTTCTTGATGTTATACTGTGCCATGTATTGTGAACGTTTTTATAATGAATAGTTTATCCAAGGAGATAAAGGTTGATCTCATTGGGTCGTATGCATAAAATAAATTGGTTATTGCTTATGGCATTAACTTTGCTTTTCAATTTAATCTATACAATTCTTTCCTTTTTGATCGCATTCCTTCTACTAAAGCTAGCAATGCATTATTCATGCTAGTGTTCGTCGGAGACGTCTTTTAACTTTTGCAAAAAGAGCGTTAAAAACATAATTTTTTTAAATGCCTCGTATTTGCTAATTTAGGATCACTTTGTTGTATTATTATTGTTATTTTTTTTGTACATGACACAATTCTGATATGATAATACACCCAAATAATAAGTGTCTAGATATTGGATAATGCGGAGAAAAACTTAAAAGCTTCAATGGTTGGCAAAAGTAGTAAGGTCCTCTGAGGGCGATTTAATGCATGCATTTGAACACATCCTTGTTGCACACAAAAAAAAGATATAGATCAGAGATGTGCTAAGAGTTTTGTTAAAAATAATTAATCAACTGCTTATATAAGTGTTCGGTGTAAGAATGGCAGAGGTAAAATGGCAGAGGCACAATGGCCTGACGGTAAAATGGCAGGGCAAAATGGCAGAGGCAAAATGGCAAGAGGTAAATGGCGGAGGTAAAATGGACAGAGGTAAAATGGCGGAGGTAAAATGGCAGATGGTAAAAAATGGCGGAGGTAAAAATGGCAGAGGTAAAATGGCAGAGGTAAAAAATGGCGGAGGTAAAATGGCAAGAAGAGGTAAAAATGGCGGAGGTAAAATGGCAGAGGTAAAAATGCAGAGGTAAAAAATGGCGGAGGTAAATGGCAAGAAGGTAAAAATTGGCGAGGTAAAATGGCAGAGGTAAAAATGGCGGAGGTTAAAATGGCAGAGTAAATGTCAGGTTTAGCGCATAAATTGTCATAGCAATCCAGATATAAAACATGGCCAATTCCTTGGGTGGTAATCTTATTGCGGACGGTCACAAACTCGCCGTACTTCGACGTGCCACTCCCTACGTGATTTCGAGAAAAATCGTGCATCGCGCAAGGTGACTCGAGCCACGTTGTATGTACGACGCGCAGGGAAAGTTTTTCCAGTTACTTACTACAAGAAACGCAGAGAATCGCAGAAATTGACCGAAGACCTGTGCATCGCCATGTGCAATCGAGTCGACAGGCTACGGTTGATTGTAACGTGCCCCGTAGCCACGACGAGTTGGTACGGCCGCCGCATGCACTCTCTCGGAAACCGCCTTCGCGACAAAAAAAACTATTACGTCTACGTTTCCGATGTTGCCGGAGACGTGTTCGAACGTACGAGATTGCTCCAGACGTCTCGTGACAGTTTAAAAAAAAACTGTAAGCAATAGCAACTTTTCAAAGAACCGTTTCAAAGATTGTTTTCTGGCGACTCATGAAACTCCAGTAGACGTCTCGCGACAATTTTTTTAAAAAACTTGTTTAAAACGTTTCATGAGTCGCGTAAAACTTTGAGACGTTTTTTGAAATTGCTTGTTACACTGTTTATGAAAACTGTATGGGATGACGTCCTCGGAGACTCTACTGCTACTTCCGGACATCGGAGACGTCTCTAGTACTTTTTATCCGGTCGCGGAGACTCTCCGCGACGGCATATCCTTTGTTTCACGTTAGAGTCCGGACCTATTAGATACGTGTCTGAAAATTTAAGAGAAATGAGGAGACGAGGAGACAAGCTATAATGGCAAAACCATGTTGACAAATCCGTCTCAAATGTGTTTCGCGCGAAGTGGATACAAACAGGGTTAAGTAGTAACAAGAAGAGCTTAGTTATAAAGAATGGGATTATAAAATATCATTGTTGGAGGTGTTCTTAATTTTAATTGACTGCCTTCCATTTGGACTGCTGATTAGAGCATTGCAATATCAAATAATTGGCAATTGTTACTAGTCCATTATTACACGTGTTACATTCAAAATCGTGAGTGTAATATTTCTATTTTTCTCATCATGAAGTAAAATATAAGAATTACTTTGGTTAAGACATGTTGTTGTTGTCCTTAAACAAAACACGTGCAGACATATTTTAAGATGGCATTTCCCAGACGTTTACTACGTCGTAATTATTATAATTTTGTATATACATGGTACAGTTAAAAGTAAAAATGTAAATAAAACAATCGTCACTTTGTATAGCAAATCTCATAGCAGATAGTCCTACATATATGGAAGTCAGGTCCAATCTCTAAAGATTAAGGACCCCTCTAGCAAGTCATGCATTTAATTTGAAAAACCCTTCTCAGTTCTTTATAAATGTTTTACCCCTTTTTTCTAAAGGAAATTTTCCATAATTATGCTGCATGGCTTGTTGCTCAGTGACAATTGGATTGCGAAGACATTCCATTTACTTCCTGCATTTTCATCTCTACATTTTTACCCTCTGCATTTTTGCCTCTGCCACTTTTACCACTCTGCACATTTTTACTCTGCCATTTTTACCACCCTGCCATTTTTGGCCTCTGCCATTTTTACCTCTGCCATTTTTACCTCTGGCCATTTTTAACCTCTGCCATTTTTGCCTCTGCCATTTTTGCCTCTGCATTTTAGGCCTCTGCCATTTTTACCTCTGCCATTTTTTACTGCTGCCATTTTTGGCTCTGCATTTTACCTCGCCATTTTTTACCTGGCACCATAATATAATCAAGGAAGTGCTTGCTATTTAAGGAATGCTTAACTGAAAGAAGTCACTTCTTCTATGGAATGTCTTTCGCAATCCAATTGTCACTGAGCAAAGCCCATGCACATAATTATGGAAAATTTCCTTTAGGAAAGGGGGTAAAACATTTATAAAGAAAACTGAGAAGGGTTTTTCAAATTTAAATGCTGGACTGCCTAGAGGGTCCTTATCTTTAGAATTGACTGACTTCCATAATATGTAGGACTATCTGCTATGAGATATTGCTATACCAAAGTGAACGATTGTTTCACAAATTAGATGGTTCGGCATGTATGCGTATGCCACGGGAAACGCTTTTCCAGTCCAGGCTACAGAAATGACTTTGAAAAGAAAAGGACCACCAGGACGTTCCCCCTTCCAGATGGAGAGACCAAGTCAAACAGTGACGTAGGACTCCCCCTTCGGATGCTTGAAGAACTAGCCCAGGGTTAGAAACTGATGAAAAGGATCACCGTAGGAGAGCGAAAGACACACCGCCCTATTGCACAAACGTCAGTAATAAGGTCAGTTCTGGATATTTGTAATACGCAAAGTTATTTTAAAATTGCACCCCTTAACGTTTCAGTATTACAGTCGTAAAATCTAAATACTATGACGGTAATATAATTAATTTTAAAATCTTGTCACTATTATCCTCCATTCAGTCAATGATACAAAGGCAACCATCTATTTTGCTTTATGTAAAGAAAGGTGAGGACGTTGACTCACTTTAAGCAAGAATTTAAAAATCTGGTATCTCCTCATTTATTTTGCTGCGGCACACTTATCGCCCGTGATTTCACGACGCGTATCTATGGGGTCATATTTAATTTCAAGTTGACATTCAGCTGACAATTTCAATGTGCTGTGCCTTTGAAAATGTAACTAGGATCTGAAAATCAACACAAAGGGCTGTCTTTACAATGACAACCAATTATTTAAGTTCAAAACATTAAGTAATCAGCTTCTTACAGCTGAATAGTGAGCAAAACAGGAATTTGCACGTATGGGACTATGGTGCTTAAATGCCTCTTATTTCTTAATACTAGTCACTTTATTCTGATTTTTTTGCTTACAAGTTAATGATCATGGACTAACTCTAAAATGCCATTAAACACAGGTAATGATGGATCTACAGCTGTTCAAAAAAAAATGGTACAGTTGGGGTGAAAAAAAATTTAGGTGTGAAATATTTTCAATAATGTTGATGTTTATGGTACCAAAAATAAAGCTAAAAGATATTCCTGCTTTGTAGCGGTTTGTTCTTGTATTCATTGCTTTCATAAACAAAAAGTTATGCTAAGATTTTGTGCGAACGAGGAACAAAATCGAAATTGAGCACTTCACGGCCAGTGTATTGCGAAAAACCTATTACACAAAGGCTGGACGGCGTGCGGAAAAATGGATTTTTCGTTGATTGTAGGAAAACTAGTCATATTGCAAAAATTTACACACACAAATGTGATGAAAAATTCGCATCGTGAGTCTGTCTTCGTGCTTTATGAAAATACCAAAAACAATAGCAGGCTTGGTAATCTTCATACATAAAAAAATGTGTACTCCACTTGTGTACCAATTTATTTGACACAAGACCTGTAGTTATATGCTTGAATATTGAATTTAAGGGCACTGCCGTCGTGGTCACTCACGTTTTTGGATTCGTGTCACTCACGACATATAGAGTGCGACCATTTTCCACAGAGAGGGAATTATTTGATAAGGACAAATAAATTTTCAGGAGGTACACCATTCATGACATATACCAGCACTTATGGTACTCTTAGAAATTACTTGGCACAAATCAACATTAACCAAATATGATGCGTCAATGAAAAACCCATGTCTTTTTTTTGGTCGTGTCACAAACACACTGTTTTTTAATCATAATTTCCAGGATTAAATAGTTAAAATCAAATCCACTGTTAATGACACATGCCACTCCTACATTATAACTAATATGGTAGTCATGATCGCATTCATAACCTACAAGTGCGAAAATATACTGCGCCCTTCTAATACGTACCATATGTCGTTCACTCACGATTTAAATATGACTATTGGTGATTTACCAAAGTTTACAATAATCTAATTTCCTCATTTCAAAGATATTTCGCTGATGGATTTTTGTTTTACTTTCCTGATACATTATGTAATCGTATAAACTTTGTTGTGAAGTTCACTTATAATAATGAGAACATCTAGCGAAAGTGGTTTTCACAAAACTTGGTCGTGATTATTTTTAGTTCTGCATTCGCTTGTTTCCTGGGTCATTTTCTCAGAGCATTGCTTTCCATGTTTAATTATTCTGATGGTGTGGGTTTTTTTTCTCCTATTTTATACTTCGTAAAGTGCTATTACGTAATTTGTTGAATTATTGATCTATTACTATGAACATAATATTCTGTTCGGAAAAAACACCTCTTTACTGTTGCAATAAACGCTGTTGAAATTGTAGTTAATAATTACCGTTTCGAGGGTTGTCGAACGTCTTTCCTGTAAAATTTTTTTAAACCCAATGGTCATGATGATGGTACATTTTAAATGTATTTTAAATACGTAATTATTTCATTTCATTTATTATAAGCAAGGTACTTAGTTCAATTTATGTTTTATCATGTCTGTAAACTATTACACCATCTAATGAAATCAAAATATGCACATTCATAGAGGGATATAGGGTCCACTTACTGAACCAAAAATCTGGTTAAAACCCCATAATAATTGGGAATATTGGAAGTGTCGTTGTTCTAGTGGTCTCACCACTGTCTGTCAATTGCAAAGACCGTGGGTTCGATTCCCGCACCGGCACTTATGTCCCTTGAGCAGCCATTTTTATCGCTTGACCCACGCCCGAAAGTGATAAAAATTGGGTAATCCGGTAGGATTGCAGAATGCTATTGTTGGTATCGCGGGCTTTTAGAATGTGTTGCGCCTAATACCCCATCCACTGACAATCGGACTCTCATCGCAGAGCTCACCTCGATCCCCAACTTTAGCAATTGTTGATGAGTTCCGATGACAATCCTCACCCGAGGAGCCGTTTTGGTGACCCCTTGATTTTATTATTACCCACAATGTGAATATGGTATCCTGCCGCTACATTCTGTCCGCTGTTCTTTTATGCGGCTTCTCCAAATCCATGAATTTGCTTCTCGAGGTAATTTGGGGGCTATCTGACTTCTAAAACTGGCACTTCCAAAAATCTATTTGATCACTCTAGATCTAATTAATCAGCACTACTCGAGACGAATGTACAATTACCCGATCACTACCAACTTCCACATGGGTTCGAAAACGACTTCTTCTTTCGAAAAGTTGTAAAAAAACCGCTAATTGCAATAAGTTGGTACCTGATTACCTGATTTTAATCAGATGTCGGCAGAGACGTCTGACAGCTGAAAACAATAGATCTATACACGTTCGGACGGACTGACACATATCCAATATTACTCGAGGTCGAAAATGAAATGGTTCGCTCAGTCCGATAGCGAACTAAGGCCTGGCTTAGTTTCCTGACCGGATATTTTCCCTCTTTCATGCCGTCCAACACGTCGGACAAATACCTGATAGCGTCAAACACAAGCCTGACCATTCAGACTTTGACATGAGACCCACTCGGGGGCAACCAAGAAGGATAAAAAACACCGTCCGCGGTTAGTGACGACCTCAAAAATTTCTCAGTGGAACGGAGTATAAACAGGGACCTGCTGAAATGCCTCCCCAGGGAGTGAGATTTGTGCACTGTAAAGTGCATGGCGATCGAAAAATGAAATCCAATGACCGGGGTAATAATTCATATGTAAGCGCTTTGGTCTTAACAGAGTAAAGTGCTTTATAAGAAACCTGTATTATTATTTTATATTATAATTCATAATATTAATTGTTTTACGAATAAGCCACTTTTATTCATGTAGTACAAGATTAAAAAACCATAGTTAATAAAAAAAAAAAAAAAAATCGTTTGTAAAAATAGTGTTTAATAAATTGCCATTGTTTCTAACATGTAAATTTACTTTGGTAGGTGGTGCTTTTCTAAATGCTGCATTTTGGGATCGAAGAAATATGATACTGTTTTGAAGAAACCACATGACAACAGAAACCATCTACTAGCTAAACTGCATACTTAACTTCAAGATTCGCATGTTTTCAAAAGCTGGTGGTAACAACTCCGTGATTATGTAGAACATGTTAATAGAATGGAAAGGAAATGTTATTCAATATAATGAGAATGAATTGATATATATGGTAAGATCTTCGTTGCAATCATATACTTCTTGGTGCAATCTCTATTTTTCAGGTACAAAGAAAAAGTTTTGTTAACACAGAATAGCATCTATGGTACTGTATGGTTTATTTGTAAAGGCTATTTTGATTAAATAAAATTAGCCAAGGATACCTTAAATAGAGTACAACTAAACAATACATTTTCATTAGTAATGGCAGATAAATGTTCATAGTTGTCAACCATGTTTTCTTTCTCCGTATCAATAAAGTAATAAATCAACAGTGTATTTTGTTTATGTAGGAAAATGTCGTAGTCAGTACTACAGGAATTGAAAATGTGCTTGCGGCCGGGAAGGAACGCGTATGAGTGCATGTTTGTGTGAGGGTGGGGTGTGTATGGGTGCGTGCAGAATAGATAGGAAGATGAGCTTTTATTATATTTATATAATATTAGATTCATATGTGTTTTATATGATATGTAACTAAATTTACAATGATCCATAACTTTAAAAGTTGCAAATCGCTATAAAAACCCTTATGATCTATACATTAGAATAAAATTCAAAAGGATTAAAGATTTTTTTTTTCCTTGAAAAAACCCCAGATATAATGATTACGTACCATTCAAATATAATATAATATAAGCAAAGTATTAAGCAAAAAGTGGGATGGTTTAAGGGTTTTTAGATATAACATAAGGCGCGCTATTGAACAATACTTTGATAGAAGATAATAAGATTTGATAAGAGAACTGAACAATAAGAAATATACCTGTTTCTTAATAATATAAAAAATAGAGCTTTATAATGTTTGACGCAAAGTAACTGTGACTTAGTACTTTTAATATAGATACATAATTATTGTCCAAAGTAAACAGAAAGTCATATTAGAGGAAACACACAAGATAAGCGAGACAAGGAAGATAGAGAAAACAAGAACAGCAACCAAAAGTAGAAAAAAAGTATGAATATAATAATTAGTACTAATCTCTATTGTTTAAGCCCCCAAAAACTTAAAATCCTTAATAAAAATTTTCACTAATTATTCTCTCTCTCCTTCTCTCTCCTGTCCCACTCCACCGTCCTCGCTCCAAAACTCTCATATAAATTCGTTTTCACTCATACTCACACCGAAAAAAAAACGTCTTCTGACCTGCTCCGGAGTTGCTAAGAACCAGCAAGTAATTACAAACGGAAAATTCAATCGATTGAAGAACACCTCGAGACGTAGCAAATACAACTCTTTATCCCAAGATGATACCGGTGCGACCGAAAATGTATTTAAGTAGTGGAGAATCAAACAGTTTCAAAAAACGGGGTCTCTGAGCACCTTATTTCTTTTTTTGTTGTTGTTTTTTTGGGGGGGGGGGGCTGAAGAAGTTTAAAAAAAAAAATAAGTCAAACATTAAATGTGGCTTGCGTCATCTATTGCGTTTTTTTTCACAGGGATCTAATGAAAAAAAGGGCCTGAAGGACGCCATCCATCCCTATCTTGGTTCTGTGACTCTGCTGAGAATTAACGTTTTTTTTTTTAGTCAAAGAATCACTACAATTACTTATTGTGGAAAATTAACTATTCATTATTTTAAATATTAACGATTCATGTGCTATATAGCGGAGACCAGGTATGGAAGTTACACGTGGTCAGCTTGTTGCAGTTCTCAGTGTGGCTTTAGATGAAACAAGACGAGATGTGCTAACTGGCATCTATAAATCACCTACAACATATCTGTGATGAAGTTGCGGTGTCGTTCGAGGTTTTCTCCGTTGTTTTTATTTGAAAAGTAAATCAACAAAACCATTTTTTACAGGTTCAAAGTAAATTTTTGACAAAAAAAATTTGAAATTTGTAATACTCTTTACACTGAAGAGCACATGATGATAGTCTGTATTGTAAAATTCAGTTACATTGTATGTACATATTACCCCCGTAGCCATGCCCTTAATTCTGCTAATGTACCGGATGCACAGTTTGATTTCTGTTGTAAGATACCGTGGGTAGGTTGTTACAACAACTCCTACCCCATGTTGATGTAACAAGCTTACCCCACAATTACATTACAAATGTAAAATTACATTTGTCTCAATTTTCAGGTGTTAATATTTTTATTTTCTATTATTACTTTTTCTAGAGCTCTTACTTGATCTACTGTTACGAGTCAAGAAACTGATAGTTGAAATTAAAGTATGGTATAGGATTTACACATTTCAATTACCCCGTATGTTTAATATTGTGACAATTGAACCCGCTATGGTGTAACAACCTACCCCGGTTATGGCGGTAAGTTGTTACAAAAAAATGTTCTTCACTAATTAGCTGCAGTTAAATTATGTCACAGTGTCTTAAAGTTTTCTATATGCCTTCGGTTTTAGCCAACATAATAGGCGAACACAGACCCAATATGGAGTGCCGCTGAGTTCTTTAATTAGACTTATCTGCCACAAATGTGAATTTGTATACGTCATACCCGGTCTCCCCTATGTTGATGTATTCACATCAAAATGAGACTAAAACAGGTCGCAGATTCAAACTCAGCAAAGGGTCAAAGAAATAGCAAAATAAACTAAAAATGTCTATTTTGGGGGAAAGTATTTTGTTTATTTTCTGAAACTTCAAGTTTCATGTGTACTCTGTAAAAAAAAATTGAGTAAAAATCGATAAAGGGAAAGTATAAAAAAGAGCGGTTAATTTGCCAATAAATTTGACTCTTCTGGCGACTTGTCTCTCAGATTTTGATGTGATGAGTACAAATTAAGCAGACTTTTACTTGTGAAAATAAACGTTCCTCCTTGTTTCAAAACCCTTTCCCTCGCTTCTTCTCAAAATCTCCATCTCTCGTTTCTAACTTTCTATTATCTACCCCATATTTCTCTTTAGCTATCTGTTTGAATGTCTTATACGAGTTATCGTAATGGAGGTTTAAGTTAAAAAAAATTATAATTAACCACCCCCCCCCACAAAAAAAAAAACAACAACAACAACAACAAACCCCCCCCCCCCCAAAAAAAAAAAAACACACCACACACACACACAACACGAACCTTTATTGTTCTCTACAACTTGTTTGATAAAAAGAAGCATTAGTGAGACATGTTCAAGAGTTACCCCATTAGCAAGCATAGTGGAAAGTGTATAATATTAAAATAACAGTGTTTTAAAGGAGACTAAGATTTGTCATGTGTTTTTTATTTTATCCCGAAATGAATTAAACACACAAGGCCCCAGAAATTACACAAATTTCTTTAAGTGAGAAGCAAGTGGACAGATTTTATTCCAATATAGCAAGAGTATAAGATATGAACAAATACAGAATATTCTTACCACATGAAATAATTCGTTGGTTACAGGAATTACATAAATCATAAATCAAAGAGTGATCAAATTCTTTCAGCACAAATGATTACTGCTATGATGTTTTACTATCCATAACGAACACAGCTTTTATTTCACCCCCCCGGTCTGTTTTTAATTTCAATGGAAATCTCTATAATGTTCGCAAGAGTTTTGTTGTAAAAAGGTGCAGGGTTAAATTCCTAGGTTATTATGAGATGACTATTACTTTACCTTTCTGACAAGATTCGCGAGTCTTAACTTGTTTAATAGTAGGTTAATCATTTAATAATTATCAGGTCTTCAAAGTTATTAACTAAAAATTTAATTGAGTGGGTATCTGAATAAAACCTCAAATGTATAGTTGCTTCAGTATTGCACATCATTAGTTGCGATATCTAAAAATCAAAAAAGGAATGATTGGTATTCACATCACTTTATTTTAAATACATTGTTATGAACTGTATTAAATATATAAATAACAAAATCTCAAACATATTATAGAGTTATATCTTATTGAGAGTTTGCTAACTCGATGTCCAATAAATTTTAAAGAATTGCAATGAGCTGAATAAATTTTAACCTGAACGAAATATTGATTCAGTATCATTCCATTTTTTTGATTTACAATTTGTGCTACAAAAACGCATTATATCTCATGCATATTGAAATGTTTATTGGAATTAGACTAAATGCCAATATTAAAACATCATAATGGCGTATGGATAAAGAAGAAGTGAACTTCTTTCATTAAGCAGTCCTTAAAAGCAAGCACTTCCTGTATTAATTAGGTGGCCAGGTAAAAATGGCGAGGTAAAATGCAGAGGCAAAAATGGCAGAGGTAAAAAATGGCAGAGGTAAAAATGGCAGAGGCAAAATGCAGAGGCAAAAATGGCAGAGGCAAAAAATGGCAGAGGTTAAAAATGGCCAGAGGTAAAAATGCAGAGGTTAAAAATGGCAAGGCCAAAAATGGCAGGGGGTAAAAATGGCAGATGTAAAAATGTGCAGAGGGTAAAAATTGCAGCAGGCAAAAATGCAGAGGTAAAAATGTAGAGATGAAAATGCAGGAAGTAAATGGAATGTCTTCGCAATCCAATTGTCACTGAGACAAGCCAGCAGCAGTCAATTATGGAAAATTTCTTTAGAAAAGGGGTAAAACATTATAAAGAAGAACTGAGAAGGGTTTTTCAAATTAAATGCTGACTTGCCTAGAGGGTCCTTAATCTTTAGAGATTGGACTGACTTCCATAATATGTAGGACTATCTGCTATGAGATATTTGCTATACCAAAGTGAACGATTGTTTTTATTTACATTTTTACTTTTAACTGTACCATGTTATATACAAAATTATAAATAAATTACGACATTAGTAGAACGCGGGAAATGCCATCTTAAGAATAGTGTTGCACGTTTTTGTTTCAAGGACAACAACAACATGTCTTAACACAAAGTAATTCTTATTATTTTACTTCATGATGAGAAAAAATAGAATATTACACTCACGATTTTGAATTGTAACACGTCATCAAGTAATGACTATAACAATTGCCATTATTTGATATTGCCAATGCTCTAACAGCTAGTCCAAATGGAAGGCAGTCAATTTAAAATTAAGAACACCTCCAACAATGATATTTTATAATCCCTTCTTATAACTAAGCTTCTTCTTGTTAACTACTTAACCCTGTTTGTATCTCACTTCGCGCGAAACACATTTGAGACGGATTTGTCAACCATGGTTTTGCCATTATAGCTTGTCTCCTCGTCTCCTCATTCTCTCTTAAATTTTCATGACACGTATCTAATAGGTCCGCGACTCTAACGTGAAACAAAGGATTCCGTCGCGGAGAGTCTCCGCGACCGGATAAAAAGTATAGAGACGTCTCCGAATGTCGCGGAATGTAGCAGTAGACGTCTCCGAGACTTTCATCCCTGATACAAGTTTTTCATAAAACTTGTAACAAGCATCTTCAAAAAAAACGTTCTCAAGTTTTACGCGACTCCATGAAACGTTTTAAACAAGTTTTTTAAAAATATTGTCGCGGAGACGTCTATGGACGTTTCATGAGTCGCAGAAACAATCTTTGAACACGGTTCTTTGAAAGTTGCTGTTGTTACAGTTTTTTTTTAACTGTCACGGAGACGTCTGGAGACAACTCGCGTACGTTCGAGACACGTCCGCAACATCGGAAACGTAGACGTAATATTTTTTTTGTCGCGAAGGCGTGTATTCCAGAGAGTGCATGCGGGGCCGTACCAACTCGTCGTAGGCTTACGGGGCACGTTACAATCAACGTAGCCGTGCGTCGAACTCGATTGCACCATGGCGATGCACAGGTCTTCGTCAAATTTCTGCGATTCTTGCGTTTCTGTAGTAAGTAATCTGGAAAACTTCCTGCGCGTTACGTACATAACAACGTGCTGCGAAGTACCTGCGCCGAATGCACGATTTTTCTACGAATCCATCGTATGGGAGTTGCACGTCGAAGGTTACGGCGAGTTGTGACCGTCCGCATAAGATTACCACCCAAGGGATTGGCCATGTTTTATTCATTGGGATTGCTATGACAATTTAATTGCGCTACTAAACCTGACATTTACCTCTGCCATTTTACCTCGCCATTTTTACCTCTGCCATTTTACCTCCGCCAATTTTACCTCTTGCCATTTTTAACCTCCCGCCATTTTTTACCTCTGCATTTTTACCTCTGCCATTTTTACCTCCGCCATTTTTACCTCTGTCTTGCCATTTTTACCTCCGCCATTTTTTTACCTCTGCCAT
>CALNVZ010003434.1:39602481-39614277 GCA_940671915.1 Paracentrotus lividus | reverse complement strand
CATCTACTGGACTATATCAGGAATGAATAGGGACAAGTCTTCCCTAGTGTTTGGACAGGAAACAGTCAAACCAATGTGTTGGATGAAATTATTGAAATGCCTGCTCTATTTCGAATGAACATAACTTTTTTTTTATTTCTAAAGCATTTTTAGTGGCTGTGGTGTCATATGAAAGGGCAGGAAATTGACTTTGTTTAATATATAGGTTCGAAAGAGAATTACAGATGTCGTTCGCCAAATTATTCTTTGGTTTCCTCTTTTCCTCTTTTCATTTATGAATTTCGATTAAGATTAACATCCATATATCTCGGTCTCGTTTTTTTCTGGGTCGCAGTAATGAAAATATTTATAATGGTTTTAGGCATTAGGCTTACTTTCTTGTAATTCTCTTAACACGAATTGTAAGTTTTTTTCTTCCAAAATGTAAAATTACTTCAATTTTTAGAATGTATTTTTAGATTCTATAAATGTTATGATACGTTCCAAATCAAGATATTTTTCATATTTACCCTCTTTCCTTTTTATTTTCGGGACATGATTGTGAAAGTGTGGGGAAATTTATTATTTCTTTTTACAAAACATTCCGCCACTTTTGATTGTGGAAACTAAATTCTTGAAAATGAATCGAATTGTTTCACTCTTACCTTGTGCATTTACTTCAGCCGTCAAAAAGCAGACGACAAAAAAGGTGAAGAGAATCATCTTGATCGAGGATGCGCGTTGTGGATGCACGCTGTCACACCCTGTCACCACAAAGATGAGATAGACTCTTTAAACAGTCGCCTGATGCAAGTCAACCTCGAGTTAGCTCCCCCCCAAAAAAACTTCAGCACCGTCGACCACTCTCTGGAGGTATCTGGCGACTGCTTCTGGTTTCTCCTCCAAGATATAACATCTATTTTGGGTATGATTCGACTAAACCAGGTGGGATCATACTTAAGAAAGGCAACAACCAGCAAGTTGAGGATAGATTTTCAGGACTTACTTTTACCGAACTGCTAGTATTTCGTAAACAAAGCACTTGTCGCAACTTCAAGTGAAATTATGCTCGTTTTTAATTGACAAACAAAAATAAAAAATCATGGTGTATCATTGTCTCGTTGACCGTTATAAAAATGGAGTTGCAAAAAACGCGCAACATTTACAGGAAAGCTATTTTTTAAAAATTATAATAATAAAAATATTAAAAAAAACGATAATAATAATAATATTGATAAATCTAAACTAGTGCATAAAAAGGCATACAGATTTATGTCCAAACAATTTGACTTTTCTTAAATAATTTTTACCAATAGATGTTAATACAATTTTTGCATCAAATATGAACTAGATGATCTAATCTTTATCAAGAAATTATCTTATCATTTTAGCTGATTGACTAATATTTCTTTATGGGTGATTATTGATTGTAGTATCAGCTCGTTTTCACCACACTTCTTTCGATCTCCTGCCTTTCATCTCTTTTCTCCTTGTTTATTCCTTTTCATTTTCTTGTTTACTGTGTTTTCTTATAAAAATTGTATACATTTCATCTCCCTCTCTACTGTTCATTAATTTGTATTTCCTCTCTACTGGTCTGTTTCTCTCGCCCCCTCTATTTTCCCAGGTTAGCAGGGGTACCTTTTGACCTCGTTCAGCAATAATAGAACCAGCAGAATATTAACTGTAGAGCTTAGCCACCTGAAGAGATCCGTTATAGACATATCGAATGAAACTCTTAATATTTTTAGAGATCATACGATAATCGATACAACCTTGTTATTTCAGTTTAAGTGGCTGCATCGAAAGATGATTATAAACGAATCATTTTAGGGTTCAGTATCAAGCTTACTGCTGAGTAATATCGGGTGATGATTTTAAGGTTCATGAGGTAGGGGAGACCGGGGATGGAAGTTACAAAATTCACATTTTGGGCCAGATAATTCTAATGAAATAACTCGCACACTCCATCTTGGGTCTGTAGTTAGCCTATTATGTTGGCTAAAACCTGATGCATATAAAACTTGAAAATATTTCAACACTAATTAACTACAGCTTAATTGATGAAGAATGTAACAACCTACCCCGTATACGGGGTAAGTTGTTACACCATACGGGGTAAATTGTTACAATACGGGGTAAGTTGACAATGTGTAAATCTCTTATAGCAAACTCTTGTTTCGACTTTCCAGTTTCTTGGCATCGTTAACAGTAGATCAAGTAGAGCTTTAGAATAGACAAAAGTAATAATAGAAACATAAAAATATATTAACACCTGAAAATTGAGACAAAATGTAATTTTACATATGTAATGTAATTTTACATATGTAATGTAATTGGGGTAAGTTGTTACATCGACATGGGGTATGCTGTTGTAAAAACCTACCCCATGGGTGATTTTAAACACAAAATCAACTGTAGCAGAGCCATTATAGGCAGAGTTACAGGGCATGGCTCGGGGTATATTAGTGACATACATGTACTATTATACTTTTAAAAACTTGACCTTGCCAGAAAACTGGAAGCTGTATTTACGTTAAAATGTGTCCTTATAATGTTTATAACATGTTTAAGAGCCTATGACTATACAAGTATAGATTTGCTTTTTAAATTCAGATCGAGTATCATGTGAACATAATCAAAATTTGAAAACACCATTTTTTCTGGTCCCGTTTGTTACAGAAGAATAAATGATCATAAATTAATTATGAATTGACTTATTTAAATTATTGTTTATGTTTCTGTTGAAGGTTTTTAGTACCTTCAATATACCTAAGGGTTGGGATTTTTTTGGCTCTAAATGTCCCGTTTGTTACCGCACAAAATAGCGTGGAATTGCCCTATGAAAGCTTAGAGTAGGACTTAAGCCTATAGCACATATTAATTCATTAAACAGCAACATCACACCATTGATAATGACCATTTTCCATCTTTAAAAAATAGCATTGCGTGCATATTTATGTGTAGGCCTCAAGTTTCGAGCATGCATGTGACCTAGGAAATGTCACCTGACAGATGCATAGTCGTACTCGGAAAGGTCACGTGTCCGTGTATAACATGCTTGTAGTAGGATTTCCGTACGTACGTTTCACAGGCGCGATACTCAAACTCGATCTTACAATAACAGGTAGATACCGTAAGTTAAAAAGAAATAATAATACATTACACAGTACGTACCTACCTGCGGCTAAAGGTGGTTCTTCTCTACTAGAAAAGACGACAGTCGACAAGGACAATTTCCTGGCTTGTTTGGAGCTGCATGCTGAGCCTGAACAGAAGTAACAGAACAAGTACAGCACTAAGTTAGCACTCGGCAGTCAATTCACGATGTGTCTTCCGTGTGGCAGTATCGTAAGTTTACTGCCGCTGATGTGGGTGATTGCAATGCCAGTGGTGGGCTCGTTTTCAGGACCCGACACCGCTCTCCGATTCTCGCTTCTCATGATGTCGTACACGATTCTGGAAGGTTTCATTAATAAATATGTGGTAAGAATACAGACCTACTTGCACAATATTGAGTTGTATGTTTATTGTTTTCTGCTCATAACTATTTGTCATGTTTTGTTTGTAAATTAACAAATTAACCCCCCCCCCCCCAAAAAAAAAGACTCAATTATTGTTTTTTAATAACAAAAAACATTCAAAAAAAGAGAAGAAAAACATAAAAAAAACGTATAAAAAAATGATAGTGAAAAACAAAAAGTTAAAAATGAAATGCCTGCTCTTTAGAATAGAGTTTGGTCTTTTGTCTAATAATAATTATACAATTCAATTGAACAATATCTGTCAGAGAAGGTCATGCCAACTTACTGCCAGCTTACTGCCTCGCCCCTCGGCCATCCACAAAAAAGGTCATAATTTCTCAAATAAGAGTCATGAGGGGTAAACTGACAATCTGGTCAATCTTTCGTCATTTGTTCTTTGAGATTCAAATGTGATAAATCATAGGAGATCAGGCTGTGTCTGACCACGTCCATGCAAGTCCAATGTCAGAAATCATGGATGCTCTTACCAACACAGGTCATACATATAGTGACAGTGAGGACTATGACACATTGAGTACAGATATCTCCAAATTTGATGGCGATGACGAAGAAGAAGAGGAAGAAAATGATGATGAAATAAACCTGGAAAGCAATATCGGGACTTGTGTCTGTGGAACAAGCTTTCAAATCCTGTACACAAACTGTGACTCTCTCCTCAACAAACGAAACGAGCTACTTCTTTTCCTTCAAACTCATAACATTGACATTGTTCTACTCACTGAAATATTTCCCAAGAATCACCGCAATCCACTTACGAGGAGAGATTTCATGTTAGAAGGATACGACCTGCATTGCAATCTAAATGAGGGAAATCGTGGAGTTGCAATCTATATCGCTAATGATCTGTGTCATCTTGTCAGTGAGTGTGATTTGCAGCTCAGATTCCAGGAAACAGTCTGGACTCGGATCACCCTGAAAGGCTCAGACAAACTTCTAATTGGATGTATGTACAGAAGCCCATCAATCGACAACCATGATGAACTGAAAAGAGCCTTGGTCCAAGTAACAGCCACCAATCCATCCCACATCCTTATAGTTGGTGATTTTAATTACCCTAACATAGATTGGCAGATTGGGAGGGCAAATGTACCTACGGAGCAAGAGTTCATAGATACAATTGCAGATTGCTCCCTTCACCAAAGCATCAATGAGCACACACGATACAGAGAAGGCCAATGATCCAGTACCCTAGATCTGGTATTCACCAATGAGGATGGCATGATTGGACATATAGATTATCTTCCAGGAATTGGAAAAGGGACCACTGTCTGTATTCTCTTTCACCTCAGATATATGGCACCGACATCCAAGATCAAGCTCCTCACTTCCAATTTCACAGGGGACGATACGAGGATATGTGTAAAGAACTTTAGACAAGTTGAAGTGAAACAGAATTGGAGAACAATTGGGAGTTTTTTGCAGCTACCCTGAATGTCAACATGGTAAAATTCATACCTAAGTCGATCACAAAGCGACGCAGAAAGAAACAAAATGGATGAATGAGGTTTGGCCCTCAAGAAACAAGCCAGAAGCATCGAGCTTGAAAGAAGCCAAAAGGACTAAACATCCTGTTGACATCATAGGGCAAAGAGGTTGGCCAAAGAACTGCGTACTCTTACCAAGCATTATGCAAAGATTTTGAGAAAAGACTTGGCACAAAACGTGAAAAGAACCCCAAGGCTTTTGGAGATACGCAAGCAGCAAGCTCAAGACCCCCTGTAGGCTCGTGAGCTCAGAACGCCAGACGGAGACCCCATATCATCTGACCAAGGGAAAGCTGGTTCCTTGAATGACTTCTTCGCTTCCACTTTCACAGATGAGGATAACATCATCCCAGAACTTCAACCAAGACTGATTAGAGAGGCACTGCCATTTCGATCACTGACGATGATGTTTACTCCAAGATTCAACCGTTTATCGAAGTACAAAAGTGCTGGGCCTGATGGATGCAACACCTCCTGTGTACTGAGGGAAACAGCTGCTCAATCTCTGCCACTCTCAGTCAACTACAATGCTACACTCAAGGAGGGCAAACTACATGTGCCTGTGAAGACAGTCATGTAGTAACCTGTACACAAAAAAGTAGTAATGGATGTGAGGAACTAGCCGACCGCTTCCGATCAGCTTGACGTTTTCCATGCAAAATCTTGGAATCAATTCTAGTGATGGGATAGTTGCTCATCTGATGGAAAACGACCTGTTGTGTGATGAGCAACATGGATTCGTCCCTGCAGATCATGTGCACGCAGCTTCTCACTGTTATGGAGGAATGGACTCAGAAACTTGATGAAGAGAGTCTATAGATGTTGTTGTATCTAGACTTCAAGAAAGCTTTTGACAGCGTTCCCCATCATCGCCTTCTGTCAAAACTGAGAGCTTATGGTATAATGGGCCGATCAAGGCATGGTAACAGACTTCCTCTATGAAAGACGCCAAAGAGTCAGAGTTAACTCAGTCTTCAGACTGGACTAGGGTAAGAAGTGGAGTCCCAGGGCAGCGTCCTCGACCGACACGTGTTTTGTCTCGCTACATCAACGCTTACCCGACGGCTTGAAAACACTACACAAGATGTATGCAGATGACACCAAAAATGTAACGGCAAAGCTCCCACAAGAAGATCAGGTGTCTCCTCCAAAACGATCTGGAAATACTGATGAACGTGGAGTAATAAATGGCAACTTCACTCAACCAACAAAAGTGCACCAGTGCTACACATTGGATGAGTAAGTGCCAAACTCAACTATACCTTGGAGAAGAAATGCTACAACATAGATCGAAGAGAAAGATCTTGGCATTCCAGTTGACGATGAGCTGAAGTTCCATAACCAGGTCATATGCTGCTACAAAAGCAAACAGGGTGCTGCATGATCGCCGCAGCTTCGAATGCAAAGCAAAAATACAATTCCAAAGTTGTACAAAGGGCTTGTCAGACCATCATCGCACTACGGAGACTCTGTATGGTACCCCTCGCTTCAAGAATGGATGCAAATCATAGAGAGGGTCAGAAGAGCTACGAAAGATGGTATATGGACGCACGAAACTTATCTTACACACAGAGAGGCTGCAAGCTCTAAACCTTCCTCTCTTGGAATACAGGTCGTGCCGAGGCGAATGATCCAAGTGTTCAAAATCATCCATGGGCTGGATAGGATCCTAGCGACACCTTCTTTGAACACCTGCTGCTAACTAGCAAGGGGCCATAGCCAGAAGCTGATCAACACAGATGCTCTACAAAACTAAGACAAGACCTTTCAGTCATTCGAATTGTAAATGACTGAATGCACTCCCTGAAGAGGTCGTCTCTGCCCCTCAGTAATGATCTTCAAGACAAGGCTTGACCGAGTATGGAAGCAAAAAGACTTCTGGCTCCCCATACGAGTAGAAGAGGAGAAAGAACACCCAGCTAGACAACATGAAAGGGACAGAGCAAAGAAAGAAGGAAGATACAGGCAGCAAACCATTAGATAAGGAAGAAAACTGAGCTGGAACTGGAAACCTGACTGCTGAGCCTACAGCATTTTTCCAGAATCTTGGGTAAAGAGGTAAAGGTTATCTTGGATGAAAAAATTACACAGCATGCAGAGCCTGAGGGGTGTTACGCAAACTCCATTGCCAACACGTCTCACCGAAGGAAGAAAATTAACTTAAGGCAGATACTTCATGCCTAGGCTAGACTGACTAAAGTAAAAAAAATTCTGAATTAAACTTAGTTTAAAGACCTATGTTTTTTGGGGTTTTTTTTTTTAAATGGAGCATTATACTGAAATTATTTATACAAGAATTCTCTTAAAGTTTATTTGGATGAAATCTTTTAAGAGTCTATAAACTAAGGATTGTTGAGAAATACAAGCACCCGAAGTTACGGACTGACTGAATTCTGTCAGCTTTGTCACGAAAGTGTGTGTAAGGTAGGATTAATTATTAAATTCCTTCTGTTTTTGTCCCAAAGAAAGTCCTTCCTCAGAAACTATTCTTTGTCGTAATTATTTACAATATCCTCTGGTCTGTCAGCATTGTTCCCTATCCACTGGTCTGGTTCTAAGGTCACATGGTGTGGATTACAGAACCCTTAGTCTTATGGAATCAGTCAGGGTAATCCCTAAAATTACCTTTATCTTAGTTATTTTATCCCCTCGGTTTTTTATTCCACAGAAAGTCCTTCTTCCCATGTTCACCATTGCGTTCTTTGCTGTCATCATGTGTCTTCCAGTGAACATTGTTCCTTACCTACTGGTCTGGTTTTACGGTCAGATGGTGTGGATTACAGAACCATTAGTCTTGTTTGTAGAAGCGGTCGGCGTCATCCAAGTTACGATGAGACTCAGTAAAGAAGTATCGGACCATATCGATAATAATGAACGCCTAGCTAAGGTATGTTTAATTTATTTTTTCATAGCTTAAAAAAAATGTACATCCGTATAATTATTAAATTATTTACGCATGTTTTTGATCGCCAGAGTGAAATGAAAGTGTCCTTGCAGCAAATCTTTTGTTCGTCATTTTGTCTTACCTTGGTGGTGTTTCACCAAGTCGTTCTTAAAGTTACGACCAACTGGAACATGTTTTTGGGAGCAATACAAATCAATGCTGTATCTTCTTCTTCTCGAGTCCTTTCTTCTATTCTTCTGTTTGATTTGTAATTATACCTACTTACATTTAAAAGGTCATAGTATGCATTGTATATTATATTGATTCTTAGGGGAATCCGAACTAGACTCTACCCATTAAGTATTGAACGCAGGCGATCCCATTAGGCGAAAGAGAAGTAAGATCAGCTTGGGAGCAGGGAAAGGGGAGAAGAGGGCATTGTACAAGGTGACTCATGGTCTCCTCCACTCCACATTCGCATAATGGCCTTCCTTCAGTGTCGATGCCCCATTTGGCCATTAATACCTTGCAACGGCCGACTCCAGCCCGCAGGCGGTTCAAACAGAGCCAGAACGGCCAGGGTTCACGGGATCCTGATGGGAGGGACTCCTTGGGGCCGATGATGACATTGTGAGGTGCAGACTCAAGATGGGTTGACCAAAGGTCTAACCTACAGTTGTAGGGGCTCTGGTTGAGGGGCACGGTAGAGTGAAGAAAACTATGCCTGGATCTCAAACGCTTTGTCGTTGGCAAGGCATTGAAGAGAGGGTGGAGTGGATCATTTTCTTGTTTAAGTTTCTCCTTTTGAGAGAGTGCAGACCTCCTGATGTGAGGAGGGGCGATGCCACTGAGGATGTAGAGATCGTCTACCTTGGTCGGTTTAAGGCAGCCTGTTATGGCCCTACACGCGCTGTTGAGTGATGGGTCTATCTTTGAAGCATGTGCTGACCTGCCCCATACAGGACATACATATTCTGCAGCTGAGTAGCAGAGGGCAAGGGCTGTTGTGCGGATGGTGCTTGCATCAGTGCCTCATTTCGAGTTAGCTAGCTTCTTCAGGATTCTGTTCCTGGCACTGACCTTCTTCTTTGTTTTCAAGATGTGATTCTTGTAGGTGAGGGAGCGATCTAGAGTGACTCCAAGGTAGACTGGATTGGAAGTGTGCTCTATTTCCTTACCATACCACTTGACCTTTAGTTGACGGTTGGCCTCTCTATTTTTAAGATGGAAGCACTGATCTGCGTCTTGGAGGGATTCGCACGAAGGTGGTTGGATCCGTGATATGGGACGAGACCATCCAGAGCAAATGAGAGTGTAGCTTCAATTTCCTCGAATGAGTCACACTGCGAGTCGATACAGAGGTCATCTGCGTATATGAAGCTCCTAGTTTCTGGATGGACTGGTTGGTCATTGGTGTAGATGTTGAAAAGGAGAGGGGCAAGGACACTCCCTTGGGGTAGACCATTCTTCTGGGTGCGCCATCTACTGTGGCTCCCATTGAGATCTACGAAGAAGCGCCTGTTGGATAGCACTGATTGGATGAGCTCTGTGAACTTCAGGTCTTTGGTCAGATCAAAGAGCTTCTTGGCTAGAATTCGATGATTGACAGTGTCGTAGGCTGCTGATAGGTCTACAAAAGCAGCTCCTGTGATCAGGTCCTTCTCAAAACCATCTTCAATATGCTGAGTAAGGTTGAGTAGTTGCCCAGTACAGGACTTTCCAGGTCTGAAACCGGCCTGTTCAGAGATGAGATGGTCATCCACAAAGGTGGCAATCCGATTCAGCAGGAGGCGCTCAAACAGCTTGTAGGTGTGACATAGCAGGGAGATAGGTCTGTAGCTCTTTGGGACCGCTGGGTCTTTGCCTGGCTTTAGTAAGGCGATGACTTTGGATTTTCTCCAAATCTTGGGTATCTTGTTTGTGTCGAGGCAGGTGTTGAGCATGTTGAGGAGCCACTTGAGTGCTACAGTGCCAAGGTGTTTTATCTGCTCACATAGAAGATCATCGAGCCCAGCTGCCTTGTTGTTCTTCATGGCTTTGATAGCACTACATAGCTCTAACAAGCTAAAGGGGTCGGTAAAACCATGGCGCTCTTGGGTACAGGAGGCCGCCGTAGCGGGAAGCTTTGCTCTCTTTGGGTGGTGATCAGGGTTACCCTTGCTGTTCTCTAAGAGCTGGCGGGCCACTTGGTTTGCAGTCACCTCTGTTCTTGGTTTAGGTTTGGTGTAGTCATTGCCAAGGATGCGGATGGTCTTCCACGCTTTCGTACTGCTGTGGGTCATGTCTGTGGACTCAATGAATTCCTGCCATTTCCTCCTTCTGCATTCAGCTATGGTCTTAGTAAGCTGGTCTCCAGCTTCTATGGTATCGTCGCAGAAGGGGTCTGTCTGGAATTTATCTATATACTCTCGATACAAGGCCTTCGAGTCGTCTGTGAGGCCTTGGATGAAGTTGGTACGGCAGCCACGAGGGATGTGTCGTGTCGAAGATTCCTTTACCAACTTGATGAAGGAGTCATAGTTGCTTTGAGTTGCAGGTAGATCCTTGATGGAGGAGTCGAGATCTTCAGCAAATTCTTTCCACTTCTTCTTTCTGAGGTTGAAACGACGACGGAAGGGGACGGGTCTCGGAGTGACAACAGCATTTACCCTAAGCCCAATTGGGCGGTGTTGAGTATGGGGGATAGAGTCGAAAACCAGCTTTTCACACTGGTTGGAAGTGGCACTTGAGACAAAAGCCAAGTCCGGGTTGTAACCTCTTCGCCATCTTGCACTGTTAAAAGATGAAGGGAGCTTAGCATCATGGATGAGGGACAGTTGATGGGAGTCTGCCCAGGTCTCCACGAGTTCACCGTCATCGTTGGTGTCTGTGTAGCCCCAAGATGCACTGTGACTGTTTAAGTCACCTATTACGATGTTAATGCCACTATCAGTGGCTGCGTTGGGGACATCAAAGGGTACTGCTGGAGGTTTATACACAGAGCTCACACTTATCCCTAACAAGTTGATGGAGAGGATTTCAACATCATTCGTTTCAGACAGGAAGATGTTATCGACTGTCAGCCCATGACGTACAAAGATGGCACTGCCATATTTTTCATGTGATCTTTCTAGGGTAAGGATCATACCCGGGACGCGAGGGCGGATGGAGGAGGGACCACGATGGGTTTCCTGTAGACAAAGGATATCACATTGATGATCCTTGCAGACATCTGCTAGAAGGTCTTGTTTGATGCCCGTTAAACTTTCAATGTTAAACGAGATAATGCTCAGGGCCTGTCCTAAAAAGGACCCAAGTGTTTGACCCTGGGCTCTGTCAACAATAGTAGTTTGGAGAGGCATGAAGGTACAATGAGGAAAGGTAATCAGTAAGATAACAAAGTTAGACAGAGAGAGAGGGAAAGGTAATAGAAAGATTCGCAAACTGGAAAACAGCCTGACAGGGATCGCCACGTGAAGGCTCTTTCTGTGACCCCCAAAATGCTGTATAACTGATCACCAGTCGTTTGTAAAGTCATTTGTAACTTACAAGCAACTTGGTGAAACACAGCCCAGAGCTAAACTCGGCTGAAATCCTATTTATCTTTTTTCACCATGATGTACATATACTGTAGATCTATTGTTGTCTTGTTGTCATCGAGTGACATCCATTCAGAAGTGGTCGGCGGCTATATTCCACAGCTTGCGGTCATATAGATAATCATAGCATTTTGCCATGCATATGGATACCTGAGCCTACATTTGAACTTTGCTGATTCAATTGAATTATTTGCTTAAAATTCCTCTTTGCATTGCCTATTAAAGATTTTGATAATTATCTCAATTGAAAATGTTGTTATTCATGAATGAAAAGCAAATTTTCAAATTTGTCATTCTTGCCCATTCTTCTTGTACATATACATGTT
>CALNVZ010003434.1:39532242-39558555 GCA_940671915.1 Paracentrotus lividus | reverse complement strand
TTGAGGGAATAAATTATTTTTCTTGTTGATTTTTCTGGTTCTACCATGCTTCCATCCTTTGCTCAGTTTAAAAACAATGAGTCGATAATTGGTTACCGGAAAAGTGGGATTAAAAAAAGCCACGTTTTCGGCGAGGTTTTCGGTCATAATTTTTTTTTCCGGAGCAACCAAGCAACTGTCCACACTCATTTCCCCTCTCCGTTTTTAGCTCCCGCTCCTTAGCAACGCATGGCTTCTGTCATTGTGATGTGTGATTTCAACGGGATTTTTAGTTTCGTTTTGTGAGGCGAATAGCGAAACATAAACTATACTACATAATATATGACAGAACATCAAGAGAATTTTATAAGCGAGTTAAAAGACAAGCCGAGATGCCACACACCTGCATAAATAGAAGCTGTTCCTCGGTAATGAATCGCCATTGAGGTAGCGGACCTCAACACGAATGTAAATCTACATCAGGATTCAATTGATCGAGGATACATGGATGTCGTATGACGGTGGCGGAGGGAGGCGGAGATGGGGGGGTAAAATGTGCGAAAAAAGCTACTTCATTTGTGACTTGAACTTAGCTATCTGAGTCCAAATTGAACAATGATTCAATTTTCAGCAATTTTTTATGTTAAGAGGCGACATCTTAGCATATCTGTTGTCCTGATTTTGGGAAATTAAAAACCGGTTCTACCTTATTAACAAAAATTTGGGTTCCATCAAGGGAAACATAAGAGGATAAACAAAGAAAGAGGCATATCGGTGAAATAGGCTGGTTTTCTTGTGAAGACAAGTATTTAGGTAACAGTCTTAGCTGCAAGTCTTATTTAAATTCAGAAGTTATCACTCTGTGTAAGAAAATTATAGGGGAAAGATAGAGAGAAAGGGAAAGGTAACAACATCTATGGTGGACTGTTGGCATGGTGTCGAAACATTTTATTTGTAATTATGATAACATAACATTCCTTCTATATTTATATTTTCAACAACAAAAAAATGGGCGTGGGTCGGGTGAAAATCATGTTTTTGTTTGTTTGTTTGTTTGTTTGTTTTTTCTTTTTTAACGTCAGAATCGAATTTCTATAATGTAACAAACCATATAAAATAGAATTATGTGCCTCCCCCTGTGCTGCTACGGGCACTGCTGCTAAAACAGAAGCCCGTTACGATTATGAGACATTTAAAAAATTCTAGAGAAAAATCAACAAAATTAGTGAGATATCAATCATGGGTGGAGAGCAATGACCCCTTATCATTAAAAATTTTTTTATAAAAAAAAATTGGTGAATCTAATGTAAATATTCAAAATTAGCTCGTGTCCAAGCATAAATGTCCCGATACGTAACAAATTGAGGACCATATTTGTTAAGTTATTTTCCCCAGAATACAACACCTTGAATTGTTGGCAACTCTGGAAAGTTCTAATTTAATTAGTGGGACAGATATAATCCATTTTAGTTTATAAAAATTTAATTAACTTTTTAATTTATGAGTATAATTAATATTATGTTAACGATATCGAGGAAAATGTAGTTACGTATGGGACATTTGTACACAATGTTCAATGGGGAAGTTTGTGTTACAAAAGGAATGTAGAAAAAAAAAATTAAGAGTGGCTCCAAAAGTGATTTATTACATTTTCGGGAGTATTATAAAGTTTGCTTAGCATGATACGTTGATCCATGAAAAAATTAAACCAAAAAAATTGGCAATAATGGATTAATCTATGGAAAAATAAAAAAACAATAGAATACATAAGAAATTCACAAAACAATGAAAAACATAAGAGAAGAATAGTGGTAATTGTCAATTTCTTTAAAAACCTATTGAAATGTTTCAATACAACATTTAAAGAAAAATAAATCTTTGACATTATCCATATTTAAAAAAAAAATTGATATTTAAGAAATATGATCAAATGGTGCTATATCTCTTATGACAATGGTCCATACGTAATGTCCCATACGTTTAACACGTCCTCCCGACTAATAGACAAAGGCTTACAAAAAGTGATAATTCATTATGACTCCAAACTTTAGCAAAGAAACTAAGAGGTTGGACCTTTCATCACACCAACTTCCAAAACATGCAGTAAGAAATACTTCAGAGAGTTTGGAGTTGAAATTTGTCTTAAAAAAACTTGAAATTCCTCTGGTCCCATACGTAACGCACTACATTTCATGCAGCTATTAGCATCAAAGGTCAAAAGGGTCATATGTCAGTCATCTCCATCAGTGTATTACTCTCATTGGAACCTTACCCATTGAAGGATGAGAAAATAGTACACCTTAACATTACAAAAGATTTTAAAAGAGGGCTAGAAAGGCTCTGAAATGTCCCAATACGTAACACGGATTATCTTTGGACTTGCCCATATATATAAAGGCTCATATCTTCAGTCTCATTGATGACACAAAAAATTACCACAACAATAACCCCATTCCAGTGAACAATGCCGACGGTCTTGATGTAGGACACACAAAATTAAGCCTGCGCAGGAATTCGTTATTCATTTATCCACCTTGTATGGCACGCGCAAGACGGTATATCAACAATAATGGAATAAACAGGCCAACAAAGACAAAAATAAACTGAATTCAAATAAAAAAATCAATTATATGAAAACAAATCTGAGGAAAAAAATTATTGTAATATAATTTTTGGAATTGTTTATTTCTAACTTCGGTATTATCTTTTACTTTGTTAAGCTGAGTCATCCATTACTCTTTGATTCACTCTTGGCGTGCCATACAAAAGTGATAAATGAATAGCGAATTCCTGCGCAGGCTTTTTTTGCGATTGTCCTTCACAAATTTGGGCACTTGCTTACTGAAGAATGTGTTATTTTCAGAATTGTTTGTGCCATAAGAAATAGTTGAGGATATGAGCTTTTATTACAAACTAGCAGCGATGCCCGTACTGCAGCACCAGGGGAGGCACATATTCTACTTTCTATATGGTTTGTTACATTATAAGAAATTCGATTCTGACGTATAAAAGAAAAACCACAAACAAACAAACAAACAAACAAAAACCATGATTTTTCACCCAGACCCACGCCCATTATTTTGTGTTGTTGAAAATAATAAATAACTAGAAGGATATTAAGTTATTCATAATACAAATAAAATGTTTCGACACCATTCCAACAGTCCACCAAGATGTTGTTACCTTTCCCTTTCCTCATCTTTCCCTATAATTCCCCCCCCCAAAAAAAAAAAAAAAAAAAAAAAAAAATTCAGCCTTCGGCCTCCAAGAAAAGAGGTCACCCATATCAGTTATACTTATAGGGGGTGTTTAATTATTTTTTTCTTTTATTTATTTATTATTTTTATTATTTGCTTTTCGATCAATATGGATGTCCCCTATCAGGTTCAGATTTAGCGCCCAGCTAAACGTTAATTGGAGCCGCCCCCCTTAAACCCCACCCCACCCTTAATAATGCGCAATTTACTATAGTTCTTACTTCTGTATTTTCTGTTTCCTGATCATCACACATTAAATTTGGGGCGCCCTACACTTATCTTTGTAATCTCATATATCAGAATTACTGAAGACATATCCTTTCAGAAACGTAATTAATATGAATGATTTATACAAAACATATCGTAAGCCGGTGCCATCAACCCAAATATCAAAAACACCCCCACCAAGACACCCCCCAAAAAAAAAAAAAAGCAAAAAACGCAATCCGTTCAGACGACAGAGGGTATATATTACAAGTGCATAGATATTCTGCTATGAATTAATTGTGATAAGTAGACATGTAAGCTATATTAAGTGCTTCAAATTACTTGTTCTGGTCCATTGGGCGACAAATTTCCCCTCAGAGTTTATTTGCTTTCCCGGTATATAACGTATTAACAATGTGATGCGTCACGCGAAAGGAGAGACCTAATCGCGATGTTTTGAAATCCATTTTATGATAATTATTGATTCTGCTGATTCATTGCCTTGAATTGATATACTAACCTCGCCGACTGAAAGAGTAAATAGAAGTGGAGAATATTAGCTACTGACGCGAGGAGAATTGTGCTCTTGGAAATCAAATCAAGAGAAAACGTTATCTGCGAAAGTTTGACTTGGCCGTTGACTCCGAGCCAGAAAAATTAAGACCATTTTAGTCAACCGCTCTACTCACCGAGATGCCCTAGCAACCACTTGTACAAAGGTGAAGACGCCATTACCAATGAGGAGGCTGCATTCAGGGATACAGAGACAATACTCGATTCCGTCAGCATGATCGAGCGCAACGCAGCAAGCGATGTTGCTTATTAAAAATAACATTCAATCTTCTCAAAAAAAGAACTAAATTTGTGGTTAGTTGTCTTATATATCAATTCGTCAAATAAATAAAAAACTCATGTTCTTCAAATTGTTTAAGAAAAAGTCCGCTCTTAAGAAGAACGTTTTTACCAATCCCTCGCTAAATTAGTTAGAAACAAAACTATTTTAAACCTATTTGGCGGTTTTATTCCCGTATGTTTGCGTCGCCTTCTGAATTCAATCGCTGCAATATACTCTTACTCATTATAAAGCGAGTCAGTTTTGATTAACTCCTGTTGGGAAATTATCGAACATAATAATGGTCTATACAAATTATTCTTGTACAGGGATTTATGCATATTTTGTCTTATATTCTATTGAAAAGTAATTATGATAGAAGATAAGCCTCCAAAAATGTTTAAAGAAAATATTTTGCGCCTCAACGAATATATTTAGAATTTCTCTGATCACGGTTTTATTGAGTGGTCTAGGTTAGCTTAAGACATGAAAATTAAAACGTAAATGATTTGCCAGATCTCTGTCTCGTTTATTATCAACAACCTAAGTTTACATAACCAGTAATAAAAAGATATTGAATAATTTTTAGAAATAATTATTCTTAAGAGTTTAAATCCGTATTTTGTTTTCGTCGTGTTTAGTAAAACGCTACTCTTAAAACACGTTAACTTTGGAAAATAAATGAGAAGACTTTAACCTAAATACTTGTATCAGAAGTATTAATCACGGTCAACCTCTTTTGTATGCTTCGATGTTTCCGCGTGGATGGGAGAGCCAAATGTGGTAAGTGAGCGAAGGTTTAATTTCCCATCAGGACAACAGATATCGCGGCCCTTAAAATAAAATGCTGAAATTAACATCATTTGGATCCAGATAGCTAAGTCAAGCAATAAGTAGCTTTTTCCCCACATACCCCCCCCACCTCTCCCCACCCGATTGTTAGATTTGACATTCCGTTTGCGTGCAATCCGCTAATCCCGGACTGAAACAGCATTATTGGCACACGAGTGTGTGCATCGCACGCAAAATTTCTGAGTGCAGCTAGAAGAGAGTTTAGTTCGCTATTCGCTCCACAAAAAAACGAAACAAAAATCCCAGTTGAAATCACACATCACAGACAAACCATGCGTTGCTAAGGGCGACGCTAAACGGAGAGGAATATGAGTGACGTTCGCTTGTATGTCCGCGAAAAAAAAAAATTATGACGAAAAAAACACTCGCCGAAAACTGCTTTTTTTACCACTTCCGTACACATTCACTCTATGTTTTTAACTGAGCAAGATGAAGCATGATAGAACCAGAAAATCAACAAAAAAAATTTCCTCAAAATTTGAACTTTTTTATTAGTTTGTCAATTACTCGCATCTCTTGATCTGCCGACTTCTCTCTCATTTCGACAAGACTGTATTCACCATATATATCAATTTGAAATATCATAATTTTAGATTGTTTCGTCTAGTTTTCTATTACCCCGAGCGTGCCTAACTCCCTTACTATTTTACTTATTTCTCTCTCTCTCTCTCTCTCTGTTCCTCCTCTGTTTCCACCTCTCTAAAATGTTTCTTGTTTGTTTTATTAATTTTTTTATTTTAATTCCAACTTATTAACTTCATGACATCTGAAGGTCTATGGAAGTACTGAGAGCCCTAACTAAACTGTTAGCTGGAAACAAATCTCAGAGTTCATGTTCTTTGGGGCCATGGTAGAACAATTTTCCATAAATTTTTTTATTTCCCCTCATATAACGACATATCTATAATATTCAATTTGAAATATTATTTGATTTGATCGATGAATAGAAAGTAGCGCTCGTGAGACGCATTCACCGAGAATAACCATTTAATCATTATGTTGAAGACATCCCTACATCAGTCCATACATATAAGTGTTCTAATAAATCTGTGAGTTGTCTCTATCACTTACCAAATACTATTTATTTTGAAATATATATAATTTTAATAATTTGTTCGCTTTAATTTTCACGGTTACCTTACTGTTTTAGTTGATATATCTCTCTGCCACATCCTTTCACTCTCCTCCATACACATGTATATCCGACGCCCCTTCTCTCTCACTCTCGTTGGAGGCTAATATTTTTATGACGCACTTTTTTAAAATTTACTTCCGACATTAAAAAAAAACCAAAAACAAAAACAAAATAAAACGCCCTTCAAACGACCCATTTCCCATTTTTAATTGCTGTGTTTTTTAAAATATATATAAATAAAAGAAGGAATACCGTAACAACTTGTATTATATAAGTCATGTAAAAAGTCGACCTGACAAACCGTCCACCATAGATTGTTTTATTCCTTCCTACTATTATATATCTCTCTTTCCTCTCTATCTTTTTCTCGCTATCTTTCCCCTCCGAGGAATTTATTCAAGTTCGTTTCTTATGCAACTATTTATATATTACGGTTAGCACTTCTTTTCTTCTAGATTTTGCTAACTTTGCATATTAATCTAAATTAATGTATCACGGACTAACTCGTATCCACCACGACAACACAAGTCCCCAATGATCACTCCCAAAAAAAAACAACAACAGACAACAGAATGATCAAACAAACAAACAAAAAACAAAAATCCAATGTATTATTCATGACACCTGATGGCGCTCGACAGCCTCACAATAACTAAACATCTGTCGCTTGACGAACCAGCCTAACTGAACTTAATGCGCTAAAACAATTCTGAAGGTTCATATCTTTGGGAGCCATTACGAGCTCAAGGACAGGATCGACAAATATAGAACAATTTTCCAATTATTTTTTTTTATTTTCCCTGCATATACACGAATATTATATTTATTTAGAAATATTATGATTTATCGCATCATTATTAGAAAATTATATCCTATTTTGAATTCATAATTTTTTACATATTTTGGTTTCTCTCTAAATTTATTGTTTTTGAAATATCATAATTTAATAATTTGGTTCTCTTTTAATTTTCCGGCTAGTCTACTGTTTTAGTTTATACTCTCTCTGCGCATCCTCCCACTCCTCCATAACAGGATTATTTTATTATTAATTATTTGTATATGACGCCCTTTCTCTCTCACTCTGGTTCGGGGTTGTTATATTTTTTTATCACGCCTTTTTTTCTAAATTTCATTCCAACATTAAAAAAAACGCCTCGTTCAACCGACTCATTTCCATTTTTTAATTGCGTTGTTGTTTAAAATAATGTATAAATAACAAGAGGCAATACCGTGTATTATATTATCCATCGTAAAAATGTATCGATACCTTGACAGACCCGCAGCACATAGCCATTGTTTTCATTATTCCTTTTCCCCTTCTCTCGTCTCTCTCTTTTTCTCTCTGCCTTTTTATTCACCATCATTTTCCCTCCGACGAGATTTAGTTCAAATTCGTTTTCTTTATACATATTTTATGTATTACGATTAGACTCTCTTCCTTCCAGATTTTGCTAAGTTTGCATTACCCGAAATTAATATCAATCAAACCCCCCACCAAAAAAAACAAAAAAACAAAACAAAACCAAACAAAAAACCATTCGAGCTCGGGCTTGATCAACGAAATTATAACAGTCAAACTATAATATAGACCACTTTTTTAATCCTTTCTCGTTCCATCCTCTTCTTATACATAGATTTCATTATCGTTTTTCTTTTCCTTTTCAGATTTGCACTATAGATGTTTACTCACCTTATATCCGCGTAATGAAGACATTCCTTTTCAGATTTATCTCAGGTTATAAAATATTTTATCAAAACATTATTCCTTGAAGGCGTTGCAGCCTTTCCTCGGGAACGGAAATATCAAAAAACAAAAACCCAAGAAACATACCTTAACAAAGAAAAGACCCGAATCAAGACCTGGAGGAGGTATATGGAGATAAGTAAGTTTATGACTTACCCCGTAACCGTTAACGTATCTATAGGCATTATATCATTTTAAAAAAGCAATTTAGTGGTTTATGATTTCTCTATCAATTTCCCGGGCTGTCATCCTCCCTTACTATTTACTATATATATATATCTCTCTCTCTCTCACTTATAAACATGTTATATTTATCTTATCTATTTTTTTACATCTCGCATAGCTACAGACGTGATCCACCTGATAGGACGCCCCTTTCTTTCTCCGTGTCTCTCTTTTTTTTTTCTTCTTCTTCTTCTTTTTTGTTTTGTTGTTTTTTTGCTGGTGATTAACTTTGCCTTTTGCTCTCCTTGAAGACACCATGAATTATACGCGACGATCGCAGAAAACATATCCCACACAGCACCCTCACGGCGCGATACGATACAAAACAGAAACACGCCAAGGCTTAACAAATACATCTCATTGCTCGCACAAATCAGAAGATCTTCACATACCACAAAATCTTTAAGGTCCCATATTTCAGATAGCAAATCTTCATACTCATGTCGTCAAAAGATTCACGAACATGTCAAAACTGGCCACTGACACTTCTTAAAATCCTAGCCAGAGTAGACCGCTATTAGGTCATCAATCAAGATGTAAAACTGGAAGAAGCACAAGAATGAGTGACAAACATTCCGTACGCCAATGTGCAAATGCTCGCATACCCAAGAATTATAGAGAAGACAAAAAGAGTCGGGAGGTAAAAAAAGGGAAGTTTTGGCGACGCTTCAATACAATTGCAGTTACAGATACAATCAAAGCCTGCTGTTCCTAGCGGTCTCACCTGTCCTGCAAACTACCGGTCACAACACGTGAGAACGAGCCAGGGTATCTACACATTTCGGCAGTGGCGTCTCTTACCGATTTCTTTTTACTACCATTTTCGCGCTGTCCGTTCTTTATCCATCGAAAATGGCAGATTGCATCCAAACGTCCATTTTAGATTCGAATGTGAAGTTGCACTGCTTTTTTTTTAATGTAATTGCTAATTAGCACAAGGTGTTGGAAACTAAAAAAAGCACGGATCCAGACACACTAGAACGCGATGGCAAGACATCATCTCGCTACCGAACTCGAAACCCAAGAATGCATTATAGAGAGGGAAGTCCACATCCTATCTACTCAAAGAACCCTAAATACAGACCAAAGGTCCAAAAATGAGTCTCACCCGAGCAGACGACTACCGGACATCCAAACTCATAACCTACTTCACGTTAATTTCCACAGCGTCATGCCAAGTATACCAATACAGATGAAAGCTGTGTGGGCGTCTCGCTGCTCGCCCATCACACCGCACTAACCAAAACGCAGAGAACGGGGCAGGCACTACCACTTAAAATCGGGTCATAGTCGCAAGCCTACTCCGTTTGTTGTACCCTTCGGCCTCACTGGTCTTCATTATATAGCACAGGCACATAAAGTGTAAAACCTTTTATTCCCCAAGAATCATACTTATTCTTTATTATATGTACATAGACCATCTTTCAAAAGTGTCTTATAGATACTATCTACCTTTCGGACCGCAACTCCACTCGCTCACACATGTCTTTCCTTTAAATACACAGACATTGCCAAGTATTGGGACTAAGCAAAACTAAAAGTAATACCATCTTCATCCTGAAATTAGATATAAATGTAATACATGCATATCCTAATGAAAAACAAAGTAAAGGTCATATGTTTAAGCTAACAAAGAACAGCGGATATGTACGTATGTATGTAAGGGGAACTTACTACGAAACCATTCCTTGGGTTCTGGAATGACTTGAATAAGGTTTTGAGTCATAACACCAACACAGAGAGCTCCAAGCATTACACATGCTCACGACTTTGCACAGTTAGATATCATACCTGCGAAAAAGAAAAAGGTGAATTACAATAATGGCTAATTATCAATATTTATGAATGAAGCACTGTAAAAACCCAACACGAAAAAACAAGAACAGTTGGAATCTCGTCCCGCAGCTTTTTTGCAGACTTCCTGCAACCAAGGAATAGTTGTTGTAGAAGAAAAAGCCCGATCAGCAGAAAAGACGCTAAAAACTGCCAAAAGGGCATGACCTTTGCCACATTGTCTAATTCTCACTTGTCTAATGCCAGATTAGTCATAGTCCAAATTGTTTGACATTGCATGTTCATCTGATCCCCTGAACGAAAATTGACTAAATAACACTGTTTACCTGCATTACCAGGTTGGAAAAGAATTGACTAAAGTGAGGTTAACCAATGGACATGACATGTAGACAAAAGGGAATCAGACAAAAAAGGAATAGGCAAAGTGGCAATATGACACATTGTAATTGGCATTAATGAACTAGTGTAGACGAAATGAAATTAGAACTATGTGGGATGAGACCAACAGGTAAAGTTCGGAGTTGTGTTTAGGACCTAATGGCCAATTCACTAGCTACTGCTGGTTGCTACTACATACTACTACTACTACTACTACTGCTACTAACTACTACCTACTACTGGCTGGCATGCTACTACTAGGCTAAACATGACACTACTAATTCACTACTACACTTACTGCTGCTGCTGCCTACTACTACATGTACTACTACTACTCACTACTACTACACTGCTGCTGCTGCTACTACTGCATGTACACTACTACTACTACTTACTACTACTGCGCTTCTACCACTGCCACTGCTGATGCATACTACTACTACTAACTTACTACTACTGCTGCTGCTGCACTACTACATGTAACTACTACTACTACTACTACTACTTTATGCTTGCTACTACTGCATGTTACTACACTACTACTACTGCTGCTTCTACCACTGCCACTGCTGATGCTACTACGTACACTACTACGTACACTACTACTATACTTACTACTACTACTAACTACTACTACGAGCTGAAGATTACCACAAAGGCTTCTTTACAATACAAAACCAATCATTTAAGTTAAAACAAATGGCCAATTCAGTATTCTTGCGCTGAATATTTGATCAAACCCAAATTTGCACATATTGATATGGGCTTAAATGCTCTTATTTCTTATACTAGTCACTTTTGCCGCGATTTTTTTGAGCTTTAATGTAATATATTATGGAACTACTCTAACAAACTTTGGTATTAATATCTTTATAATGCATTTCTTCTAACGAAAAGACCGACATGGGTTCCAGTTTTAAGTCCCGGTAAAATAACAAAATATTCAACCAATTTTATGCAAGGTGGGGGATATGTATTACTAGAATAACATAGAATCAATCAATAACTCAAAATTGTCATAGCCATTTAAATTCATAGAGTTTAAGCAATAATGTTTCTGGCTTCAAATATGCATGTCCATTTGCGTCACTCCGTAACCGATTGATTATGAATATTCATATCTCATTAATTGAAGATTTAATTTATTTATTACGTCCAAAGACTGGGTTACAATGGAAATTTGTCGTTCGCAATATAAAAACAAAAACAATACAGGAAGTACAAAATGACAAATTCAAATAGGGAGAACACAACAAAAATTGCCAAAAAAAATCCAATACGTTGTTGGGTGAGACCGCGCAACAAGGTCGGTCCACCGCCGCAAACACCTACAATTTTTGCAATTATAAGACCAAATATAATTTTACATACAATCATAATAAACCATAATTACGACGGTGTAACCAGAGAATAAATTCAAGATAAAACTGTCCTAATGTGTAAAGTGATCTATATGATGCCCCCCCCCCTCCCGAAAACACCACGTAAATAATATTTCAATGCAAAAAAAAAAAAAAAGAAGAAGTTACATACAAGGTTAATAAACGATTCATTGACGACGTTTTAAAATTGACCCAAAATACTAAATTTCATTCACTGGTCTACTTTATGATTTTAAACTATGTTTAAAGCGTTTACGGTATAATCAAATGTATATACCCATTATACCTCCTAAACAATAAACGAGGTGAGCAGAAAATAATTCTAAATGTAAGGGTACATTTTTTAAGTTGAACGTACAATAGTATTATATTTCTTCAACGATCTAAATAATCATGCAAATATACAAGCGAATCATGCGAGAGAGAAGAAACATATTATTTTATTTAGTTCTCGTATCGAGCTGCGAACGAAAGACCTCAAGGTACCTGAGGCGTACGGCACGGAAGAGCATCTCAGTCTACCCGATCGCATCGCGCTTTAGTTATCACATCAGAGGCGTGATTTCCTTCAGCAGCATTTCCTTTGCTTTCTGGATCACCCTCTGAATGCACTCCTCGCCCAAGCTTCTTCCCTCTCCAATCATCCTGCTAGCTCTCTTTACAATCCTTTCCATTTTCTGAAAGTCATTTTCCTACAATGCAGTTGAACCATGCGATACAAATTGACAGTAACACACTTCGACGACAGACTTATAGAATAAGCCTAATAAAGGCTTTTGAACTAGCAAGCTTGTTCGAAGTTTCCGTAAAAAAACATGCTGTGATCTTGTTTTTGAGACAATGGCAATTAACATTCATTCTATCCAAAAGCTTATTGTCAATGATTGTGCCTAGGTACTGCTTGTGCTATATTAACACAATATCTTATATATCTCTACGTTCTTAACAATTTACAAATGGTTTGTGGTTTGAATCAAAAGTCAAAAATCATTCTTTCGTTTAACCGGGTTCAAGAAAAGAAAGTTGCCTTTACGACCATTCATTGAAACTTCTATATGCGTCCGATAATTCCTTTCATCGTTCCCCTTAACAAGCCAAAATCACAGATATCGTCCGGCGTTATGATTTATAATTCTGACATAGAAATCCAACTCCTACAATCATTTGTATAAGAATAAACATTAAGCAGAAAGTACGCAGCCCTGGGGCTCCAGGCTTAAACGAATTTCATCAAGAAAAACATCTTGAACTTTAACTCTTTGAGTACGGTTCCACTAAAAATGCCTTTATCCACAAATTAAGCATGGCGTTTGAACATTCTAGTGCTTTGTAAGTTGGTGTAGGATATGGGTTTGCATTGGTATTAAAGGCTGAAGAAAAATCAACAAATAAGGCCAGAGCATATGGCCAAGTGTCGTCTGTTGTTTTGATATTTCGTTCACAAGATGTCGCCACATGCGTTCAGTACTGATTTTTGTAGGTTGATATGCGAACGACAATTGATCAATGATATTTGAGACAGACGGAAGTATTAATTGCATAATAATCTTCAAAGCTTTCATTTATGACAGAAGTTAATGCTTAATCAGGACGGTAATCATTAAGTTCTGATGCTTTACTAGATTTGGGAAACAGTGTATACAGTAGCATTTTTCCAACATGTTGGTGATTTATAACTTTCATTAATTGATCGTTGGAAGAGTGCTGTATACGGCAATAGAGACAGAGTTGGGGCACAGTTTTTACAGCCACGTCTACCAATGAATGTTATCCGGACCCATTGCGGTTGTTCGCGGATTCACTCTCTTGAACACAGTTGCGACTTGTTGCTACGCAAAAACTGGGGCGTGTCATCGTTGGCTCTTTGTCAGCTATCACTAATAGCGGCCAATATTCATTCAGAAAAGTCCATGGCTATCAAATCGCGCGTTAGAAAGTGTTAAAGTTCGTTCGCCACGTAGCAACTGGCTGTTTTAAACAAAAGCGGCGTTTGTCTGTTTTTGTTTATTTGTTCCAGCTTAAAGTATGCATGCATTTCCAACCTTGCTTTGTTTTTATTCAATCGGAAACAATTTTTCAAAGTTTTTCTTTATATATTAATCTTCAAGCATGCTAATTTCCGCTTTGACAGTTTTCCAATTTCCTTAACCTTTTCGTGTATCAGCATTTTCAACGCGTAATTTCTTTCGCGAAAAAAAAGCTTTAAGTCCTTCCATAACCCAGGGTTTGTCTGTTAGGATAAACCTTGATGACCTTGACTTAACATGTAGTCCTCACAAAAGGTATCGTAACATTCGGTAACGTTGACGGCCTTCGTCTAGTCATTGCGCTTTCAACCAAAAACATCCCAAATCTGTCAGATTCAAAACATGTCTGAATGCGATCTCGTATTGCCCTCATTATCCCCAAAACTTTTACTGTTCTTGTTGTAGTCTTTTCCGCTTTAAGCTACATTTATGTGGATAATCTTCAGATGTACAGTTGATGATCGCGAATCCTAAGAGAAGGTGGACAATTGATTTATACGATGTTTAACTTTTGAACAGTAACAATTTATTCAAGTACTCGATACCTCGCGTGGTTGTTGCACACATTGTTCGTAGTTTGTATTTTTATGACCTCGTCGAAGAACGTGTTGGAACAATGGTTAAGATCGCCCAGAATTATTTTGGGTGAGTCAGGTGGGAAAGCGGTTTCCATAGAAGTGTAACAATATCGACTATTTCCTGCCATGCTGTTGGCGCTCTTCCATCCGGAACGATAAACAATGTAGATATCCACACCGATTAACTCTCTCGGTAATAAAGGTCTGAGAGAAAGCACAACAGTTCCAAATTTTCGGTTACATATTTCATTCCTACAGTATAGTTAGAACACCACCTTTCATTCACATACGTCTCAAGTCCCAGCCTCCTTACTTTTGTTAGTTTCTGCCTTAGCATCCTTCACTTTGAATAAACAAAAAACCGTTGATATCAATGATTCACTAGGTACAGATTCACTCAACCCAGGTTTCGGTTAAAAGCATAAAAATTCCAGAGTTTCTAAAATCAGAATTCATAACGTACCCTTTCCTCTTATTATCAAATTTCTTGTTTCCAAATAGATCGGACGTTGCCTCAAAAGTTATGCGGGTAGTGCGGGGTGTGAATCCTCGGTTTCCGAAGTCTTTGTTCGACCCCTCCTTCTCCCTCTTCGACGCATTCTCACTTCGACCGGTCTCTCGGATCGGTGCGTAGGGGTACCCATTCCGCGTGAAAGCCTCCTTGCCTGAGCTACTGCCTATCTCGTTAGTTAGGTTCCGTTCGGTATCGAATTACTATGGGCGGTCGGGTCCTCCAAGATTGCAAAACTTGGCTCCAGAACACCAGGATCTATCCAAAATAAAATCCCAAATCACTGTTGGTTGTCTCAAGTAACATGATTGGTACATAAACGTAGTACACCTGTCCAACAGAACAATGAAGGAAAACGAGAAATTAAACAAAAATTAAGCATGACATAAAAATGCGAACGTGTAGAGTCGCGCTGCAAGCACCCCCCCTGCGCCACCAAAAAAAATAGAGCACACGTTAAACAAAAATTTATCATTTTGAATGAAGAGGACCATCAGATACTTCTTTCCGAATGAACCATTTCTTTAGAAATAAAGATTAAAGTAGGATGAATAAAATTTGTTTGAATGCTGAAAATGTTGCTTCTGAATGTCACCTCCGTTAGCCTGGGAACTGCCCACTACTACTACTACCTACTTAATAATAATGCTGCTGCTGCTGGACGTGCTGCTACTGCCTACTGCTACTATACTGCTTACTACTATAATGCTGCTCTGCTGCTACTTGCATACTGCTACTACTACTACTACTACTACTAATGCTGCTGCTACTGACCTGCTATGCTGCTGCACTACTCCTGATACTACTACTGCGACTGCTACTGCTTACTACTACTGCTACTGCTATACACTTACTGCCACTGCTATACTACTACTACTACTACTACTACTAATAATTTGCTATTGAAACCACAGCCTCTAGTTTTCTATTTCCCCTTATCAAGATCATCAGTTCAACATACTTCTAAGTTTTTTTCATTTTTTTTTTACAAAGTCGTAATATAAGACAAAACAGAAGTTTGTCTTCCTTACCCTCCATCAGAATCGGGATAGTCAATTCCAAGATGACCAAGATAAGAGAAAAATGACAAGAAGCATGCTGAATAAGAGGTAAAACATAAAATAAAATTAGAACAGCTGAAAATAAAAGGATAAAACATAAACAATGATACAATGTACAAATGCCTCCGCCCTAAAATCTGGAATGTTAGATATGATCTCGTGACCAGTTAAATTAAGTACATGAATCCAAAGTCTAGTCAGATAGTCTTCTTGTGGTGATACATGAAGAAGTTGGAATTCTAATGGTTCTCCACCAATCACCTTCAGCGGCGGGAGGCATCAAAAAAGAAAAATCATTAGGGCTATTCCCGCACAGCGGTCGTGAGGACATTTGTTGTTTTCTTCTTCCTCTTTTTTGCTTTATCTCAAATTAACGTAGTACTTGGGCTTTAAACTTCGGCTGAAATTGTTATTACAGTGAGGGACACAAATTAAGTTGGATTTTAACCGTCAAATGTGATGTCCTGTAGGAGAATCAGAACTATACATAGTTTAAGCACGTGGGGACTACATGCAATTGGTTAAAAAATTTAGGACTTTGAAGAGGAATTATTAATTCCTTTTGCAATTTTTCAACTGAAATCTGTAAGAATATTAGGTCACCACCGTAAATTAACAATGAAATTTCAATCTGAAGGCACAGAAAAGCTATGAAAATTCAAAAATAATCTTGAACGGACAAACTGTAACACGCGAATTACCGACATAATGCTCCCCTGTATTTTACCGTGTTCTCATTTTCTTCACTTTTCTATGCATTGATAGCGTTAAAAATATACTAAGTTCAGTTTATGATAGAAAAGTTGTGCCAACATGGTATAGTTTAGGAAACAATTCACCCTAATCTGCATCATGATTTTGACCATGTCCTTTGTGCCTAACGAGAGTACCGACGTTAATGACCCGGAGAATCTGAACGAGGTAGACAAATAATCTTTCTCTTTTAATCCATTTTGTTAGTCTATGGTCTCCTTACATAGGGTTGCAAAAAGTAACTTTAGATCCTAGCAGCTTTGGAGAGACGGACTTTAATCGTAAAGGTTTACCGGTTATTTTAACGCGATTACCGTGGAATGCCCACATTAACCATTTAAATATTGTATCAATCGTGCTAGGGTCAGTCTAATGCAATCAAGAGGCCAAATAAATCCTGATTCCAGATTAAATCAACAGCGTACAACACTGAAACTTCTTAGTCCCAAGTAGGTTGAGAATATATGACAAACTGCATGATTCACACTTTTAATAGCCCCAACGAAGGAGATAAGCAATGTACAAATCATGGGCTTAAATTGTGCCTATAACAAGTTTTCCTCCGAGTCATTTGAGCAAAAAGGAAGGAGAAGGAGCAAAATGGAAAGGCGGATGAAGAGATTGTATGCAAAGAGCCAAGGACGACAGAAATGGAGGAGGGTGGCGAAAGAAAGATTGAATTACAGGAGAGAGAGAGGAGAGGAGGAGATGAGAGAAGAAAGGAGTGTGGCGAAAACAATGGACACCTGGACAGAGATAGAGAGAGAGAAGATGAGTAAGAGAGAGAGAGAGAGAGAGAATGGGAACGACGTGGAAGTGTTGGTAGAAAACAACGGTCACCTGGATAGAGAGAAGAGAATAATGAAGGACGCTGCGTATGGGAGGAGAAGATGAGATATGGGGATGAGAGAAGAGAGAAGAGAGAGAAGCAGAGAGAGAGTGTTGGGAAAACAACGCTTCACCTGGAGATAGAGAGAAGAGCATAGTGACGGAGGGTTGATGGAGAGAGATGGAGATTATGGCGATGAGAAGAGAGAGAGAGAGAGAGAGAAGAGAAGGGAGTGTTTGGAAAACAATGGACACCTGGACAAGAGACCAAGAGATCATGAAGAGGTGGTGATGGGAGAAGAGATGGAGGATTTTGGATAGAAGAGAGAAGACTAAAAGAACGAGAGAGAGAGAGTAAGATCGAAGGAGGAGGTGGGAGAAAGCTTAGATATGGGGAAAAAAGAAAGGAAAAGAGGGACAACACAAAAAGAGAGAGAAACAGATAGACAGAAGACCAAAGAGAGAAGACAGAGACAGAGAGACAGAGAAAGGAAGGAGACAGAGAACGGGATGGGGAATAAGCTTGTATAATGGGAACAGTGAGAAAGGGGACAAGACAGAGAAGGGGAGGTGGGAGAAATCCTTTCTTTATGCTTACCATCTGACGGGCGCCACGAGCTCTGTACTATTAAATATGAGACGCGAAGATGAATGAAGCTATGTAGGATTATAGCTGCACGTCCTTATTATAACACCTGTCAAATAAACAAGAAAGAATTCTCTTAAAATTTATTGAATTACCAATTTGAAAATAATGGTATCAAGTGTCAACATTTCTAGACACTTTTTTCTCTATCTAGAATACTTCATACTATGAACATGTAATGTACAAGAAAATGGCAAGAATGACAAATTGAAAAGTTGCTTTTCATTCATGTAATAACACATTTTCAAATTGAAGCATAATTAATCAAAATCTTTAATAGGCAATGCAAGAGAAATTTTAAGGAAATAATCAATTGAATCAGCAAAGTTTCAAATTGTAGCTCAGGTATCCCATAATGGCATGGCCAAAAATGCTATGTTATCTTATAGACCGCAAGCTGTGAATATAGCCGCCGACCACTTCTGATAGGGATGTCCCACCTCGATAGGACAAAAGACAAACAATAATCTACAGTAATTACTCATGGTGAAAAAAAAATAAATAGGATTTCAGCCGAGTTAGCTCTGGGGCTGTGTTTTCAACCAAGTTGTTTGTAATGTTACAAATGACTTTTACAAAACGACTGGTTGATCAGTTATACAGCATTTTGGGGCGGTCACGAGAAAGAGCCTTCCGTGGCGATCCCCTCAGGCTTTCCCAGTTTGCGAAATCATTTCTATTACACCTTCCCTCTCTTCTCTGATCTAACTTTGTTATCTTACTATTACCTTTCCTTCATTGTACCTCATAGCCTCTTCCCAAACTACTTTGTTGACAGAGCCAGGGTCAAACACTTGGTCCTTTGTAGGCACACCCTGAGATATCGTTAACAGATTCGAAAGTTTAACGGCATCAAACAAGCCTTTCTAGAGCATCGAGCACACTGCATCAGATTGAGCAACAAAGGATCTCAATAGTGGATATTCCCTTTTGTCTTACAGGAAACCCATCGGGTCCCTCCTCCTCCACCCTCGCGTCTCCGGTTATGATCCTACCCTTGAAAATACATGAAAAACTATGGCGAGTGCCGATCTTTGTACTCGATGGAACTGACATCTGATAACATCTTCCTGTCTGAAACATAAAAGCACAAAATGATGTTGAAATGCCTCATCCCATCAACTCTTTAGGATAAGTGTGAGCTCTGTGTTATTAAACCTCCAGCAGTACCCTTTGATGTCCCAACGCAGCCACCTGATAGTTGCTAGATTAAATCGTAATAGGTGACTAACAGTCACAGCGTGTCTTGGGCTACACAGACCACCAACGATACGGTGATCTCGTGGAGACCTGGCCTCCCAACACTGTTATTAACTACTGCTCCTAGAAGTTATCTCTCCAATCCAAGTTACGTGCCTCTCCCGATCTCCGCAGATAGCTAAGGCTCTGTCCTAACACCGAGTACCATACACTTTTACTATGTCACATTCTAGTCATCTATCTCGCAAAGCCCAGAATGCCCCAACTATGCCGAAGCAGCACCAAGTTTGTATGTGTTGCGGCTTAACCATCCGACTGCCACGCGTGATCGTCTGGCTTTGTATATCCTCAAACACAAGAATCCCAAAAATGAAAATTAATCCAGAAATACCAGATATGCTCTGTATAAACCAAAAATTCTGTTCCCAGTGTCATTAGACGTGTGTACCTTAGAATCTTCATCTCGAATCCATATCTAGATCCATAAATACGCCTCTGATACATTATATAAGGTCTTCACAGACTTTAAGATCGCACGTCCAGAATTGGGTATATTTCACTTCTCGAGCTTTAACTATGAAATCTCTACGAATTGTATGTAGCTGCCATGCAGACTATGTAATTAAAATAAGCTAGTATTGCTAGGCCAACTTCCCCGAAAGGAATGTACTTGCTTCGTTGTCTCTTCCTTTAATGTGAGTATACGAAGAGCGAAGTCGTTATTGTGATTTTCAATAGGCACCTCTCAAGAGGAAGGCGCACACACGAAGAGAGTGTTGACAAAGTTTGAATTCTTCACGTGAAGATTCTACCCATCGAACATCCCCATGCGCAACAATACATAATATGCGTAAGCATTACCCTTTGTGCTAGATTCCGGAATTCGTCGGCCAGGAGCCTCCCAAACCACGAGAGACGCGGTTAACTCTGGGGATGCCCATAAAACGCTTGCAACTTAACGCACATAGCTGGCGAACTATGACGTCCGGTTCATCAAGTTGTAAAGGAATCTTCTCGGAACATGATTATCTCTCATCTAGCTCGTCTGCTGACTGCTTCCTAGCTTCACGAGGGTCGCGTCTTACTCCTGCGGATTACAGTCATATCCCAACCAGGCTTACCTGAGTATACTTGACTCATACCATTGGGACACTGACCTCTTGGCAGCAAGTAGAAAGGCGTCGCCTGCCTACCGATAGACATCGGATACAATGCTAGTAAAAAGAAGTCCCCTGAAAAAGTAAACTTTCTCACAAAATACAAAGCGTTAAGCCCAGAAGAAATCAGATATACTTGATTAAGAGTTCTTTCATAAAAGCTTTTATAATTGATGTGAAAATTAATTCTTAAAAAGATTTATATAGAATATATCCAAAATGAACTGACATTCACTATCTGAGTATTCGGAAATGAGGGAATCATTCTATGGATATAAGCATCAGTAAATTCCCAACTATGAATCCCTCTCATTCCTTGCGATGATTTGCATCCTGATCTGAGCACAAAAACATAAGAGAAAAAGCTTAGAGATAAATAAATAAGGACCTGACTTACATGTACGAAGACCTAAAACTCGAGCTCTCATGAGAAACTAATATAATTTAAGAACAGCATACTATAAAGAGCAATGTAGATCCTATGGCAGAGTTGAGAGTACGTTGTTATATAGCTGAGACCAGCAAAATATCAGGAATATAATGCTAGATGGCAATTCCGATATTTAAATAATCAATATGATGTACATCCAATCCTCTATATGCAGAACTCTCTTGAGTGATTCTGCAACAGTATAACTCTTGCTCTCCCAAATTTGTAATCTTCGTACACTTCTCTCTTATCATTATGCGAACGTCAGGAAAGCGATTGAGTAAGCATCATTTTAGTAGAACGTATTCGCTGAGACGGTCAAAAAATGTGCATCGGGCTTGGCTCTAGACATGTACAAAAAGGTTTTTACTACATCTTTCATGGAAATCCCTTGGCTTACTCTAGAGCAAATGGATATTCAATATTAAATGACGTATGAGAAAGCTCCTGAAGAACAGAGACAGTGAGTATCGAACGTAGTGCATTCCAAATGCTCCAAAATGTAGAGACACACTCAAAACAACAGGGACATCGAAGCGTACAATAAGTGAAAGATAATAAGCAATTTGTTAATACGTTCACACCAGCTGTTGAGTTCTAAGTTACTCAATTTTTTTTACCAGAACATTAAAGCACTTGGAAAATCAATACATTTTCAAGAAAAAGTGTCAACATTCTCATTCATCATCCAAAGTATGTATGCGCAATACCTATGCGACTTTTTTTTTTATCATCTTCGACTATGTCTTAACAAATAGATTCTTTTTGATTATGATGGATCACATTTCATTAGATCCTACATATACATTGCTATGTATATATATTTCCAGATAACACACGCTTTCTTCTATAATCCAGAACAATGTCTCTGGACTCAATATAATCCCGGCCGCTAAAATGTACCTGAGAGCGAACACATGTATTCTGGAGTCAATGTTTCTGGATGAAGTGATTCCAGGATCTGGTACCTGAAGATGTTACCCAACCCAATAAATATAAATAAAAATACACCAGCGACCATCTGTCTCCATGCACAATAAACAGTTATTTTGGCGTATCACTGTCGACTATAACTATAAAAAGCCGTGGGCGCGCTGACTACAAAAGCAATTCATAACAAACAGGCTTCTACCCCTCAGGTGGTTGACCCCTGTGACACTGATGTAGTCGCAGATTGTAAGGTCACTCCCTTTTTCTCGTGGACTACAGGTGACGTGTGCTCAGAAAAAAAATGAAATCACAGTCGGGAACAAATCTATTTAGGCGCCTGTGATAAATCTTTTTAGTATGCATCTATCGATTGATTGATGGTAGCCGAACTTTAAACGCCAAAAATTTCTTGCTGATGCGCTTTGTCCTGCTATAATTTGCTTTTGTAAACAAAAGTTCGCTAAGTTCATTATGCCAGTACGCACAACTAAATCGCAAAATTCACGCACTTCATATTGTCTCTGGAGCGTCTGAATTCCCTATCGGTCACTTAATGCACTAAAATCGTAACAAAGGACATGGACCGCGTGCACAGAGAAAATTGATTCTTCTTGATTGTAGCAAAATTAGTCCATATCTCAAAAAATAATACCACACTGCAAACCAGAATGTGATCTGGCGAAAAAATGATACAAAAGTACAAGAGAGTGGAGTATCAATTTCGCTTTTGAAAAAACAAACCTAACTTAACGCATGCTATTGGCAGATATAGAACCTTCACCTACTCTCTTTAGCAAAAATGTTGCTCCAACGTACGCTCACCTTATATCATTAGGAACACAGCACTTACATCACTGCTCACAGGGTCGAGAAACCCTCTATCAGGGGAATATATGTCTCCTCAAAGTCATAACTGTATATGGCTGTGCTACACCTAAGGGAATGTTACATACCTAGAATTCCCATGCATAATATGTTTCGTTAGAAGGAACATTTGCGCGGTAGTGGCGGCACGTTGATCCTGGAATACTATGGCCCCCGGAGGGATATCGTATGCGCAGGACATTACATAGCATTGTGCCCGAACACCGAGCATTCAGACTAATGTGGACTGACCGGCCAAGGAGGGATGCTTCTTCAGATTTTTGAAAGAAGCTGATCATTAACCAGTTGCAAAGAGAAAAAATACAACAACAATAAACAATTGTGTAATCGACTCATGTACCATTGTGCTGTTTCAAAACACAATTTCTGTTTATTCAGGTGTTTCGACATCTCAGTGCATCGAGGAAATCCATAGGATTACTCTCACAAGACATAGTAATTGGTACTAATTTTTTCTAATGAAAACTGCTGCGGGACAATATGATTGATTAAAATTTATCGGCTTTCCAAGTTTTTCTATTCAATTTTCTTATCCATTTTTTATTATGATCTGAAAATCAAGAATTGGAGCGTCGACCTAATTCTGTACACTATTACCCATTTTTCAATTCAATCATATTCAATTTCAAAAAATCGGCTTTTATTCATTAAAACACATTTATACTCAGGCATTTATCTAGACGACGGACTCTGTATCTGCAGCCCAATAACTGTAAAAACATTGTGTACGAATAACAGTTTGACATACAATTAGTTCGGACAGTGCCTTATAACAATAAATACTTTCAACTAATAGGCCCTATCATAATAATATTCCAGATAAATGGCTGAGAGACCAATCTAAATTAAGTTTAAAGACATTAAGAACAACTAAATATATTCAGCGAGAATTTCAATTGGCCCAGCAGTAATTCAGCGAGAATGAGACGATTATAAAACACGACTTATAGGTGCCCAAGGTAGTGATATACAAAGTTTTAAGTACAAAGTACAGTGTTGAGAAGGAGATGGAGATAAATTAAGAAAAACCAGCTAGTGACAAAGGCGGAGATGGAATGAGAAGAATCTAAGGAGAGAAAACAAGAGGAAAAGAGGAAGAGAGAGAGAGAAGATGGATGCGTCAAAACGCTCATAGCACAAGAAAAATGACATAGGAAACGCTTAATAAATATTATACAATAGAATCCGATTACCATGGAGTAGATGATCATATCCCAGAGGAAATAGTGTCCCCAACAAATTTACACTCCGAGAATATAAAAAGGTAAAATTGTCCACTATAATATACATAGTCAGATTAAGTACCATGAGACCATTACGTAACGTTTTGTCGTCGATGGTAGTAATGACAAGAGAAAGAGTAAATAAGAGAGATGAGATATCTGGATCAGATATGATAAGAGAGTCTAACAAGAAGCCAACATATGCAAAAGAGGAAGAGACGGAGAGAGAGAGAGAGAAAACGAAGACGACGCAAGAGGGAAATAGAAAAGGATGAAGTAGAAGAGAAGAAGTGAATAGATGTGTTTTTACCACTAATATGAAAATATGGTTCACCTCAGTAATTGCACTCATTTCCTATAGAGTATAACAATAGTATTGGAGTCAATGAGATAGGTAATAAGGAGAATAAAATCCCTATAAATCTCTAGACAACAGTACACTGCCCTCAATCCGGACAATCCTCTACAAGCATGTTACTTGTTTTCTCATCACAACTGCTGCATACTTCCTTCCCCCACTCTCCCACCCTCACCCCCCCGAATAAAAGGTAGAAATGTGGTGTGCAGAACCGCGTTAAAGTAGCACACCGTCATTCCGCGTTCAACTCATTCTTATCCTCAGCGTGATCGTGATAAACAGCGTTTGGACGTTTATTATTATATTTTTTAATGTTGCTATTGCCTTTGTCTTCAAGAAGAGGGTACACTTAGGCCTTTCAAATGATCCTGGACTATCACAGTATTCTCTGAGCTCCATTACGTGCACACCATCTCCCTGCTGGTATGGTAGAGTCAGCGGAATTATATCCTCTAGACCATCTCGTAACTGCAGATAGTCTGACCTATATTGACCAATGCTTCTTTTGTGGACATGCTTTGGAAGTTTGAGACGAAGGTTTCTGTCTGAAGCTTTGGAGCAGAGCCAAATAGGAAGCCCTCTCGATCCAGCAAACGAACTCAGAAGGTTCGAGAAGTGACTTGTTTTGGGTAAGGAGTCTGAAGCTAGAAAGGCGGAAGTGAGGAATGACCAAGTTAGTAAGGGTCAACTAAAAAACTCCTCAGGTTCAAGACTAGCATTACCATTCGATGGTTTTGTGACAAATCATCGATTAATTTCTGATTTTAGTCACATAAAGTAAGGCTATTCTAGATACTGATCAGATAGGACCCCTCTTCATTCCAGGCCAAATGACTCGGTTTGCAAGTTGGTTTGGTACAGAGTCTCAACTCTGAAAGTTCTCAGGGTTAAGGCATTTTAATTCATGGTTTATGGACAATAATTGAATGAATTTATCTCATTGTTTAAAAAATAAAGAAAGTCATATTCTTAAATCAGCTAAAGACAAGCGGAATGAAGATGACTTCACTTAGCATAGCAGAGTTCAAGGCTAACAGCTGCGTAAGTCCATCAGAGAGTATGGTCTGTGTGAGAATTACATGCCTTCTGAACTCGAAGGCATCTTTACAGCATCAGGTTTGCTGTGACAATTTAGCAAGGCCACTGATCTATATAATCACTAGCCGCAGCCGTGGCTCATGTTCGCTGCTGGAACTACTCCGTCTCCACCAAATATAACTACAAAAATTCGAGGCTATTCAAATCCAAGGTGTTCACGAAAACCCTCACTAATAACCACCCAATCTCCTTGTGTCATCATTTAAAGTATAATAAACAAACGCTCTCGTAACTTTGTCTTTTCCCGCTATCTATCCCTTTCCGATACCTTTGAGGATTTGATCTTCTGGTTGACAAAGACCCGTTCGAGGATGATGATGATAATGTCGATGAGTGAGACACGATGACGAAGTAGTGACCATATGCACAATATACCAAAGACCCTTATCGCATCTTCATTTCATGCTGCAGGTGTGTCACAATCCTGGTTCAAGACAACAGCTTCATTCAATCATCTAGTACAAATGGGAGGTATTCTGTCCGAAGATATAAAACAAATACTTTTTTTTATAATCATCCAAAAAACTGACTCCTGAGGCCAATACATTTAGCTTTAAATACAAAAATTAGCTTTGCATTAAAGACTCATCCGGAGCTGGAGTTTGCATTTATAAGAAAAATAAAGTAAAATCGAAAAAGCACAACACTGAAAATTCATCAAAATCGGATAAAAATAGCAAAGTTATTAATTTTCTTTGGTTTCAAATTTTTAGAAACAGTCTTCAAATTGGCAACTGATGATAAGGTGTACTCACAGTCCACCCTACTGTGTCTTTAGGTCATTCTAACTATTCACAAGATCCATTACCTCAATATCCTTGCACAACACGATTTTTCTTTCTT
>CALNVZ010003434.1:39509373-39532217 GCA_940671915.1 Paracentrotus lividus | reverse complement strand
CCAATTATGCAAATTAGATGCCCCAAATTTGCATAAATTTGCATATTAACAAATTTTTCTTAATGAAATTCTGAGGTTTGACATCTAGGCATTCATATTCTACCAAAAACTCCTTCATAAGACAAAGATGAAATTTTGTCTTTCAAGGGGACATTATTTTGGACTTGCCCATATCTAAACTTTTTTCCCAAGAACCATATATTTGTTATTTGGTAGCTATTTCAAAAGTGTATAGTTCTTTTTGGGATGCACTGTATAATCAGGGTGAGTAGAATAGTAGCACCACCATACTTAAAGATCGTTTGGACAGAAATGTGCAAGGTCCACATTTTGATGAGCTCATATATGGGATATTCCATGGGGTTTGGGCAATTTTTCATGCAATGTCCCCTGTAACATAGGTATCAACTTTTGCAGTTCACCATGAAGATCAATTCAGATGTGGTTAAGTTTTGAGCTGTCAATGAAAAATTGCTCTCTTTTCTCAGTAATAATGGAAATCTTTTATGGATTTCAAGCAACAGGCATACAAAAATCTACCACCGTTACAGGGTCATCATATTGCTTTTACATGGACAAGAAATTTTCATGAGTCAAATTGCAATATGCCATAGTCTTTGAGAAATAATACTGGATGGGACCCCATTTTTTTTGCTCATGCCATTATTGGAATAAATTTGCCTGGTTTGAAAAAGATATGGATTTGGAATTGTGGTATGTCACAAAAATTACCCCAACCCCGTGGAATCACCCATATCTCAGTCATTTGACCAATCAACATAATACCAGCTGTACTTGTGGTACATTGTGTATGGTCTGCAGAAACCAGCCTAACTCAGTCATAAAACTAACAGTAAAATGCCTACTTTTTCCTTATTGTCCATACTATTCACGTGCATGACCTTATTTGCCTTAAAAGGATGTTTTGCTACATTTGTTATACTACATGGGGGTTCAGTTGAAGAAAAAAAAATCTGAATTTGAGCAAGTTATAAATTTTGTATTTTTGCTCAACCAGTTAATTTTCAATTTAAACCTTGATGGTTGTGATGTTTAATTTCGATACATCTTTCTCAGGATGTTAGTGGTGAAAGTTAAATCATCACATTCTATTCTATTCTGAGTGTGACAATTATTGCCAAGAGATGGCGCTGTTGTGATCAAGCTGTTGTTAGTTGTATATATACCCTTTTTAAAGGTTAGCTCCCTGCGTAGTGGTTTGTGGTGTCTGGATTTCTCTGGATCCATATTGCATCTGTAATGTGTAATGCATTGGTGTAATGATCCAAGTCTTTCATTATCTCTCCCTCCCAAAAATCTATATAAACTAATAACTCAACTTGTATTGTTTTACCTTGCAGTGAGTCATTTGACGAGTTTTCACTTTTTCAACTAGTACTCTCGTCTGCAACATCAAGTATGAGTAAGTAATCTTGGATTCATAAAGGCATCTTCTACATGTACCTATATGAGAGCATTAAAGGGAAAGTTCACCCTGGGTTTAAATTGGTTTTAAAAAATGCAGAAAAAAGATTTGCTCGCACGTGATGTCACAGAATCAAAACTTTAAATATTAATAACTTCGCTATTTTTTGTCGTTTTTCTTCAAACTTTCATTCATATTTTTCTTTTATTTTTCTGCATTTTTTAAAACCAATAAAATTCCAGGGTGAACTTCCCCTTTAACCCTAAACCAACCCCGTAGGCAACTGCCTCATTGTACCCTTCAGGAAATTTGCCCTTAACATGCAATAATATTGAATGATGTTACTATGATTGTTCAACATTTTTTTTAGCAGTGTTTGGTTCGTCTTCATTTCCGTACCCTAATCTACAGTACATGCATCTCAATTCAATTCAATTCAATTTATTTTCCACAATTCAATAAAAATTACACAGCAATAGCACAAGTCAATCATAAAACAAAATATATATCATTATACATGAATAGCAATGATTATATCACCCTTTTCCTGAAGATAATCAAAAACCCAATTGCAACCACATTCTTAGCATAAATAAATGACATCATTAAGTATGGAGCAAACTTTTATGGCTCATATTCTGATAGCAGTAAAAGTTAATCCTGGGCTAAAGTTAACCTTAGGTTAACTAAACCACATATCTGATAGCCTAGTTTAACAAAAACCCAAGTTTTACATTTAAACCTGGGTTAAACACATGCTCAGTAGAGCTCATCTCCAGCTGAGCTCCCAGGTCAGGGTCGCTCAGCAGTGCAACGCAGCTCATGCAATACGCGCCTTGGTAATCGTACGCACCGCGCTGGTCTAGGGCGAGGTAGGTTTGGTTGCCTATAGGAAATTTTGGGCCTCCTACATACTCCTACCGCATACTTGTCACAGGTCTGCGGCAGGCCTGCCGCAGGTTTCCACGTGCAAAGTAGATCATGTTGCAGACCTGCCGCATACTCTTTTAGTCCGATGAAAAGTCCGCGGCAGATCTGCGGCCTACTCTTTTTCATGAATATTCATATGCTACTTCCTTGTCGCAGACTTGCCGCATACTGTTTCAGCATGATAAAAAGTTTGTGGCAGGTCAGCGGCATACCCTTTATCATTCTGCGGCAGAATATTATTTTCTGTGCACTGGCCCTGCCTGTCGCATTCCCGCCACACTCTATCATAGAACACTCCCTGCTTATATACACCACCTAAATCTAAAACATTTTGGTCACAGTTAGTCAAAAGTTACACCTATACTGATTTCTTTCTTATTTAAAATTTTATTTGCATAATTACATACATATTCAGAAGCTCCTGCGAGTACAATTATAATTAAAGCTGACAGGATGATAAGGATTCATCTTTTTCTTGCCGCATACTAGTATGCCGAAAAAACATTCTGCCGCAGACTGTTTCTGTTCAAAGAATAGAAATCAATACTTGAGAGGTCAAAAGCTATTAAAATTTGGCATTAAACCCAAAGAATAGAAATCAACTACACTTTTTTGTTGTTGTATACACCAACGTATGCCCTGTAATTCTGCCCTGATGATTCCATGTGGTTTCAAGTTCTCAAAGATTCACTTTCAAAAACCTTTTACATATGAATTTGATGATTTGTTTTGCAGGCCATGTAACCAAGGCGACTCGTTTCCTTTACAAGCTGATAAGTCCTGTGCTTTTATCGCTCATTCTGATCCGCACCGTCAGCATGCAACAAGTTATGAGCCTCATTCTCACTCGTTTCAAACAGGTAAGTAGAACATAAGGTAGCTAACCAAAAGATAATGTCGTAGCCTGCTGCGTGAAAACCGACAACAGCAAATTCAACAGCATTCAGTAAATAATCCTGCTGTGCAGTATGCATGCAGTAGGACCCTAATTTATCTTTTGGTAAGTCCCCTCATCGTACATATTACAGTAGTGAGCTTTCGCAAATCAGTCGTAGACCCACTCAAAGACAAAGGATGATGAAGATTTGAACTGTGCACGCGCATGCTTGGCAACTGCGAGTCCCTGCTGCAATCGCCCATGGTTTTTGGCCAATTTCACGTTCCTGATTTTAGCAACAGTAAGAAGTAGATCAGCCATTCGGCGTTCTTGTCGGTGACAGACTTGTGCATTAGTTATGCTATTACCTGTAAGACCTGCACCCCCTTTATTGTGACGACATTTCAGTGAAGTAAAGATTTTTTTATTTCCCATTTGAAGTTATGCGCTTGTTTTTGTTTTGATCAGCAAACTTTGTTACGTCACACATACCGCTCGTTCTGGAATGTGCAAAACAGAATAAAATTTTCAAATCTTCGTCAATAGACCAGTTTACTAAGTTATATTACAATTTTACGCTTTTACTTTTTAAACAAATGTTGTTCTTGACAACCTGAAAGCTTACCTGAGGCTTGCCTGACATAGCAACAACTAATGTATGCAAAGTGGATTACATGTACTGTAGTTCATTCTTTTATTACAGGTTGCTTGAATACCTTGTTACTATGTCGCCAGGAAAGAAACATGGATGAATTATAGTAACTTAGTAAACTGGTCTATAGATGTCCTCCAACAAAAACAAGATTATATTTACTTAGATCTGATCCCTCCCTTGTTATTGCCAAGTCCCATAACTTCCCATAGGAAAATGAAAAGTATGGGGCATGTCTGCCGCAGACCTGCCGCAGACCTGCAGCATACTAAAAGTTTGAGGCAAAGAGTATCCTGCAGATATAGAGTTTCCGGCAGACTTGCCACATACTAGTATGCCGCAGAAACAGTCTGCCGCAGACTGTTTTCTGGCATACTAGTATGCGGCAAGTCTGCGGCAAGAAAAAGATAAATATTTATCATTATATCCGTCATGGTAAGAATTTTAATAGGTGATTGGTCTAAACCCGGTCATGTGACCAAAGGTAGTTCCAACCAACGTCATGAATTGTGCAAAATTGTCACTAATCCTGACATCTGACGTCACAAGCCGGGAATATTCCCTTGAGCCGTGGATAGTACCTGCGAATAGCCACGGCTCGATCAAACGATAGTGGCCTATCGAGTGATCGAAGCTAGCTGAGAGCAAAGACCCCATTTTCGTACACGTTTACGTTGCTGAACTCCCCCCCCCCCCCCCCCAGCCGGCCCTCGGCGGCTCCGTAGCCCTGATCGTATGCTCGGCATGCCGTGACGTCATAAAGGTATTCACCTCTATGCGTGACGTAATGTTTGTTTTGACGATGGTGCGCGTACGTACATACGTGACGCGACGCGCGTGTCTCATCAAATTTTGTTTACATTTTGATCTCGCGTATATCTATAGGCCAAATGAAGTAGGCTAGACGGGATTTCTGTCATGTTTGCCGGAGAGTGCGTGCCTTTAATAGCCTAGGATCATGGCAGTGCAGTGACATGGATTATGGAAGATTTTTACAAGTAATGTGTAAAGTAGTTTGGAGGATCTGATGATGATAGCAAGCCGAGGTTTCCGTCTCGTCTATTCATTCAGGGAGTTCATTGTAAATGGCGACTGCAACGCTGTTAGTTTGTAAGCGTTTGATCATTGTTGCAGAAGTCTAACGTTAGTTACGCAGAACAAACCCCCAACTTTACAAGAAGAAGAGACCCAAAGGTCGAGTGAGTAAACGCCCATTTATTATTCAAAATGTAGATCTAGACTAGATCTAACTTAGGTCTAACTTACATCTATCTAGGTAGATCTAGGCCTAGACTCTATAGGCCTAGACCTCTAGTCTAGAATCTAAATCATACAGATGCAGGGCAGGCCTAAAGTTAGACCTCTAGGTTAGATCTAACGTTAGACCCTATCAGGGCCCCGTAACACAAAGGTTTGCAATCAATCGCAAAATTGCAAAAGCCAATCAAGATCGTTTGCTTCGAAATCGCTTTTGGTCCAAAAGACTGACCAGCAACCAATCAGTTTGATAGTTCTTTCAAATTTGCAATTGATCGCAAACCTTTGTGTTACGGGGCCCTGGAGTAGATATCGGCGGCCTCTAACAGTTACAGTTACGTTAATTTCTAGAGATTTAGAATCTTTTATTTCGATGACGGATATAAACCAGTTATATACGGCCTTCAGAGGTTTTGGTGAAACTATAGTCCCCTCACTGACGCGGAATGCGACTATTTTCCTTCGGGCTGCGCCCCTCAGGAAGAATAGTCGCCATTCTTTGCGTCAGTTCGGGGACTATAGGCGCCACACTGTAATTATCATCTCATTGAGACTTTGTGTTAATTTGAGGTTTGATTAAATTTATATAAAATCAGCCTTAAAATTCACTCGGTGATTGGTCATGTGGAACGGATAGACAAATTGTTCCTCCTTTCTAATCTAGCCAAGAAACTAGCTGTTTTACCGGCTCATTTTTAAAATAAATCGATATAGCGCCCCCTCATGCCGAAAACTACTCAATTGGCAAGTACAAAACTAAGAATTTTTGATTCAAACCTTGCGCTTCTAATATAGTGCCAAGCTTAACATTAATTTCTTCAGTTTAGCATACGAAGCTTAATGTTGCCCTTCCGATAACCATTCTTAGTAATGTCGAATCATATGCCACACATTTTGTCTATCAGCTGTTCAAAGTTTAAAAATTTTCGAAGGATGGGTTCGAATGAATATTTTTGCTCTCTGTCGGTAATTAGGCGGTGTGTGACGCTGTATTGTAGGTGAATTCGAAAAATCAAAAAATATTTTTATTCAACATAACGAACATATCCTACTGAGAAGAATGCTACCAATTTTTGCAATTTACTTTAGTAAAAGTCACTTAGAGGTGAAAGAATGAGCCCTGCACACGGCTGTATTAGCTATAGAAGTCACACTAGCGCTACAGCGTGTATTGGTTTACTGAATTTTGATTGGATACCTCCTGCGATCGATTGGAGGAGAAGGGCTGCAATCATGAACTACACCCCCCCCTTCATGCAACAAAAATTTAACAGGTTTAAAAACAGTGGAAGAGAGAAAGAGAGAGAGAGAGAGAGAGAGAGCCGGGGGCGATGCGGGTGGGGGGGCTTCTGTTAGAGGTCAGAAACTCTTGGCAGCCCAAAACACACCGTTAATAATGGACATGGGTTTCATCTGGTCCTCCCCCCCCCCTCTCTCTCTCTCTCTCTACTGACTTTCCAGAAGTTTGATGAAATACTTTAAACTTTAAAACGGACCTATGATTCCAAATACATATATAATTACAGCGTGTTTTAAGCCTTTTCTACGACCCACCCCGAAATAGTATCCGAATGTCATCAAACACCCTCGAAAGGCCTTCAGGCGCCACACCTGTAATTATCATCTCATTGAGACTTTGTGTTATTTTGAGGTTGATAAATTTATATAAAATCAGCCTTAAATTCACTCGGTGATTGGTCATGTTGGAACGGAAGACAAATTGTTCCTCCTTTCTAATCTAGCCAAGAAACTAGCTGTTACCGGCTCATTTTTAAAATAAATCGATTTATAGCGCCCCCTCATGCCGAAACTAACTCAATTTGGCAGTCAAAACTAAGAATTTGATATCAAACCTTGCGCTTCTAATATAGTGCCAAGCCTTAACATTAATTTCTTCCCAGTTTAGCATACGAGCTCTAATGATTGCCCTTCCGATAACCATTCTTAAATGTGAATCATATGCACACATTTTTGTCTATCAGCTGTTCAAAGTTTAAAAATTTTCGAAAGGGTTGGGTCGAATGAATATTTTTTGCTCTCTGTCGGTAATTAGGCGCGTGTGTGACCTGTATTGTAGGTGAATTCGAAAATCAAAAATATTTTTATTTCACATAACGAACATATCCTACTGAGAAGAATGCTACCAAATTTTTGCAATTTACTTTAGTAAAAGTCAACTTAGAGGTGAAAGAATGAGCCCTTGCACACGGCTGTATAGCTATAGAAGTCACCATAGGCTACAGCTGTGTATTTGTTTACTGAATTTGAATTGGATACCTTGCATCGATTGTAGGAGAAGGGCTGCAATCATGAACTAACCCCCCCCCCCTTCATGAAACAAAAATTTAACAGGTTTTAAAACATTGGAAGAGAGAAAGAGAAGAGAGAGAGAGAGAGCCGGGGGGTGGTGGTGGTAGGGGCTTCTGTTAGAGGTCCAGAACTCTTGGCAGCCCAAAAACACGTAATAATGGACATGGGGTTTCATCTGGCCTCCCCCCCCCCCCCCTCCTCTCTCTCTCTCTCTACTGACTTTCCAGAAGTTTGGAGAAATACTTTAAACTTTAAAACGGACCTATGATTCCAAATACATTATAATTACAGCGTGTTTAAGCCTTTTCTACGACCCACCCCAAATATATGTATGCGAATGTCATCAAACACCCTCGAAAGGCCTGTATTGTAGGTGAATTCGAAAAATCAAAAATATTTATTCAACATACGAACATATCCTACTGAGAAGAAGCTACAAGATTTTGCAATTTACTTTAGTAAAAAAGTCAACGTTACGAGTTTTGGAAAGAAAGATTTGGAAGGGGGGGGGGCCCTTGCACACGGCTGTATTAGCTATAGAAGCACCATAGGCTACAGCGTGTATTGGTTTACTGATTTTTGATTGGATACCTTGCAATCGATTGGAGGAGAAGGGCTGCAATCAATGAACTAACCCCCCCCCCTTCATTGAAACAAAAATTTAAAGGTTTAAAACATTGGAAGAGGAAAACGAAGAGAGAGAGAGAGAGAGAGAGAGCCGGGGGTGGGGTGGGTAGGGGCTTCTGTTAGAGGTCAGAAACTCTTGGCCAGCCCAAAACACACGATAATAATGGACATGTGTTTCATTCTGCGTCCTCCCCCCCCCTTTCTCTCTCTCTCTCTACTTGACTTTCCAGAAGTTTGAGAAATACTTTAACTTAAAACGGACCTAGTGTCCAAATACATTATAATTACAGCGTGTTTAAGCCTTTTCTACGACCCACCCCGAAATAGGTATCCGAATGTCATCAAAACACCCTCGAAAGGCCTTCAGGCGCCACACCTGTAATTATCATCTCATTGAGACTTGTGGTTAATTTTGAGGTTTGATAAATTTATATAAATCAGCCTTAATTCACTCGGTGATTGTCATGTGGAACGGATAGACAAATTGTTCCTCCTTTCTAATCTAGCTAAGAAACTTAGCTGTTTACCGGCTCATTTAAAAATAACACTCATATGCGCCCCCTCATGCCGGAAACTAACTCAATTGGCAGTCAAAATAAGAATTTGATATCAAACCTTGCGCTTCTAAATTGTGTGCCAGCGCTTAACATTATTTCTTCCAGTTTAGCATACAAGCTTAATGATTGACACTTCATAACCATTCTTAAATGGTAAATCATATGCACACATTTTTGTCTATCAGCCTGTTCCAAGTTAGAAAATTTTCGAAGAGGGTTGGGTCGACATGAATTATTTTTTGCGTCTCTGTCGGGTAATTAGGCGATGTGGCTGACCTGTAGTTCAACACCCCCTCTGGTGGCCGCTATATAACTGTTCATTCTGATCAAGCTTTAAATGTTTTTGAACCCGTCTATAATTGTACTTGCAGGAGCTTCCTGAATATGTAGTAATTATACAAATTAAAAATTTAATAAGAAAGAAACTCGTATAGGTGTTACTTTTGACTAACTGTGACCAAATGTTTTAGTTAGGTAGTGTATATAAGCAGGGAGTGTTCTATGATAGGTGTGGCGGAATGCGACAGGCAGGGCCGTGCACAGAAAATAATATTATGATAAGGGTATGCTGCTGACGCCAGCACAAACTTTTTTATCATGCTAAAGGAGTATTGCGGCAAGTTGCGACAAGGAAATTGATTAAGGGTATGCCCACAACTTTTACATTCATGCTGAAAGAGTATGCGGCAGGTCTGCGACATGATCTAATTTGCATGTGAAAAACCTGCGGCAGGTCTTGCGCAGACCTGTGACAAGTATGTGGCAGGAGTATGCGGGAGGCCCAAAATTTTCCTATGGGTTTCTTTCTTTTTTCATCCTCTTTAAAGGGATTTAGTAACTTTCAAAAAACAAGAGCAATTAGATCAAGATTAATAAAATTATATTGTTCCAACAGTAAAAAACAAACTACTGAAAGTTAGATGAAATTGGAAGTCTATTACTACCTTAAACAGTGTTAACAAACAATGCCAAGCATACAGTTGAACACCAGTACCCTCTGCTGCTAGCTAATCAGGCCGCTAGGGACCGGGGACTATACAACAGGAAATGGGTGTGTGTTGTGCTGTGCCGGAAAAAGCACATGGTTTATAAACCATCCTGTGTTGGTTTATAAAATTTGAGTATGAAATCATTGATATCTCGAAGGTAAAGCAAGCAATTTAGTTGCAATTTTAAGAGATACCGGACTGACCTAAGTGTTTATAATTATTTGGCAAAATAAGCTAACTCAATAAAATTGCTGATTTGAATATCATTCAATGTCACTACATCCCTTTAATCACTTGTTCATCATTTCTGGAATACGCTACCTTCGTTCTAAGAAATAGCATGTCTCTGAATTTCTCTCCATGATTTAATTTTGACTTTGAATGAGGAAGACAGCACTCTGTTTCTGAGTTTATAAATCAGTAATAGGTAGATTATATCATGAGAAGTGCAACTTCGAGGAGCTGAAGGTAGTGTACTCTATTGTGGGAGAAGATAAATCCAATCTTCCAGATATGCTGATGATACAACACTCATTGCGAGATCGGCAGAAGAACTCCAGAAATCTCATTGACAGAGTCAAGTTACGCAGCGAGGAGTTAGGACTTCGTCTCAATGTTAAGAAAACCAAAGTTGATGATTTGCGGAGGAGATGCAACAAGGTGGTGAACGGTGGATGGAAAAAATGTGGGAAGAAGTTGATCTTTTATACTTTCCTTTGGCGTCATATATACAGCAACAAAAGGAGGAATTCTCAAGAAATCAAGGGAAGGCTAGCCATGGCGAGATCATCCTGTATAACCTTAAGCGATATAAGAAAGGACAGAGGGAATCGAAGAAACTAAAATAACGACATTATGCAACGCTTGTTTCCCAATTGCACTGTATGGATGTGAGGACATAGTCGGTGGAATGGCTGATAGGAAGGAAAATTTAGCGTTTGAGATGTTGGTGTTGGGGAGGATGCTGAGAATATCCTGGACGGAAGCATAAGACAAATTGAATACGTACTTCAACGCAATTGGGCAAAACCTACTGTGTGTTAATAAGATAGATCGTAGCAAATTGCAATATTTTGGTCATATATGCAGACGACAGGATGATAACATTTGAAAAAATAGTTATGCCAAGGTTGCATTGAAGGTAGTCGGAGACAAGGCAGACAGAAACTGAGATGGAACAGATGGCTATAAAACGAATTAACAGGCCCTCTCACCTAGTTGCAGCTCATCGGCCTGGCACAAGACAGGCAGCCTATTTGGAAAAAGCATCATCAAACAGGGTCACAAAGGGTCTCCAGACATGACCTGTATGACATCGATCGATCGAGTATTATAAGTTGTGTGTTCATTAGCATTATAGCAATTTTTGGTTATATAAAAGAGGCATGCTTGCCTCTTGCGCTCCTGCCTGAGTTACCTCTCGCACCTACAGTCTTTTAAGGCCCCCTTTCATCTGAATTTTGTGTTTAATAATATTTGCATGAAGACCAAAGCATGTTCTTAGAGTTATTTCTTCAAGTAATTGAAGGCAATGAGAGATGTTGCAGGGGGGGGTGGGGTAGAGGGTAAAGATCACAAAGGAAAATTGAAAATAATATTGAAATATTCAGCCATGTAGCAACATCACATGGCAGATGTAAGAAAATGATTTAAGATAATTTTTCTTTAGTCTCTCAAAGGAGTGAATGGATTTAATTGAATTAGATTAGTTAGATGCTAAACAAGTGTATTCATTGAATTTATTTATGGTTACCCTACCCATGAGTACAGATTATTGACATGTATCCCTTATACCCCCATCTCCACTGAGAATTTTGGAGCATCGGTCACTAATCGGACGCAATTTTGAATCCTTCTGACTACCCACCGAGTGGTCTCATGTCAACAACTCTGATGCCGTCCGACGTGTGATTGTCGACTATCAGATACTTGTTCGACGTGTTGGATGCGATCCAAGAGGCTCAGGCCTGCGTGTTTCGCTATTCTGACCGACCGGACACCATTTCCGTTTCGACCTCGAGTCAATATTGGACATGTGTCAGTCAGTCAGGTGTGTTATAAGATTTCTGTTGTTTTCAGCTGTCCGACGATCTCTGGCCCGACATCTGATTAAAATCAGGTACTCATTCTGATTTCGCAATTAGCGTTTTTTTTTTATCAAGTTTTGCGAAAAGAAGTGTCGTTTTCTACCCGACTGTAGAATGTGGTAGTATCGGAGTCAATGTACAATCGAACTCCGAGTAGTGACCTGATAATTATGATAGAGTTGGGCCCGTATCAGTGGAGTTTGGAAGTGCCAGTTTTAGTCAGGTAGCCCCCAAATTACACTCCGAAAGCAAATGCATGGAATTGGACAAGCCGATGAAGAAACGGCGGACAGATATCGCCGCAGTGATACCAGTCTTTTCATCCCAACTTTTCATGCGGATAATAAAAAAATCAGGGTCACCAAAGCAGATACCTCGGGTGAGATTTCATCGGAACTCATCAAAATTGATATTTTGGGGATCAGATGAGCTCAAGACGAGTGTCCGATGGTCAGTGGAATGGGGGTATTAGTTAGCTATTGATCAGGAGCTTGAATGAAGTGCAATAGTGCCATCTTGTGGTCTAAAATGTATAGTCAGTGAATTATTCTCTGTACATAGGCAATCGCCTTATACACTCTGCATCGACCAGCTGGTAAAATCATTCACTGAGTTTGACTCGGCTTTAAATGAAAATATCTGAATTCAAAATTTAGTGAGGCACCAGAGAATAATATGGACTCTGATGATCCAGTAGCTTTAAACTTTAACCAAAAAGAAAAAAAATCTTTATTTTTGTGCTTCAAATTAATGTAAATTGCAAATGTTTGCCCAACCTTATCAATATGTATCTACATTTATAGGTCTACTTGAAGACATTTTGAATGATAAATTTTTAGGTTGTATGCACTTTAAAAATGTTGAGTCATGGTTCTATTGTATTCCAACCTCGACATGCATTGTGTTTATGATGGTGTGCATTTGTTGGACTCAATCCTCAACTCAAATTGCCTTGGCTCTATGCATGTACATCTCCAAAACTTGATTAATAGTCGACGTATTTAGATTTCTGAACACATTGTTTGATTTAGTTCTCCAGGGATGTGAGAATAAACTATAAATATACCACTCATTTTAATGCATATTTGTGCAGACCATTATAATAATGCTAGTCAAATACCTGATTTCCCTACGCCAAGTCCAATTTACTCATGGTACTTATTTATTTCTTTTAGGCTCCCTTTTAAACCAAAAGAGTAAAACATAGCTTTAGTATGTACAGTTGTGTATTCTTAAAATATAATTTGAGAGTCCTCAGCTTAATTACTGTCCCATTTTCTCTCATGCACAAATATTACACAGAAATTCTTGAGCTGATTGTAGACTATTTTCTGTTCAACCGGTGACTTTATATTGACAGTTGAAATTAAATGTCTTGAATTTGGGCCATTTTTCCATCTTCTCGAATTTTCTTAGTTTGTCTATGATACATGCATAATTGGAGTCGATAAATCATGAATAGCAATCTTAATAAGCATCCATGGGTGTTGTTTTTCATGTACTTGGCTTTTTTCCTTTGCTGGGTGATATTAACTTTTTCATAATTTCCAATTTCGGATTGTTGTCAAAGCAATGAAACATAAATGTTGTATTTCATTGAGGTTATATAAACACTTAATTAACATGCATAAATGACATACATGTACATGTTCATGTAAGTTTCACATTTTAACATGACCCTCCTTTCATATTATGCTCATAAATGTTATTAGTTCTGTTCACGTTTATGTATCAATAACCACAGTAAATATTAAATACTAAACCAAATCATTTAATGAAGACACAAGTTTCACATTGCTTGAATTTAGTGCTTTAAAAATACTTCTTTCACTGGGAACCTTCAATGAAAAATACTGGGTAGTTATCATTCTATTAATTTATTGCCAATTTTCAGTTTTTAGTGATTTGAGACGTTAAGATGGGATCACACGAAGCTCCCCGAACGAGACAAAAGAAAATTGACAAGATAATACCAGTGAATCTTATTTCATAATGAGATAATTACCTTCGTACCTTGAATTAATGACCAATCAATAATCCCAGACGAATAGAATGAATACTCCTTTAGACCGGGCTCTGGTTTTGCTTTCATAGTAATTAGGGATAATAGATGACGTGATTATAGTTTTAGTCTCCATGTTAATTATAGTTTTACTGTTGATGTGAATTATGAGTGGTGAAACATGGATGTCATGGTACCTATGTGCTGTTTCTTGTTTCCTGCATGTAAGGTGGTTTTTCAATGTTGGTACTTGATGTTTTTCCGAGTGCCACTCTTTGAGAGTCCACTCCACCTGTTGTTGTTAAAGATCTAATGTTCAGTTCTGGTAGAGAAATTTAAATTTAGATATAAGTTGATGTATTCATGTATCATTTTATCAACGTTAAGAATGTGTAAAAGTAGGTCCCCTTCTTTTATTTCTTTCTTTTTCCATCCTTTTTTTTTCCTTCTCTGTAATGTTCTTCTTTTCTACATGTACGTGTATTCTCTCCTCTCTCTTTCCTTTACTCCCTCACTGTTGTTCTCTTTCTCTCTTTCTTTGCCTTTAACCTCTCTTTTGTTCATCTTCCCCCACACCCACCCTCTCTCACTTCTTTCTTTGCCTTTAACCTCTCGTTTTGTTCATTTCCGCCCCCTCCAACCTCTCTATCTCTCATCTTTCTGTGCCTTTACATCATCTCTTTTGTTCATACTTCACCCCCCGACCCACCCCACTCTCTTCTCTTCTCTTCGTTTTCTCTTGCCTTTAACATGTTCTTTTGTTCCATTCTTCTCTCCCCCGCCGACCCACTCTCCTTCTCTCTCTATACTTTTCTTTGGCGCTTATAACCTCTACTTTGTTATTTATCTTCCCCCCCTACACCCTACGTCTCTCAGTTCTCCATCTACTTTCTTGCCTTTTAACCCTCCTTTTATTGTATTTATTCCCACCCCACCCCACAGCCACCTACTCTACTCAATCTCTTCTCCTCTTCAGTTTTGGCCTTTAACCACTCTTTTAGTTCATAATGTCTCCCCCCCCGCCACCCTCTCTCCGAATCTCTCTCTTTCATCTTTGCCTTATACAGCCCATCTCTATATGTTCATAGGCTTCCCCTTCCCCACTCATCTCTCTCTTCTCTCCTATCATCATTTCTTTGACATACTAACGCTCACTCTCTTTTGTTATCTCCCCTTCCCCCCAACCCCCTCTCTCTCTCTCTCGTCTCATCTTCTTTTTGCCTTAACCTCATCTTTTTGTTCATTCCTTCCCCACTCTCCACCTCTCTCTCTCTCGTCTCTCTCTCTCTTCCTCTCTTTCTTTGCCTTTAACCTCTCTTTTTGTTCATCTTCCCCCACCCTCTCTCTTCTCTCTTTTTCTTTCTGCTCTTTCGTTTTGCCTTTTACCCTCTCTTTTGTTTCATCTCTCCGCCCCCACCCTCTCTCTCTCTCTCTCTCTCTCTCTTTCTCGCTTCTTCTTTGCCTTTACCTCTCTTTTGTTCATCTTCCCCGCCCATCCCTCTCTCTCTCGTCTCTTCTCTTCGTTTCGTTTTGGCCTTTAAGTAGACACACGGAGAAAATATAATATTTGCTAAATAAATGGCCAATTGGCATGTTACTGAATAGATTGTGTCCTTCGTTTATTAGCGATTGACATGCTGAAAATGACTTGAATCTCTCAGAAATAGCTGTAAATGGTTTTTAGCGTTTTTGTTTAATCCGCCCCAAATGGGCTGCTCGGCGTGCGGAGAAGCTCCTTTGTTTGTGACGTCGCACCTTGGACAGCTCGAATAACAGCCAGCTGATCTGAGCTTGCGCGCGCAGCTTGATGCATACATAATATACACGTAAACAGATTGCACTATACTAGCTTGTTATAGCTGGTGTGTCTCGGATTAATATGGCTCTTTTATCACAACTGATTACACCAATGGACAAATCATACAGGGTTGTATATCCTTAGAATATCGTGTTTTGAGATATTGTTTAAAAACGATTGTGATTATTTTGTAGATTTGAACTTGCTGCGATAGATTTTTGAAGAGTTTGCAATCATGATAAAAGCACGAATTGCCGTGCTCATCTGTCACCGAGGGGCCGGGAACGGTGCGGCCCGTTGGTTGTTGGTGAATCGTTTAATTTGCCCATTAACATTGAGAGATATAATGCTTAAAATTCCACGTAAATTTATAGCGACTTCATTCTTAAGAAGACTTATTCTGTGTTGAATCTATATTGATTTTAATATCTTTTTTTTTAAAATATGAATCCCTCCAAATAAGGTTTTAGAGCAAACTATAATCATGCCACCGTCATGACTTTCCCAACTAACTTACACGGATTAACACTACCATCATTAATTTGAAATGGTGGTCATGTCACATTTCCTCCAAAATTCCTTATTTATCGAAATTCATTGGCTACAAGACCAGAAACTTCCTTAAAATAAAATCAATATATATTGAACAGATAGAATATTTAAGAATCAATGATGTAAGCATTGAATTGTTTGCAATACTTACAGTCTACTAATTTAGTTTGGCTTAATTCTTACACACGCAACAGGATGGGGTAGTGTATATCAGTCCGGCAGGAGCGGATGGAATATACAGTCGTCTCTCGTAAGACTGCTGCTTTTATCAAAAATGCAAAATCTGTCAAATCCATTGCAACAAGGTCGAATCTACAAAATAATGTTATTTCATTCTGAACAATATCTAAAACCATGAAAAAAAGCTTCACATACTGTAACTGAAGAACTAAGGAGCTATTCCATCCAAAAGTTTGGACGAATTATTGTTATAGCAAACGGATGAAATTATCTCGGGATCTGCAAAGCACAATAATAATAAAGACTTACAAAACCAAATGAACAATTTCAAGATTATGATAACCTTACAATATAGATAAATAGGATTATTGGTTACATTAATTTGTCATATATGACAACAAAACTAAAAGTGTGATTTGAACAGTCCACAATGAAAACAATGTCACTTTGTTTTATTATCTTTTTTTTTTTCTCTCACTCTCGTGCTGAGGATAGGCCTTTTCTAATTATATGTTAATATAATGAAAAATAATTCATTATTGAAACGCATTAACTTATATAGCTAAATGGTAGAGGAACAGTCGGCAAGAGGTATCACCTTTGACCAGTTAGTCAGGGCCTGGGGAGAAGCATGAGATGAGAAGAGAAAAAGAAAATTTTCAAGAATCAGAATGTGCAATGTACGCGATATAGCACAGTGCAGGATACGTGCATACAGTGGACACGGTACGGGTGCCCAAAGTGTTGTGACGGTCATAATCTCGATCGTCCCGTTTGCGGTGTTTGCTTTTGGTTATACCTGCTGAAGCCTGATTGTAAAAATGGAGGCCCTTCTATTTTGATTTTAAGGTGATAAACTCTCCGATCTAAATAACATGAACAGTATTATTTTGAACAATTGGTATGTGTTTTAGATATTCGAATCTAGTTTAAAGATTTTTTTCGTAGCAAGTGGTTAATGAGGTTTTTGTTGCATTTATTAAAAGCAGTTTTAGTACTCTCCATGTTGTCTACTTTAGATTTCCTTTCTTTTTGTTCTATCTTTTTTTAATAATGCTCCCCCCCCCCATCCCTCTTTTCTTTCCTTATATTTCTCTTCGTCTATCTTCTCTCTTTTCCTCTCCTCTCTCTCTCTTTTTCTTGCCTTTTATACTCTCTTCTTTTTGTGTTTTTCATCTTACATTTTTCTTACTATCCCCTCATTCTTCGCCCCCCCCCTCCCCCCCACTTTCTCCTCTACTTTGACTTTTTTCTCTATCATCTCATATTCTTATCTTTGTCTCTTCCCCCTTTCTTAATCCTCTTTCTTACTACATCTCCTTTTTTTCTTATTTTTTTTTGATCCTTATTCTCTTATCTGCATTATACCTTTCTCTTTTTTTATGTTCAATCTTCCCCCGCCCCTTCCAACTCAATTTCCTCCCCCTCTCATCTTTATCCCCCTTTTTACTCATGTTATTCCTCTTTTGATCTCTTCTCTCTCTTTTGGCTCTTTTTCCACTTCTTTTTTTCTTTGCCCTTAACCTCTCTTTTGTTCACATCTCCCCCCCCACCCTCTCTCGTCTCTAACTTATCTCCTCCTCCCCTTCACCTCCCACTACTCTCTCTTTTCTTCTTTCTTTGCCTTTTAACCTCTCTTTTTGTTCATCTCCCCCCCCCCCCCCCCCCCCCCCCCCCCCCCCCCCCCCACCATAGGTGATACCCTCTTGCTCCTAATATCCTTCTCTCTCGTCTCTCTTTCTCTCTTAAAATTCTTTTGCCTTAACCTCTTTTGTTCATCTCCCCCCATTCATCTCTTTACTCTTTTTTTCCTTCTTCCCTCTATTCTCTCTTTTTCCTTTTTTACTTTGTCCTTTCTTTTTAACCTTCTTTTGTATCATTCTTTCCCCCCCTTCCTACCCCCTCTTCTCTTCTCTCTTCTCTTCTCTTCTTTTCTGTGGCCTTTAACCTCTCTTTTGTTCATCGCCCCCTCCTCACCCTAGCCCCCGCGTGGCACCCCATCTCCTACTTTCTCCATTTCCCCCCTCACCATCCCTTCCACACTTCCTACCTCCCTACTTCGGTCCTACCATTTTCTATAATTTCTCCTCTCTCCCTTTCTTCTTCTATTCATAATTTATTTCCTGTTCATTTTCTATACTTCTTTCTCTCTCTCTCTCTCTCATTTTCTTTGCCATTTTTAACCTTCTCTTTGTTCATTTCCCCCTAAACCTCATTTTCCCTTTTTACTTTCAGTTCACTTTTCTTTTGTTTTCTCTTTACTTCGCCCTTTCTTTTATTCCTTTGCTCTCTTTCCTCCTCTCTCTTCTCTCTACTTTCTTTGCTATACTTCTCTGTTTCATCTCCCCCCCCTTTTTTTTTTTTTATTTTTTCTTTGCTTTCCTCTTCTTTCTCTCTCTCTCTTACTTACTCTCTTTCTTTTGCCTTTTTTCTTTTTGGATACATTTCCCCCCTCCCCTCACTCCCCCTTCCTTCTCTCCTCTCTCTATCTTCTCTCGTCTCTCTTTATTTCTGTTCTTTCTTTTTCTTGGCTTTAACCTCTTTCTTGTTCATTTCTTTCCCCCCCTTATTACTCCTTCCTTCTCTCGTCTTCTTTCTTTCTCTTCTTTCTTTTGCTTTAACCTCTTCTTATTGGGTTCATTTCTCCCCCCCTTCTTCTCCTCCTTTCTCCTTCTTGCCTCTCTCTTTCTCTCTTTCTTTGCCTTTAACCTCTCCTGTTCATCTTCCCGCTCCTCTTTTTTCTTCTATTTTCTTTTTTTTTTTTTTATCTTACTCTCTGGTTTTTCTCTTCTTTTTTTTTTCATTCTGTTTTTTATCATAATTATTTTTAACTTATTATAATGTGTACCCTTACCTATCTTCTCTTCTATCTCCGTCTTTTTCTGTTGCCTTTATTATCTTTCTTTTTTTCAGTTCTCCCCCCACCCTCTCTGCTCTCTCTCATCTCTCTGCTTTTTCTTCTTATGTCCTCTCTTATTCCTTTATTTTTTTATTAACCTCTTCCTTCTTTAATTTTTTCATTCATCCCCCCCCCCCCACTTTCTTCTCTCCCTCTTTCTTCTTTCCTTCTCTCTTTTCATCTTCCCACCTTTTCTCTCTCTTTCTCTCTTTTTGCCTTTACTCTTCATCTCCCCCCTTCTCTCCTCTCTTCCTCTCTTTCTTGCTTAATTTGTTCATCTTCCCCCCCCCACCCTCCTTCTCTCTCTCTCTCTTTTTTCTCTTTCTTTTTGCCTTTATATACTCTTTCGTTTCATTCCTTCCCCCCTCACCTCTCTCATCTCTCTCTCTCTCTCTTTCTTTGCCTTTTAAAACTCTTCTTTGTTCATCTCCCCCCCCCCACCTCTCTCTCTCTCTTCTCTCTCCTCTTTCTTTTTGTTCCTTTAACCTCTTCTTTTTTTGTTCATCTCCCTCCCCCTCCTATCCCTCTCTCTCTCTCTCTCTCTCTCTTTCTCTCTTTGCTCTTCTTTACCTTCTTTCTTTGTTTCATCTCCCCCCCACCCTTCTCTTCTCTCTGTCTCTTTCTTTGCCTTTAACCCTCTTTTTGTCATCTCCCTCTCCCCCACCCTTCTCTCTCTCATCTCTTCTCTCTTTCCTCTTTGCCTTTGATTAACCTCTCTTTTGTTCATCTCCCCCCCCACTCTCTCTCTCTCTCTTTCTTTGCCTTTTAACCTTCTCTTTTGTTCATCTTCCCCCCCACCACCTCTCTTCTCTCTCTTCTCTCTTTTCTTTGCCTTTAACCTTTCTTTTGTTATTTCTCCCCCCTCCGCACCTCTCTCTCTCTCTCTCTCTTTCTCTCCTATCTTTCTTTGCCTTATACCTCTTTTGTTCATCTTCCCCCCCACCCTCTCTCTCTCTCTTCTTTTTTCTCTCTTTCTTTGCCTTTAAATTCTTTTTCGTTCATTTCTCCCCCCCACCCTCTCTCTCTCTCTTCTCTTCTCTCTCTTTCTTGCCTTTAACCTCTCTTTGTTCATCTTCCCCCCCCCACCCTCTCTCTCTCTCTCCTTCTCTTTTCTTTGCCTTTAACCTTCTTTGTTGTTATATTCCCCCCCACCCTCTCTCTTCTCTCGTCTCTCTCTCTCTCTTTCTTTGCCTTTAACTCTCTTTGTCTTATCTCCCCCCCACCACTCTCTCTCTCTCTCTCTTTCTCCTCTTTGCCTTATCTCTCTTTGTTCATCTCTTCCCCCCACCCTCTCTCTTCTCTCTCTCTTTCTCTCTTTCTTTGCCCTTTAACCTCGTGCATTATGTTCATCTGTCCCCCCCCACCCCTCTCTCTCTCTCCTCTCTCTTTCTCTCGTTTCTTTGCCTTTAACCACTCTTTCGTTCTTCCTTCTCTTATCTCTCTCTCTGCTTTTCCTTCACCCCTTTTCTTTGCCTTTCTTTTCATCTCTCCCCCTTCCTTTAATATTAATTTTTTACATGTCTGTTTGTATGATTTATTATAACTCACCCTCCAATGTTTATTCCAAGGCTTCTTCGTCATCAAACAGTTTATGAATAGCCCCTTGATGACTCACTTATACTCAGGCCTAAATGTTTCTTTTTTCCTTCTAAATAAAACTGCAATTAAAGGGAAGATTTGGGCCCAATTATGTAAGTGGACTATTGTACTTACAAGGTTGAGTGTACTCGCAATTACTTCGCAAATTTTTGCTACTTTGATCTACTCTCATTGTTTTGTTTGTATTTTTTTTTTATCCTTGCTTTTTTAAACAAGTTTATTTGTCATCTTTCTATATGTATTTCTTGAAGGAAGGCTGGTAGTACAATCACCAACATTCTTTGATGCTGATTCTCATGGAATATGTCATTGTCTTAGATTTACAATGATCGACACAAAGCACCTTTTTATTGATTGCTAATGATATTGTTAATTGATGATTTTTTGCTTATTTATTGATTTTATATACATGTAGATTACTTTACTTAGACCTATATCTTTAAAGGAAAATGAAACTCTAGAGCTACAACCCCATGGTAACAATCTTTCATAAATGACAGTCAAAATAAGCCATCAACCACCAAAATCTGATCTCCAAGGAAGGAGAACCATCCCTCCAAAGTTGGGTTACCTTGGGTTAGACATCGCTAAGCGGAGGTCGCCATGTTGGCTGGGCTGGAGCAAAACTGTGACGTCACTTGCGAACAACCCCACTCAGCTATGTTTTGTACACACTATCATACACTAATCACGATTTAATTTTCCGAATCACAATATATAAGTTATAAATTATAAAGAGACATATTGAATAATTGAATATTATAGTATCATGTTTTACATTATTATTATTTTGTTTCTATTCAAACTTATAAAATACAACTCTAAAGTTACGATCATCAATTCAACAATAACTGGACGCGTATGCGTGCGCATTTTCAGAAAGCTAGCCAAAGCTGCTTTTCACCGTCGCAGCCGGCCGGGCTGGTATCGGGAGCGATCCTGTCTCTGGTCCGGTCGCTAACACTGGCTGGCTCGACGGACGCGTACGTGCGCCATTGCCTTTCTCATCAAACGCCAAGTACACCGCACATACCGCAAACATTCAACTTTATTAATCTGATCGTTGCCCTTTTGCCTTCTTTTATTGTGAAAATATTGCAGCAGACTACTTTGTTTAGGTATTTCTTATTTCTCAGATATCTCAGGCCCTTTTGTGGGTCGGGAACCGAAAAAAAAACTATTATTTTGCCCGCTTATCGGACATTCCGACAGCCAAATGCTTTTTGACTAGTTTACATCCATCTTGCGGAGCCGACTGCTCACTCGTAAACAAACACACAAAACGCGCGCTGGCTGGCCTGGGCGATCAGCTGAGGCTGTTTCGTTTCAGATCGTGTCGAGTTGTCTTCGTCTGAGTTGTTACGTCAAAATTATACGCAGAGGACCATGGGAGAAATATGTCAAATTTATCGGCAATGATGGCATCTTCTGCGGTAATCTCAAAATCGAAGTTGAGTTGAAGTTTGAGTAGGCAATATCTTCGGATTTATAGTCAACGGATTTTCTTTCATTTTAATGTTTTATTAGTAAAGTGAGAGCTATGGGTCTCGACTTATTTAAGGGGTTTTTGCTCTTTAGCCTTTTTTTTTCCTTAAGTCTATATGCCAAGGCACTCGCATTTATGAGGATTTCAACCCTTCATGTGAAGAATGATTGCTTAGAATATGATCTTCGATTTGAACCATGCAGATCCTCTAGTGGTGAGACCACTTCTTCTATACCAACTTGAGTCATCTTATTCCCTGAGGTGATACCTTCATTAGCAGTTTTGAAATGTAGCTCTTTAAATTCTGATCCTTTTTATTCCGATCATACCGATACCAGTGCTTTTTAAAAGTTTTTCTTTGTCTAAGTAAACTAGCTTTATTCTATCAGAATAGTGTATCCCAAATTTGGTCTTCTTTTCCAAAAAACTATGAGGCAGCTTCAGATTTTATGCCTTTTAAACCCATGCAAACGTGCATGTGACCAATTCAGCTTGACTCAGTATTAGATGCTCTATTTCTTTATTCTTGTTGCTTCTATTTTGGGTGCCGGTCATATCTGATGCTTGCCAATCGATGCTGCTCTCCTTCTTTGTTTTTATGCAAACAGTTTTTTTG
>CALNVZ010003434.1:39463711-39479413 GCA_940671915.1 Paracentrotus lividus | reverse complement strand
TATCATGACCCTATTTAGTATCGCGGTGTAGCGCGAGCTGCAAAAAGTTTGAATTAATTGTTATTATTATACTCTACTGACTGGTATCTGCGAGCCCAAATTTGAGACCAAAATTGGCATTATGATTTAGTATCCGCGAGCGACGAGCCGAAAACTTGGGTTTTAAGATATATAGAATACATAAAGGCACTTTATAGTATAAAAAATTGGAGATAGTTGTGCTTATATACCCTTCTGAATTGGAATCTGCGAAGCGCGAAGCGCGGTCGAAAATTTGAGTTTTTAAAAGTTATTGGAATAAATAAAGGGCATTTCTAGTACAGAAAATGGTAGATAATTGGTGTATTGTAGACCCTATTAGTAGTCCGCTGAGCGCGGGCGAGTGAAAAAAATTTTGAAGGTAAAATTAGAGTTATTATTGTGCTTATGATTTGTCATGCGAGCGCGAAGCCGAGCCGAGTTGGTTTCAAAAATTCTTTTAGTAATATGGTTATTATTAGCTTATGATTGGGTATGCGGAGGCAGGAAGCCGCGATCGAATTTGAGTGAAATGGAGTTTATGTGTGCATTTATGGGTTAGTATCCGACGTGAGCGCGAAGCGCGAGCCAAGAATTTGGGGTAAAAGATCTAGGAATAAATTAAAGGGCATTCTAGCATAAAAAATTGGTTAGATAATGTGTATCATAGACCTATTAGTATCCGCGAGCAAGCCTTAAGTTTAATTAATTGTTTTCTATATACCCTACTGAATTGGATCTGCGAGCCGAAAATTTTACTCCGAAATGTATGCATATGGTTTAGTATCCGCAGAGCGGCCCGGAAAAAAAAAGGGGGGCCGGGGAAAATTTTTTTTGGGTTTAAAAAAAAGGAATATATGGAATAAAAATATAAAGGCGCACTTTCAGTAAAAAAATTGAGATAGTTAGTGCATTTTACCCTTCTGAATTGAATCTGTGAGCGCGAAGCGCAGTCGAAATTTTGAATTTTAAAAGTTATATGAATAAATAAAGGGCATTGTCTAGTACTAGAAAATGGTAAGATAATTGTGTAATATAGACCCTATTTAGTACGCGAGCTCGAAGCACGAGCTGAAATTTAAAGTAAAAATTAAGTTATATTTGTGCTTATGATTTATGTCAAGCGAGCGTGAAGCGCAGAGCCGAAAATTTAGCGGTTTCAAATTCTTTTTAAGGAAATTAGAGTTATATTGTGCATTATTTCAAAAAAATATTTTGAATTAATAAAGGCACTTTCTAGTATACCCATGGCCGACTATTTTTCCCAGAGGCGAGGGTCCAGGAGGCAGAGGGTCCAAGAACCTCTTTCTTTGTGAAATTTTTGAAACTTTAGTTTTAAATATTTTGCTTATTTTACTTTTCGTCACCAATGTATTTCTTTTTCTTTAAAAAAGCTGGGTTGAGCAATTATTGCAAAATACATATGAGAAATCGGCCTGTGGCCCTCCCACATTAAGGCCTTAGTTTGGTCGTTTTAGAACCAAAATACCTATTTCGGCTTTTTATTGATAAAGTGGGCGAAAATTAACAAGCATCGGACCTTATTCCCTTCTCTTTCTTTCTTTTTCTTCTTCTTTCCCTTTTCCCTCCTTTCTCCCTTTTTCTCCTCCTTTTTTTTTTTTTTTTTTTTTTGGGGGGGGGGCCGGGCCGTCGGGCCCGTCGGGCCCCCCCCCTTGGATCCGCGTCTGTTTTCCCTGTAATTATTTGTCTATTAAAAAAATATAGGCCTGTAACTTGCAAACGCGTGACCTATAAAATAAAGTTGTTTGTCTTTGCTGTTTTTTATATACATTAATGATAAATAAAGGTTGTGAATGCATGACAAGAAAATTTAGTGTTCATTTTAGTTCAGCTAATTTATTGGCCGACAACACTGCCGATTGACACAACCTAGTTTCGGAAGGTATATACACCCCAAACATCTCTGAGGGGTAGTATATCTCAGGAGATGAGGGCTAAAAGGGCTTTATAGCAATGATAAACCCATAACGTCCCATTTTAGTGACGCTTATACATTACATTAAAAAGTAGATTATGCATTATCTTGATTATAAAACTAGAATTACAAAATATTTATTAACAGAGGAGGGAGCAAGAATCAATGACATAATTACAAGGATTAATTAAACCAGTTTATTCCAAGCTAAATAGTAGGGGAGACTGGGGTAATTATGGCCCCCTTTTTCACATTTCCTATTACTACCATTAAATGGAAAGTCAAATGATATTCTAAATATGTAAAAATACAGTCGGTCCATATACCTATAATATACAAAGGAAAGTATAAACCTGCTACTTCTCATTTGCATATTAATTACCATTATGTTAACAACTTTGGGGGGCCATAATTACCCCACGGGTTGGGGTATTTATGGCCCCTATTATAATTACTGTATGAATTCAAAGATATTATGCTAATTCATTATGGTAATGTATAATAAATGTTATTGGGTATTCCTAATACACTTATCAACCACCAACAATGATTTAATCAATAATTGGTTCATCCAAAATGTTGAAATTTTGCAATCAAAGCAATACATATATTTATGTACAAAATCGTACAAGTTAATGTCCCATCTACGCTTATCTGCGCTTATAACCTGTTTATGCATTGGGGCCATAAATACCGGCCCAATGGACATTTCAATTGATTCCCCCTTTAAGCAGCTCTACTATTGAAGATATTCAGGGGGAAGTTTTTTCTGTTTTTTTTTACTTCCTATTGTTTCAGTTTCAATCAAAATTTCATCTCAAATGATTTTAATTAATGATATCACACTCCACATAAAAAAGCAGACTTGCCACTTTCCGAACGAACAGAATTGTAATTGCCGTACATTTTAGGCTCCCTAAGCAACAAAATTTCATGTAAATGGTTTATTTTGCTCATAATGAGAGGAAGAGTTTAAGCTAGGCATGTGGTAAAAATTAAATTATCATTTGTGCAAATGCAGCAAAGAATTATAAAGCTCTCAAAGACAAAGGGGCCTAATACCCCAGATATTAACCTCCGCCAGTCCACCCTATATGGTAAAGCGCCTTATACCTTCGGTTACAGAGCGGCTTCTTAGTTTCCTCCACTAAATCTAAATGAACATAAAACATTGAAGCCCCTAAATTGCAAATGCAAATATATAATATGCTAAATTTTCATGTGTAATTACACATTTTTTATTTTTTTTTTTTCTTATTGAAGTATGTTTTCATTAATGAAATCGTCATTAAACGGGAATGTATTTTTGTAAAGGTTGAAGTAGTGAAGATCAAAATATAAGTTTTTGCCAATTTGAGGATTTTAAAAGAGATTCATTTAGACCTTAGGGGAAATACAGGGCATATATGGGTAAAATGGAATTATGTTAACGACCTTTTGGTTCTCAAGCTCCCAAATTTATCCCGAATGTTTGAAGTTGGGTGAAGATTTGTGTGTAAGTGATGGAAGCGAACAAGCAGATGGGAGTTGAGAAATCCCTAAAAAGCTTCACTGTGTACACAGCATCACGGCTGGAAAATTGGTAAAGGAGTGAATTAGAGGCTTCTTTGCAAAAAGGGGGTTGTTGAAATGATGATAAGACTTTGTTCTCATGCAAAGCGCATATCACATTGGTGATATGTCAGGGCGTCTATGTACTTTCAAACAGTTTGGATTCATAACCTTGTATCTGCACTGCTGTCATGTACAATGTTACAGGTGCAAAAATGTTAGTATAGCGCAATTGTAAAGGACTAATATTAAGTAAGAATACTGACAGTTGTTGTTGACCAAATCACAGTTTGAAGGTATTACAAAACTGATTTGTACAATTTAATAAAAACACTACAGAATCCACTAGCACAATGAAAATACTAAGTTTTGAAGACATACAAAAGGGTTCTAGGACAATTACCCTGGCATCACCCCGGACATCTACCCTAAAGGAAATCTTTAGGGTCAAGCAAATGAAGTGCGTAGCGAGACTCGAATCAAGCGGCCAGAGAGCTTGAACCCCTAGGTTTTAGATGGACTCTACTTTTGAGAAACGTATTTTGTTGAGTCGCGGTGCTTGCCTTACATGCAAAATACACTGTTCATTGTTCAAGTGCAACTCGATCGTCAAATGGTAAAATGAAAATTTCATGAAAGAGAGGAACGTTATTAAATAGATATTTAAAAAATATTCATACAACGATTGTTAGAAAAGATCAAGAGCCTTTGCCCAAAAATATGAACTGGCAGAGATTTTCGAAATTCACTTTGAAAAGCGAAAACAGATTCATAGATTAAAAAAAAAAACACCTAAAACTGTAGATTGGTCCTTTATGAACAGGGAACATGTAGTTTTGTTTTTTTTTAATGGCAACATGGTTCATCATGTTAGATTTAGAGAGGTATAGGGCCTGCTATTACCCACCGCCACCCCTCACGTCTGAGATGACACCGCCCAAATAAAACCCATTAGTATGATTGAGTTTATTGAGAGAGCTACGGAGATTTGCCGAGCTTAGAAGAGATGGTGGTCACAGGGTTTCTTCTCTGCCAGTTGTTCGTGACTATGTCACGCTCCTGTGTTCCTCTTCCTCCATCTCTAAGAGCCTACCATCGAAGCATCAATCAAATCACCTCCAGATGATCCCGAAGGAAGATGAGACTCGAAGGGGAATATAGAGGGACGGAAGAGGGGCGAAGGGTGGATTAACCAACATCCGGGTGCCCTGGTCAAGATGATGGTTGTGTGAGGATGACAAATTGGAGGGCATCTTTGGGAAGCCTCTCCGAGTCACTCTCAGGCTCTAGCCTAAATCAATTAATCAATTAATTTGTCGATTGTTCATACCTGTCACTTTACTCTCATTCTATAGTGTAGTTCCTAAAGCATGTTATGCGTGTAAGTTATTGATTTGTATATGCTTGTATGTTCATTTTGATTCGTATTTCAGATGATCTTTGTAAGATTCATTGTTTTGTTTCGTCTGTATATAACCAAGGTTGTGGATTATATCAATTTTGAATTTGATTTGAATTTTAAGTAAGCTGTTATATATTTGTTCGACGTGACTGATGCAGGATGGTGGGGGGGGGGGCAGTGGTTGCTTATAAACAGCAATAACTTGATGTTTCTATTTCGCAACGTTTTATACCAAAGCATTATTCAATCTAATTGTATATTGTACATTGGTTAGTCATCAATCGGTAAAGATATTTATGACAAAGGTGATGCCCCTACACTAAAAAGTAGTCTTTGATTAATGATTTCAGGTAACTATTAAAATTCAAAAAAAAAATCTGGCTCAGCCCCCCCCCCCAGTTGTCCCCAGTTAGTAATTTTTTTTATTTTTTTATTTTTTTTTTTTTTTTGGGGGGGGTAGCATTGAAATAATACACGAATTTTGAAATCAGTAATTCTACATATTAAAAATAATAATTATACAACTACTGAATTAATGTAGATGTTGTTATTACCTATTAGAATTGTTTTGGTTTTTGGAAATTTTCTATTTTAGGTTTGTTTGTTTTGTTTTTTTTTTTTAACCTTGCAAATCGTACGTTCCGACATAACGTTATAACGCCATCAACGTTGATCTGTTGCCATCGGTACTTCAAAATGGCAATACAATCATGTAGCTACTTTTGATAATAATGTTTCTCTTGTTTTGCTAAGATAAGGTGTAGTTGTGGAATTTGAGGTAGATCCGAGATCTCCATCTATCAGATAAGGTTCAACAAATTGAAAGAATTACTAATAATTTATTGTATTATTAATTAGAAGGAAACAACTTTTTTAAAGTCTAAATGAAAGCACTTGCGAAATATCCACTAGGTAGCCGATTGAAGCATAACATTGTAACTTGGTCCCTTATGCGGCGGTCACAACTCGTCGTAGGCTACTGGGCACGTGCCATCAACGTAGCCTGCGTTGCATGTACAATGTACGCACAGGTCCTGAGTCAACTTCTGCGATTTCTGCGTTTCTGTAGTAAGGGTAATGTAAAAACCTCATGTACGTCGTACATGCATTGTACCTGCAAGGTACCTCCGCTGCACGAATTTTCTACAAAATCCGTCGTAGGGAGTTGTACGTCGAAGGTACGGCGAGTCGTGACCGCCGCATAAGATGCATTTGGTTTGCCATGATTTTTTGTAACAAATTAAAACCCCGATCATTAAATTATTAATATTGTATCGTCTTTCAAACCTCTATACACAAATCGCAGCGTTGCTGATTGCCCCTGCTGCACACCCCCATCGATATTTCAACCCTCAGATGCTACTATATCTAAAGTACGAGAGCCCATTCACCCTTTTGTTGACCCTCTATGTAAAATCATTAATATGTCTTTGTCTCAGGGGACTGTTCCAGATAAACTAAGGTAACTAAAGTGGTGCCAGTGTACAAAAAATCTGATCGTAATAACGTCGTAAATTATAGGCCGATAGCATTGTTACCAATATTTTCAAAGGTTCTTGAGAAAATAATTATAAACGCTTAAATGACTTTCTATCTAAAAGAATATATTGATTCCACAGCAGTGCGGATTTCGTAGGGCACTTCTCCACATAAATGGGTGTGTTCACATACATCGTATATGAGTAATATCATAAAAGCTATTGATGAAACAAATATTGGCTGGGTATATTTTTAGATTCTGTCAAAGGCATTTGACACCATTGACCATAGTATCCTTCTCAATAAACTGGAACATTATGGCATTCGTGATTAGCATTATCATGGTTCCGAAGTTATTTGTGTAACAGGACACAATTTGTTGAGATAGGTAGATGTAGATCAAAAACACGCTCTATTAAGTATGGTGTACCTCAGGTTCTGTTCTTGGTCCCCTGTTGTTTTTTATTTATATAAATGGTATAATACACTCATCAACATTATTCTCGTATTTCCTTTTTGCTGATGATACCAGTCTGCTGGTGACTGATAGGACAGTAGAAAACTTGTTACGAGTTGCAAATCTAGAAATTAAGAAATTGTATGCATGGTTTTGTGTGTATAAGCTATTGTTGAATCTTCAAAAGACTAAGTGTTGTAATTTTTCCGTTCAAAGGAAAAAAGCTTCCGAATCGTATAACTTGTCTTCAAATAGGGGGCCATGATGTTGAACCTAGTGCACAATGTACATGTTCCTCGGGTTATGTATAGAGGTGAGCACTTATCCTGGAAAAATCATTTAGATACCGTCTGCACAAAGGTGTCTCGCAGTGTAGGTGTTATTTATAGGTTAACATTTATTTTACCTGAAATGATATATGTAACAATATACAATAGTTATTATTCTACTCTACTGTGTATATTAATTGTGCGGAGGGAAACACTTTCAAGTATAACTTGATTAAGTTGAGAGTATTGCAGAAGAAGGCTGTACGACTTATAACTAATTCTCAATCATGTCATTCCGAGTTCTCCGTTATTCCTTCGTCTGAAAATGTTGCCACTAAGTGAACTTGTGTCGTTCAATTGTGTACTGTTTATGTTCAAACTGCAATCAATTCCTCATTGAGTGTACGTTGACAAAATGATTTCTTAAGAATTCTCAAATTCATAACATAATACCCGTCAAAGGGGTCTTATTCATCACCTTTTGCAGACAAAATGTCACTCTGACCTCCTTTTTCATAATTATATCCTGCGTTAAAGCATGGAACAGTTTGCCTTTGATATAAAAATAGTACAACTTTTTCTATTGTTCAAAAAGTTATCCAAAACTTACTTTCTTGAAAAATTATGATGATTTTCCTTCAATTTGTATTCTAATGTTTGTTACATGTTAAACTAAGGACCTACTCATCAATGTGAAGTATAATATATATATATTGTGGTGTGTGTGTGTCATGTGTGTCTGTGGCGTGTGTAGTGTATGGTGCAGTGTGTGTGTGTTGTGTGTGTGTTGTCTGCCAGAATCGTGTCTGCAGTTGTGTGTTTGCTACGTTTCTTGTAATAATTACTAGTTTAGCTCAAAATGTTGACCTTAATATTCAGCGTCCTTATGTATCGCCTTTTACATTGTTCTGTGTAGATTAGTATCTTCTATATCATCAGTTATTAATGTAATTTACTATTCCACGCCCCGCTAACAAGGCCTAGCTTTCAAAGGGGTCTAACATCATTTCATCTATGATGTACTCTAATTTGATAAGTGCTAAGTGTCATTATATATTTTATATACACATATGTATATCAATATGATTGTATTGTTGATGATTTTGGTTTTAAAATAAACTTGAACTTGAACTGAACATTATCCTGTTTCTTATACGATTGTTGTGTTTATTGTCATCTCTCTCTCTCTCTCTCCCTCTCTCTCTCTTCCCTCTCTCCCTCTCTCATCCAGCCTATCTTCTTTTTTTTCTCTCTCTCTCTATTATGCCTTTTATTTCTCCTCATCTCTCTCTCTCTCTCTCTCGTCTACCTCCTTCTCTTTTCTCTCTCTTTACCCTCTCTGCTCCCCCTCTCTCCATCATTATTTTTAGAGCGGTCAAGTTCTATAGTCTTTAGGCTGTTTGTTTTTCCTTCGGCGTGTACGCCCAACGCTAAATGCATTTCATAGCGAAGATGACTTGCATCAAGAGAGAAAGAGGAAAATTCATGAGCCATGATTTGAATTATGGACTTACTTTGATTAAAATATGAAAATGACCTTACGGGGCGCGTTGGGCAATCGGCTTCTTTCGCTCTCTGAATATACCGACCTATTTCCCTCTCACTTACAAATTAACCGCAGAATTCACATTCACATAGTAGTAGCTAAGCCCGACGGTCATCCAAGTTTAAACATCTCTCTTTATACCTCCTCTCGTTATACCACACTCGTATATTACAATCATGGTACACTCCATTAGAGGATTCTCCACATGTGCCTGGCCTGTAGAGAGAGAAGGGATCAAAAAAAGTTCGTACTGATATTAATTAACGCATGCAAATCAACCTGAGGTGAAGAATTTATACCGTGCAAAATGACTTGTCAGTGGCATTAATACATCTCTATGCCCAAGCTTTTAATTCTAATTTTGTGCTTAGAATAATTTCCCGCGCGCACATCAAATTAACTCCAGGGGCAATCACACAAACATAAGTTATGTGAACAGCCTATGCTAATATACAATAATTTAAGATCAAAATTAGAATAAGACAAATTTGATGTTACTAATAACGTGCACAAAAACTGTGCTAAAATTACTAGAACGCACACCTTAATTTATCCCAGCACGAAAAAATTCAAAAATCTAATTAATATTAGATACACCTATTAATTTCACCTCTACCCAGATATTACATCGTAAAATGCGCGTAAAATCTATCTAAAATAGGCCGAAACGCCAAGCCGATCTAGCGTAACCCGAATTTACCCAGCAATTTAGTATACAAAAGGTGAAACAATATATGAAATTAGCCGCAGTTTATTAAATTGAGAATAAGGCACGTAAAGTGGAACTACTCTATATGAAGAATTACAATGAACGAATAACAGCACCTTAGTGTCACGAGTGGCTCCTGTCGAAAGAGCGAACACACCTTAAGACGTAGCCACTTTCCATCTCCGTGACTGCCATGTGGCAAGAGATCTGACATTTTGAAATATTCAACGAGTTTCAAAGTGATCTAATGAATGTATATCTTACCAAGCATATAACTTAGGGAGCTCATATAGCTAGAATTTACTTTTCAATCTTGGCTCTACTGGCGTCGTCTGAATACAATTAATGACGCGGCGGCTACTGTGTGATCGTCGAATATCGATCGCGATCTACTAAATCACTAATGACCACGGACACGGCTAGGCGGGTGGGTGATTTTGTTTATCTCCTACGTCGCAGAGGTCGGCGAAGCGAATAGAATTACACCACCTATAAAATCTATAAGAGGAGATCGGCGGTATGAAACATGAACTCGTACGCCGGACTATTGATGTGAATCATTATTGATGGACAATCCAGTATCGATATTCATATCGTCGATAATCTACATCTTCATCTACATGCACTCGTACGACATGGCACTCAGACCCTACTCAGACACTACTGAGACACATTATCAGATCAAGCTTCGAATATACATACGCTATCACTGACTCCCCTTGACTAGCTTACATATAAACATACATACATATGCTGACTTCCATCCCGGACGATACTCACATTCTTATCACTCACAAGCTCGCACATGCGATCTACCCCACACGATTAAATCCTACTCTGTCTTGGTGAGAGGTCAGCTCAGGATCACACACTATAGATAGGCTACTCAACACCTCACCATGATGTCCGAGCGACTCGCTTAGACCGCCCTTCATCACTTACCAACTCTTTCTCCGAGGCCACCTAGGCGACGGACGCCGACGCCCTCTTCTTCGCATCGCGCATCATATCCCAACAAGAAATAACGCGTACGCAACATCATCTTTACTACAGTTCTGTATACTAACTATCTCTACTTCTACCTCCCTAACCACTTCTCTCACTCTGCGCTCTCAACCACCCACCACATACAATACACTCCTTCTAACATACCTCTGATATGGGTATTGGGCGAATTTTGCACCTCCTATTGTTTTTCAACGGAGAAACTCATAAAGAGTTATACAAAGTCTACGATTAGTCAAGATTATTCTGGAAAAGTGCCAAGTCCTGCATTATTTTGCGAACGATCCGACATTCATTACGTATCCCTCCATGCTTAAAAAAAAATCTAAACAATGGCCTCCGAAATGGGTATTTTGACCCAAGTATCACTACTATTAATAAGGTAACTAAACCATCTTTATTACCGTTTTATATGGCAATTATTGGGTTGATCCAGTGAGGAACATCCCAAGCATACTTATATCGATCCTACCTATAGTTGGACCACAGTAATTATGTGCATAAGTCATGTTAAGTTTCACATGTCAATATCGAAGTCAAATGAGATCACTACAAGAATCAACTAAATCACCAGTCCTGGATAAACATATAGTACGATTATTGAACTATAACCAAAATAGGTCTAGATTCAGATCTTTCGACTAGACTCATCACAAGTTCGAGATAGAGAGAAGAACTGGATAAATATCTCAAGAGAGTATCACCGGTGCACTACCTATAAAGTGTATGATGAATGGGCAAAATACACTATTTCGGTTTTTTATGCACTTTAGCGACGTTCAGAAATCATAACGTACCACAAAAATAATTGTCATTTTTGGATTTCTACATCAAAATTTGACCTATAGGAAACAACTTGTTTGAAATAACTTCTCAGAAAAAAGTAATTATTTGCCCAACCCTATATGATACACTGTTAGAATGTTGTTTAAAATCTTAACAACTGCGTGTTTAACCGGTGAATCGCACAGCGGTTGTTTAAAAATTAAAAACACTTGTAGTTGTTTAAAACTTTAACCTCTTGGTTCGTTTAATAAGTCTTAAACAACCTGTTGTTTAATGGTTGTTTAATAATTCAAGCAGTATTTCTTAACTGCTTCTTTCCAAAAATAAAAACGCTCCAATTTTGGTTAACGCGGCCGGGACGCAATCTCACGACCCTTCGATTATAAGGCAGGACAATCAGACGTACACTTAGTTGGCATAGTTCTTCGAATGATTGAAATGTTGCTCCGATTTTATCTTAGCATGTAACGAGTGATGCACATTAGCTCATGACTATCACGTGACATTGGCTCTCTGGTGGCGCTGTTTAACAAAACTGTTTTAATATCTAAACTAATCTCTAAACAGGTCTTTTTAAGGCTATAAAAAACCGGTCGCTTTTCCGGTTTTAAAACAACAATGTTTTAATAGTTAAACAAGAAAGTTTTAACTTTTTAAAACCAACGTTTTTTTTAAACAGCGAAATTTTTTAAACGCGCGTTCTAACCTAGGAGGAGAGGTACCAGGGGCACCCCCTAGTTTGCAGGAGCAACACCAAAGGACAATGAATTCATGTCAATCTCTCTCTCTCTCTCTCTCTCTCTTTTGTTTTTGTTTTTTGTTTTTTGTTTTTGTTTTTTTTTACACGATGTATTGGCAAAATAGAAATTCTACCAATTTTTCTTTCTTCACTTTTGATCATGTGAGAACGTTTTTTTTTTTCTCTCTCTCTCAGCGTCAGTTTTACAAAAGTGCAAAGTGCCTTTCGTATTATTATCTAATACCATTTTAATATTATCTAAGTTGCAGAGATTAAAATTTATAATTGTATATTATCATAAGTAATTAGAAATACATTCGACAAACATAAATGTAAGTTACATCTCCCACCCCTCTTTCTGTTAGGTTACTAATTATGATGATGATGCTAAAAGAAAATTACCCTAATCTAATCTTCTTCTTTTTTTTCTTTTTTTTTTCTTCTTTTTTTTCAGTGCAACAACAATCATATTTCATAAACCTGATAAAAAAAGTTCTTGTTGCAATACATAATAAATCTTTACTCTTTAAGTATAATTCTATTTTCAACAAACGTGACAACGAGGAACATTTTTGGTCATCTCTTTTACTATATGCTACAGATTATGGTAAAGATGCACCCTTATTGATTCTGTTTTGTTAACGCGTAAATGATAACCATCTTTATAAATGTGTAAACATGATCATTATTTCTTGTGGCAGTACGTAATGTAGGCCTATCTATAATTTATTAATTTTGCTTTCCAATAAATGTAATAATCATGATAATGAGGGACTTTTCTGATTCCATCTTAAATTTCTTATACTAGGTTACAGATTATGATCATGATGATAATAATGTTATACTGTTGCCCCTTATCAATATGATATTTCTCTTTCCTAGAATCGTCATCAATATGATACACTGTGTAAGTTTGACCTACAGGAGTCGAAGCGTGTGATATGACGTAGAATTATGTATGATGTGCTATCTACGTGTGGCCAGAGGCTGTCCACACCAATAAATCACTCTTACATGTTGTCCATCGCACCGATTTCATCTCGCATTTTTTGTCTTTTCACACGCCTTTTCTGTATTTATAATATATCATAAATAACAAAGTTCAGCGTATTGGAAGATAATATTGAAAACAAAATACGATAAAGTCATGTTTTACTATTCCAACTGTTAGTTATATGTTTCTCTTTTAGTATTGGTATATATTGGGGATGCATGCATGTAAATTTTGCCTTATTTCTATGGATTTTTATCAAGCATAAAATTCTTGAGATGTGAGAGGAGTATCAAGGCCTAATTACTTTATGAGCTCAAAAAAGGGAAAATTATAGAACAGAGCCTTCGCCGTGCTTTTTGGCCAACTTTTAAAGCTTCACAAATAATAAACTTTCGTTTACACGCTTAAAATATAAGAAAGTTTAATGAGAACACGAAGATTGAGAGAGGAGAGAGAGGAACAAGAAGAGAGTAGTAGATAGTCAGTAGCAGAGAGAGGTGCTATGTTAGTTTATACGCAGAACGTGGGGTGGGGGTCTGTGGGGAGCTGAGTGGAGGAGAGTCACATTTTTAGTATATACATAAACTAATAGGGAAATTGAATATGAGTTCGCAGTGCTTTCAAACTTTAAGCCTCACAACAAAAAATAACTCATCAACAGTTTTAAAATATAAGGAAAATGTTATTAGAGAGAAGAGAGAGAGAAGAAGAGAGAGAGAGAGAGAGGAGGGAAGAGCAGACAGCAGTCCGAGAGAGAGGGAAGGGGGAGAGTCTCAGAGGTCTCCGCCGAACTTGTATGTGACTTTAAACTGGCACTGCTCAGGGAGGAGAAGTTCACATTTAAAGTATATATTCATAATTAAAGGGAAATATGAAAGAGCTTTATCGCGTGCACTTCAAACTTATTTTAAGCTAATCAACATAATTAATAACTCTCAACATTTTACAAAAAATAAAGGATATAAATTTCATATTTCTGGACTCATTTTATGAGAACCGAGAAGATCAGGCTAGAAAGAAGGTTTAGAGAGTAGAACACGTAGAACAAATAGAATTTATTTGCCTTTTGATTTTGAAGAAAGAGTTCTCGACTATTAGAAGAGCATTTAAGGTTTTGATATTTCACAACAATTAACAAATTTTGCATGTGTATCCCATCCCAAATCCCTCCAATCTTCATTAACAATTACTACATACGGAGAAACCATATTATATCTAAACAGGTTCGGGGAATGAGGTCTCTTAAAAACATGACTTTAATCCCGTATTTTGTTTTTCCCAAATATTATCTTCCCAATAACGCTGAACTTTGGGTTTATTTATTGATATATTATAAATACACCGAAAAGGCGTTGTGAAAAGAAAAAAATGCGAGATGAAATCGGGTGCGATGGACAAATCAAATTGATTATAGAGTGGATTTTTTATTGGATATGTTTGACAGAAAGCACGTCTTAGGTTCCACTTTCTATCGTAATAGATTACGTCAATCATTGAACAGTAATTTCTACTTCAGTTGCCATTATCAACACCGATCCTTCGCACATCCTTGTAGGGTCCAACGGACTTCACAGTGTATCATATTGGGAGTGTCGGGAACGGGAGGAGGTTCTGAACCGATGGTGTTTTAAGGGCGATATTATGTAAAATTGTCCCTCCGCCGTGAATTTAATCATCGTGGAAGAAATGAGGCTGCACAAACAGAAACGGAATTTCAAGATTTGAAAAATAACTGGTTTTAAAAGATTTTGGATGACAATTTTGCAAATTAGACGCAACATAATAATGTAACATGTGATTAATGCCAATCAAACCAAACTCATGCAAATTGAAATGACGAAAATTCAACAAAGCAATAATCTCCGATTAAATCCGCACATTATTATTTTTTTTTTTTTACATTTCCTTTAAATGATGTCAAACAGCGCAAGAATAACGTGTAAGTAAAGTAACACATGGTTTAGCTCCTCATAATCATGTTCTTTGGGGCGGTCATGCTATAACCAATAGAACCCGTCGGCATTTGAAAGCGAAGTTATTTGCTCCTAGCTTTGCGTTTTCGTTGCTATCCGTGTTAATCTACGTTTAATTGTGACATACCTATTATTTCATGTGATAAAAATCCTTTGTTATATTTAGATTAGAAGTTTGAACAGTATTGGCAGTTGTTGCTTTTTCACCTAGCTTTATTTTTCGTATTAAACTCATTTTGAAAAAGGGTGTTAATTTGTTAATAGGTCATTTTTGTATTCACTATTGCCAGTGTAATGTACTGCTACCTGCGCTAAATAGGCCTAGTGGTTAAATTTTTTGTAATGATGTTTTTGCCTTTCAAGCAAAATCAAGGCTAAAATTGGTATTTGTTTAACACATTGATGACAAAACAGGCCACATTTTATTGCAATTATGAAACTCGGTTATGATTTTCTATGTTTTAAACATTTAAATACGTCAAACTTACAAAGCAGCATAATGAAAACATGTATCAGATTAACATTGTTGGCAGGGCAATGAAATGGGTTTATTAAATTTGTTTCGGGAATGAAACTGATGAAACATATACAATGTAATATCATAATTAATTATTGGTCTTTGGCTCAATAGCACCGGCAACCTTTTTAAATTGGGGTAGTTATCCAGTTTAATTAAATTTTGATTGCAATTATCAATTGATACAACAGACCAAAAGTATACACTATTATATTATATGATAAATAAAATAGAATGAAATATATCCAATATTTGATACAGCCTAGTATAACATATTACTTCATCATCGATATCTATATTTATAATAATCGCCGTGTTAAC
>CALNVZ010003434.1:39417868-39449803 GCA_940671915.1 Paracentrotus lividus | reverse complement strand
TCTCTCTCTCTCTCTCTCTCTCTCTCTCTCTCTCTCTCTCTCTCTCTCTCTCTCTATATATATATATATATATATATATATATCTCGGTGTCTCTCTCTCTCTCTTACTCCTTCCCCATCTATCTATCTATCTATCTATCATATCTATATTTTATATCTATTTATCTATCTTTCTGTCCCTCTCTCACCTTTACTAAAGAGACATCCGTGTTTAAAGCCCACTATTCTGAATCCGTTTATGAAAGGCATATTACCCCCACCCTATCTCTAAAACAAGCCGTTCATTCTTAAAAACGTTACAAACTTCACTCAACATGCTCAAGTAAATCTATCGCCCTTTTTCAACTGATATCAATAAATGTCCTTTCCGAGTGCTGTAATAAACTATAAACTCCGGCTGAGAGCCATAAGATCGCTATTCCATTTACCTTTACATAATATAGATAACGACCTTTTAGCTTTCATAAGAAGACATGTCTTTCATGAATTACTGAAGCTTCTTCTCCCAGCCCCTATAGGGAGTACCAGTTTAATGATTTCCTTTACATCGTGTTTGGAGTACATGTAATTGTTGGCGATTTACTGTAATGTCCTTTTCGTTGGGAAATCGGCAGAGAACGCTTAAAGAGTGCATTAAAAAGTCACATAAAACTCCCCACTTGGATTGCTACATATAAATTACAAATCGTTCTGCTAATGCATTGAGAAAGCTCTGAATTGTGTGCGCCAAGTAAAAGAGGACATTAGGCGTACTTAGCGTGCCAGAAGTCATGATCATCTGTGATTCAATGATCCTTGCATTGCAAAATGAAAATTATCGTTATGTTCACTAAATATATTTACATTGATTTGTCGAGGAATAGTGCAAGGTCTGGGCCCATATTCATAAAACCATCCTAAAGCTAGTTCTCAACTAATTACATAGGGAATAGTACACAGTTAGGTGATCAGATGAAGGTTTATGAATATGGGCCCTGGTGGTTAAGTCACTTCTTGTTCATCCATGTACACGTTTCGAGTCCCCGTTACTTCTTTCAGCAAAACATTAATCTATACACATCAGCACACTCAATCCAGGTGAGGTTAATGGGTAGTTGTGGAACGCGAATTTTTTTTTTTTTTTTTCGTTCGTTTTTTTTTTTACAGCACCCTAGTAGTATCCAATGCTTTTATTAATGTCTAGCATTCTGTTTCCATGGACTCTTTGATACCGAATTATGTCTTGCTGATGTTTGCAATTCATAGTTTATATTTATAAACAGTTTTTAAGTTTTCACTCTGGGCCGCTTTTGATCTTAACAATGTATCCATCCAGGTGCTTAGTTATGATAACAAAATAAAAACAAAAATATGATACATTGTTTCTATTTCAAAAACAAACAAACCGAAAAGCTCGTGTGCGTTCCGTTATTAACTGACCAAGATCGAAAAATTGAAACAAAATCATAATCCTTTCATAATTCCAATGTCCAAATTCAGGTTTTCATTGTGATAATGATGGAAGAAATGGAACAAAAATAGTTTTGGGAATATATACTCTTTCGTTGTCAGGAATAAATGACATCAGAATACAATCATATTATAAAAAGGCGTATCAGGACAACTACCCCTGGAAAATTACCCTCGAGAAATAGGCTTAGGGTTAGGTGTAGAGTTAGGAGGTAGATTTCTAGCTGGGGTAGTTATCTGGGGGTAATTTTCCAGGAACTGAAAGGAGATAACATTACATTCCAACGCCAGAAGCATTTGTGTATGTTCTGCGCATTTGAATGTGTTCAGAAGAATGATCTCTTTTTTTTTTATTATGGGTTTGTCTGAACATGAACTAGCAGAAATCGGTCTCTTGATATTTAGATCAACAAGTCACGTGATCCACTATTTCTACGTCACGAAGTCGTAAGAACAGCAGCTGACATAACTAGCCGGCATTCCCCCAATTACATGACGCGATCTCGTGGATGGAGTAGGGGGAGTCACACCAAAAAAGTTCGTCTAGGAATTGGGATAGTTGCCCGACATATCAATCGTTAGCACATTGGTGATGGGTAAGAAGATGAAGATGGGAGTTCGAGATAAGAAATTAGAAGATACAAGATTGAAGATACAAGATATATATATATATATATATATTTTTATAAACATAATTACATAAAAGGAGGAGAGATAAGGAGAGATATTATAAACGAGATGCGACACAAAGAGAGAGAGAGAGAGAGAGAGTGAGAAGATGGTTTGGAAAATAGAAAGAAGAATTTGGGAAGAGAGAGAATGGGGAAAAGGCTCATTCAATCAATAATGTCGATTAAAGAAAAAGGCTTAACAAATCCAGATAAATGCTTGTATTTGTTTGTGTACTTCATCTGCAAAAATATCCGGGTTATATAAAATTTCCTAACCCCAATTTTAAAAAAATGAGAAAAATTAACACGATCTTTTTGCAACAATGAAAAGAAATGAATACAACTTTGTATCACATATTGTCTTTTCTGATAGAGATCGAGTGATGCAGAGAAAATTACAATTGAACTTAACAAGATCGTGACAAAATTTAGCCCTGAGACATGAGAAGATAAATTGACATTTGTGCCTAATCGCAACCACACATAATGTCTTGTTTTCATAATGTTGCCCGCATCAACTTTCTGAAGTAATATCACTCAATGCAATATGGTTGCTATAAGTATACATTGGCAGCAGCGCTGTTAAAGGGGTTAATGTGTATGCTCCCTTTCTAAAGAACCCCTGCTTGAAATAACAGTGTCCGAAATTGTATGTTCACAGTGTGTTCACATAGGTTTCTATGTGAAAACGTCTGAATTGAAAAATGTAAAGGTGTTTTCACACTGTGTTCTTTCCAGCATGCAGAGATGCTACAATAGCATCGAACACACACACAATCACACATACACACACACCCACCCACACACAGAAACACACCCCACACGCACTTACCCAAACTTAACCTCTCTCCCTCTCACACACATACACTCACACCCACATCGACCTTCACCCTCACACATATCACACTCGTATCCACACTCAGTCTCACCCTCACACACACACACACACACACACACACACGCACACCCTGTCACCCTCACACAACATTTAACCTCCCCACACACCCACACCCACATCCACACTCACCCCCTACACATTTTATCTCACCCTCCCCCTTCACACACCCCACACGCACCATCACACTTTCCCAAATACATTCCCTACTCTTCCATCTTTGCCCCATCTGCCTCGCCAAATACCCCCAAACGTGCTTGTCTGTCCCTTCCTCTCTTCCAACGGTTTAGTGACTCACATTAAAGTCGTTAACTTAATTAGAATACGTAAATATTAGTCTATTTTCAATCTACATCAGCATAATATTTGGAGCATGAAACTATAAAGTGCTCAATACCTAGTCTAAACAGGCCATTTATTTTGCGCGTCACAACCACACTCTACCGTTAAAAGCCGAGTAAGGTGTCGGACGGGAAGAATGATCGTCTAATTCCAAATTGTTTACTTGTGTGATAATCTGCGCCATTATGTCTCCATACATACCACAGGGGCTGAAATATACCCGTACATGAAAAGTAGACCATTATAATATTTAATAGTTACTTTCTTTTCATTATGGTATTATGTTCACCGTTATTATAGTACGTTCAGATCTCACCAAACCCCTACCCCTCCCTCCTCTCTCCCTCCCCCCCCTCTCTCTCTCTCTCTCCCCTGTCCTCTTTCTAATCTCACTCCCCCTTTTTTTTTTCTCACTTCTCTCGCGTCATTTCCTCTATCTCCTACCCCGAATTTTTTCTTCCAATAATGCATGTATACTCTTGCCTTTGCCTTCCTTTCGATCTTTCTCTCCTTTTATATGTCTGTCTGTCCCTCTTATTCGTATTTATGTCACACTCTGACCTATTTCTCTCTCTCTCTCTTTAAATATATTAATATATATATATATATATATATATATAATATATAATATCTATATATAATATATATATTATATATATATATATATATATATATATATATTATATATATATATATATATATATATATATATATATATATTACTATATATATATAAATCGATATTCGAATTGCCCATTTTTTCTAACTCTCATTTTCCTTTCCAGTACTTTTCCTTTCCATTTTTCTCCGCCTTACCTCCCTTCTCTCTTTCATTCAAAATCATGGTATTTTATTTCCCCTGCCTCCCCATGCCTCCCCTCTGTCTCCCTGTCTCTTCCTCTCTCTCCCCCTCTCTCTTCTTCTTTCTTCGGTCTCTTTTCCCCACACATTCAATGTCTCTCTTTTTAAATCCCCTTTTTGTCTATATCACTCTTTAATATGCTGCCATTGTTCAATAAGATAAAAGTTTAATCAACTCCCATTGGGACGGCATTTTTCACAGTTCACCGGAACACATCGCTGCCATGGCAACGGTTGTATCGCCTCCTATCCAATATTACATGCCCTGCTGGCTGTAGAGGTTATTCACATAGCCATATTAAACAGTCCTTTAACGCTGAGTGTTGTGCGACTGTATGTTGTGTGCACATTGCAACGCACAAATGGGAACGGTGTCCCAGGTCTTGTCAATGTAAACGTTCCTTAGGTAAATACAACTTTCCACATTTAGCATTCATGCTTTAGGCCATTCCACAACACGCTTTTCAATGACAGCTACGACTTTTCACTATATGACTATCCATTGGCCTATCTACTGTATAACCCTGAATGCGTAATGTTACGATTCGCAGGTGTGAGTATATAAAATATGTTAAAGAAAGATTAATGGAAAGGATTTGGGAAAGGAGTGTTACCGACGTTTTTTTGAGTCGCGGGAATCGCGGAAACTACTTTGGGACTAATTTGAGACGGCTTTGAGACAGTTTTGAAAATTGTCGCGGAGGCGTCTTGGAGATGTTTCTAATACTTTTTATCCGTCGCGGAGACCGTATTTTCTTTTCCGTCGCAGAGACGTCTCCGTGAAGTGAGATACTTTATAAGGGAGAGAGAGAGAGAGATAGAGAGAAAGACAGACAGAGACAGACAGAGACAGAGAAACAGACAGAGGAAAAGAGGGGAAACAAGGCAAACTTTTTGTCATTTAAACCCTGGGTTTCAATTGGCTTTAAAAATGCAGAAAAATAAAAGAACTACGAGTGAAGGTTTGAAGAAAGTCGACCAAAAATAACGAAGTTATGAACATTTAAAGTTTTGATTGTGCGACGTCACGTGCGAGCTGCTCCCCTATGTGTTATATAATGTAAATTCCATAAAAGTGTCATTTTTCAAAATAATATTTAATTATTTCACCTGTGCGGTCGATATATCATCAGGCATATGTTCATATACGTGCCTCTATCAAATTGACCCGTTCCGTTATCAAGAACCATGAAAAGGACACATTTATAAAAATTTACATACACAAGACATGGGAGAGCTGCTTGCATGAGACACCCCTGCATGTGACATCACAGAATCAAAACTTTAAATGTTCATAACTTCGTTAGTTTTTTTTTTTATCGATTTTCTTCAAACTTTCACTCATAATTTTCTTTTAATTTTCTGCATTTTTAAAAACCAATAAAATTCCAGGGTGAACTTCCCCTTTAACGTTTCTGGTCGTCTATCCGTATATTGAATTCTTTCATTTTTGTTACCTTTTCCATAGCACGTATAGGTCTGAACTGCCGATCTATTTCATAAGAAAAATGTAGTTAGAATTATCTTAAACTACAGTATGAGAAAATTTCTCCTTAAAAAAACCCCAAAAGTTCTTGCAGCAGCTTCCAGAACACTTGTAATTAGTTTACTTCACAATTTGCAGTAAAATTACAGAAAATTGGTATATTGGGTATGAAATTTGGCAAATTTCCTGTAATAAAAGACCTTTTCCTTTTTTAAAACAGACCTGTTCTGTTAAATTGCAAAAAGATTCCCGTTATAAAAAATATACAGAATGATTCTGTCATAAATATACTGACCTGTTCTGTTAATTGGCAGAAAAATTATGTTGTTTTTTACCTTAAAAACCGAAAAGTCCTTGCAGCAGAGCTTCCAGAACACCTGTAATCGTACTGCACAATAAATTTTTTAACACAATTTACTGTAAAATTACAGTAAAATTACAGAAAACTGGTATTTATTGGGTATGAAAATTTACAAATTTCCAGTAATAAAACACTTTTTCCTTTTTTAAAACAGACATGTTCTGTTAAATTGCAGAAAATGTCCTGTTATAAAAATATACAGAATGATTCTATCATAAATATATAGAATGATTCTGTGTTTTTTTTTTGTTGTTTTTTTTTTTTTTACCAGTGTAGGGTTTTTCTATCCCTTTAAAATTTAATCGCTCACTGACTTGAAATTTGATTTTGTACTAATTTGCATGAATATAATGCACACCGTAATCGACTTTAGTTGGAATAACTATAGTTTACAATCGTACTTATTTCAGCATATTTAAAGAGAAGGGGATAGAACATTTGCAAAACAACGGCACTCATTAAAATAAAATTAGAAAAAATAGGGGGAAATGCCATAAATAGTTAATATGATATGCAAATGGTCAATACAACTTAATATACAGACGTCATCAATTAGCAACTACTCAATTATTGCTGATGAAATTTCAAAGAAATTCATGCAACATAACACACATGTAGCTGATCGTAAGCTATGTTTCAGATGATACAATGATCTCCACCATACGTCATCCAAAAGTACATATAGTACAATATCGACTGCACGATATGACATTTACATCTTTTTTTATTTTTTAATCGACATGATCTTGCCCCAGTAGAACATTGCCATTAGAACGGCGCAATCTAAAGGTCGTTGACTGACATTTTAAAAAGTATAAATCTTTGTATCCGGGGGTGGAATTAAAATAATTCACAATGCTCTCTTTCATGTTGGAAATTAGAAACAAACATCTATTTTTAGGGCAAAAAGGGAGTAAGTTCAATATCACAACAGAGGGGTACGTCGTTTTAGATATCATCGGACAAATAGCCCTTTTTAAAAAACCATGGAGCCCCTTCAGTTTGTTTGTTATGACAACAGTTACACACATCTATATGTATTTATATATAAAATAACTTTCTGGTGCATAGATGGGGTACTCATGCGTACATGGTGCTTATGGCTATAGAGCCATCTAAAGATGTGCATGTATCTTCTACAGAGAGCCATCGCCATCCAAAAAAAAAAAGCAGAAGAAAGAACATGAAGAATGGGTGGTGTATGAGCATGATAAGTACATAGAAAGGAGGAAGAAGAGGAGATGAGTAGAAAATAATGTGTCTCGATATAAGTTAAATCAATTAACAGTTAATTAAAGTCGAAACATATAAGAAAATATAAAGATGAGAGAGAGAGAGAGAGAGAGAGAGAGAGAGAGAGAAACAGAGGGAAGGAGAGAGAGAGAGGGAGATAGAGAGAGAGAGAGAGAGAGAGAGAGAGAGATCAAGTAATCAAATGAGAAAGTGAGAGAAAGAGATAGAGAGACGGACAAAAGAAATGAAATCTAAAAATGAAGAGGAACAATGTTAGGGAATAATTCCTCATTTTTGTAAGAGGGAGACAGAAACAGAGAAAAGAAGGGATTGGGAAAAAACAAATGTTTGTAACAGGGAGAGAGGGAAAGAAAGAGATAGATCTAAAGGTATAGTCAGAGAGAGAGAGAGATGGAGAGACCGCAGAGAAGAGAGAGAAAGAAAAAAACAGAGAGAAAGAATGAGAGATATATATATATATATATTAGAGAGAGAGAGAGAGAGAGAGATAGAGAGAATAAGAGGTAAAGGGACAGAGAGAAGATTGTAATGTGATAAACGCTTATTTGGATTAGTACATCTCGACATGCGAGTGACCCGTGCCTGGGGGATTAAAATTCTGCTATCTCTGATGAAAATGGGGACTTCGGGAATATGAACTAGGTCAATGTAAGAAATCAAAACCATTGAAAATACACGACCGGTAAAGTATAGTTTCTTTTAATTTAACGATGATGAAATGATTTTCAATTATGGTTTGACGTAACGGGGTATTTTTGTCCAAGTTTACATGACCAGTCGATATATCAAAGTCTTAAATTACCTCAACAAATTAAACCTAAATTACTGACTTTGCTTTGCACTGCATATCGAATTAATTTGCAATGTCATCATTGTTTTATGCTTCAGAGTAGGTGCATGAATCTTGACTTTTTTTTTACTATTTTTTAAAATACTATTTATTATATTTATAATATTTAAAAAACAGTTCATGGGAACATTGGAAAAGTATTGGATGGGATTATTAGTAGGCCTATTAAAAAATGCTATATAAAAATCAATAAAAATGGGGCAAGCGGGAGACTAAGACTCGATGATTCTTCATATTCTTCTTCTTCTTCCGTAATTAGTTTACTTTTTATTTGTCCTCCCCCCCCCTCTCTCTCTCTCTCTCTCTCTTTCTCTCTAATGTTATTTAACTCCCAATTAATGATATTATATGAATATCATTTGTATTCATTCATATTTGAATATTATTTTAAATCATTCATATGTGATTTAATAGAAATAATATTCAAATAATGTGATTATTATTACACAGAACAAAATAAAAGAATCGTATACCAATCAGGCGCTATCAGGATTTGGCATGCCGGGGGCCCGATGTGATTTTGATTTTGGCGCCCCCCATGTGTGGCTCCAGAAAGTACATCCTATTTTTTCCCCCGTTACACGGCGAGCCAAAGGTACACTCAAATTTTTTCACGTCACGCTGGCCGACGATAACGGGGGGGGGGGGGGGGGGGGGGGTAGGTGTTTGAAAATTTTTGGCCTACGGCCAACAAAAAAAAGGTCATAATATCAGCTTTAGGGGTAAGTCCAGAGGTAAATATCTCAAATCATTACACTTTTTCGTTTTTTTTGTTTTTCTTTTTTTCTTTACTTTTTATTTTTTTATTTTGCTCGATTTGGCCCCCCTAAGGTCAATTTGGCGCCCCTTTTAGGTCATTTTGGCGCCCTTTCGGGCGCCCACCCGGGGGGCCCGGGCCCGTAAAGCCCCCTCCAGAATACGCGCATGCCAATTGTTTCCTTTTTGCTAATATAAATAGACAATGAAAACAGCCTGAAAATAAACTTATATGATCTACTCCGTTCAACCTGCATTTGCCCATGCGCTTTCTACGGTAGATGTTAAACTACAAAGAAGAAGAAAAAAAAACCTTTTCAAAGACTTCTCCGTTACAATCATGTCGTATTTTTACGCACGTCCACACGGTCTTGAACCCGGAACGTTTTGGTTAGATAACAGTACAGTTTCACATACTCATCCCAACGTGTTGCCTTAAGCGCTTTCTATGGTAGATGTGAACATACTAATTAAAAAAGTTTTTTTCTTTTCTTTCTAAGTTTTATTTTGTGCCGTATTTTCAATCACATCAATATGGTTTTGAACCCCAAGACATTTCAGTTAACGAAACCACATCTCCATGAACTAAGCCATATCTTGCTTTCTATGGTAGACGCACCAATCAAAAACAAAAGACACTTGAACTTTCAGTCACATTTTCCAGTCCGTCAACTTCGTTTTGAACAAGGTCGACTACCATTGAATTCGGTAACATGACGACAGCTCTAGCGATTTATCCATACGTGTCTTTACATTACTGTCTATGGTAGATGTGAAAGAACCGATTAAAACGAAAACATTTGAACCTTTCAGTCATCATTTTCCAGTTCGTCAACTTAGTTTTGAATAGGTAGACTACATTGAATTTGGTAACATGACGACAACTCATATATAGTGATTCATCCATTACGTGTCCTTACATTCTGTCTATGGTAGAATGTGAAAGACCGATTAAAAACGAAAAACATTTGAACCTTTCAGTCACATTTTCCAGTTCGTCAACTTAGTTTTTAACTTTGAAGTCGGTTACATGACCAATGTCCTATTGGTAAGTTGCCTCTTGGTATAAACCCAGTTCCACTTATCCCGGTTTGGTCCATTACGCATGGTCTAATTCCATTCCCTATACAGCTAGTTCGTCTATTTAACTTGTTCAATTGCCACATCGCCTATTAACTATTTTGTCTAATTCCCATTTCGTCTAATAGGCCCTTTCATTTCATCTAATGTCCACTTTGTCTAGATGGTAATAGACCAAAAAGTTCATTTGGGAATAAGACGGAATTTGAAATAAGACAATTTGGCTATTAGACCAAGTGAGAATGAGACCAACTTTGTATTAAACCAAAGGGAAATTAGACCAAATTGCTAGTATACCAAATGGGTTTAGCCCGTATGTACAACCTGTGCCCTGTAACGCAAAGACTTACTAATGATAAAAAGTTACGATTGAATTTTTCTCGGTAGCCTCATTTGGAATCCAGATACAGTCATGGAGTAGGATTTGGATATGATTAAGAGTAGGGTTAGGGCTAGGGTAAGAATTAATATCATCAACTTTGGAGCATCCTGTCCATGCTGAGGTTACCGAGAAAAAAAATCAATCGTAACTTTTTATCAATCGTAAGTCTTTGTGTTACACCCCACATAACTTGTTCATTAAGCCTTTAGCTTTCTACGGTAGATATGAATGTACTAATGAAAGAACAAAAGCACTAAAATGTCTGTTTTATATTCAAGTTTATCAACATGGTCTTGAACCCAGAACCTTTCGGTTACAAAACCACTGAAATTCCAACTAAGCCATCGCGCTTTCTTATATTACCTTCTACTAAAGATTCGAATGTAGCAGACTAAACGAATACATTTTTGTAATGCAATTTTCACCATTATCTCCTGTAGTTGTTTATAATTATGTACATGATCATTCAATATTTTGGATGCCATGATAATTCTGTTATTGGAGGCCAATGTCGAAATTTGGTTATTTGACAATACAGACATTACTGCTACATTTTGTCCGTACTTAAAACTATACGAAGTATTCATATTTCAAACTCATTATTCACTTAAATAAGACAATAAAAGTAGTTAAATTACACTACTTCCCAGTGCGGAACCTCAGAGGGTGAGTAAGAGAATAAGAAAGAGAGAAAGACGACACCCCCCCCCCCCTCCCCCTAAAAAAAAAAGAAGTACCTTTAACTTTTCTATATTATGCAGGAAGAAAATAGTGAAAATATATCACTATCTCTTTCAAACGCTTGCGTGAGTATGTATGCGCTGTTTCCATGGTAACTCAAGGTCACGTGGTATGGTAGAGTGAACCTTGGCATTTGTTTATGAGTGTAAGTGGTCAATATGTTTAGGCAGAGGAGAATGGCAAACACGCTGGCAAATGGAATTTGACCACTCTTCGTCGATAGAAACATCCCCTTACAATATTTAATTTGACACGGGCGGGAGATTTAGGCATTTGACGGGAAATAGAAACCACCATAGCTTTTGATTACGATCACAATGCGATCTACATTTTGTGAACTGCGCTTTTAAACTTTTAATTAGAAAAGGCCACATTTGGGAATGAATAGCGATTAAGAGAAAAAAAGGCTTGAATATCTCATACGCTTTGAATAGAATATTACAAACAAATAAAACGGTATTATTCGTGAGGCATTGCGGCGTTTTATGTAAAGTTGTTTAGTGCTTGGATTATCCATGTGTGCTTTATCATAAGAATAATTAAAATAAATATTTATTTAAATGTTAGGATTAATCAGCTATCCCCACATTCGCGTCATTTATAACCCCCTTAATACACACATAACCCCTCATTCTCTCTTTCTCTTTCTCTTTCTCTTTCTCTCTCTCTCTCTCTCTCTCTCTCTCTCTCTCTCTCGTAAGCAAGGTTTGTTATTAAGGACTGATTTTCACTCAATTATGTTATAGTTGGATTAAAACATAAACATAAGAAGGTGTGTGAAAAAAAATGTCTTAAATTACACAAAACGCATTATAAAGAAATAAGTATGGGTTGTGGCTAGTGTTTGGTCTCTCTATGAACAGAAATGATATTTGCGGGAAAGCTAAAGCGATCATGCAATATACCACAACACCGAACATTGGCAAATGATTGGTTACAGATTGTTATAAATTAAACTAAAAGTGCATTCCCCTTTTCATTATACAGCATAACATTCAACATATGGTACATGCATGTGTCTATGAAATGACATTTTGAAAGTAAAGATTGCTAGAAAATTTAGAATGAAACCATACACCTCCTTGGAAGTAATGCATGTATGGCCTTTGAATTGAATTGAATTGAATTGAATTGAATTTATTAAACTTCACCAGTAAAATGTACACGGTATTTTGTCAACATTACAAAGAGAGAGAGAGAGAGAGAGAAAAGAAAAAAGAAGCATAATTGTATAAATAACTTATAAGCATTAATTGGTAACATATCGAATATAAAGTGTCATAATTCAGTTATAATAATCCATTGACATAAGATATACAAATAATTTGAACATAATCAGAGTGAGAAAAACTAATAGTTATAAAAATTCATGGATGTAGTATATATATATATATATATATATAAAAAGAATTGAACAAAATTGTCTGCTTGGCATCTGTAAAAATTCATGAATAACACAGTTGATAAAGAAGAAAGGTGAGTTTCACAATCCGTCTGCTCATGAACAGTCGTGTTTTTTCGTCTGTTTCAGAAACGGATTTTGAATACATCTTTTTTGTCACACCATGAGCACTGACGAAGAGTGTGACTTCGCCTTTCAATTTTGAGAGCTATGCTCCTTATTATAAAATCTATGATTTTATGTTTTTGGCATTCTTCTTTATCAACTGTGTTATATATATATATATATATATATATATAGTTTTAACATAATCATCATAATCATTTTGACATAATTATATTACAATAATTCATGAATATAGTAATATATATACAAATACTTCGAACGTAATCAAAATGAAAAAAAAAATAGTTATAATAATTTATATGACATAATTAATTTACAATAATTCATTGAATATATATGAATAGTGTACAATCTATCGCGCAATATACTGGATTATCAGCACGACAAATACTAAATTACTCGAGTGCAGATTTATTTTCTCCGAGGCCGCAGGCCGAGGTGAAATAGATCTGCACGAGGGATAATTTAGTATTGAAGTTCATATAGTCCAGTAATGTTGCAAAGATGGAGCGTTCACTATTATTTATAGTAAATAGACACCCTAGATCTTTGACCTTGCCTAAATCTGATTTAAGTTTGCCATATTTTGCTGCATTTAAGCTTATTGTTGACGTATATGTGTTGCTCCCGTACCCATTGCTATTAACTTTTGTGCGCACTATTTACTACTAGGCAATCGATAGAATCGATACTATCCCCATCATTTAACATGGGCTTTACCCTCCACAAAACCGAAAGTTATATTGTACATATGTACAATATAACAAATTGAAGGTAGGTCACGTGGTACTGACCTAGCCCAATTGCAACGCGTATTTTCTTACCACTATTACTATATAATATATATATATATATATAAGTAGTTTTTAACATAATCATCATATCTATTAACATAATTATTAAATAATTTCATGAATATATGAAATATATATACAAATACTTCGAACATAATCAAATGAACAAAAAATAATACTTATAAAATTCATGACTAATTATATTACAATAATTCAGGAATAGTAATTTATTATATATATATAATATTATATATAATATATATATATATATATATATATATATATATATAATAGTTTTAACATAATCATTATAATTTGATCATAATAGATGAAAACAATAGTTTGAAAAAATCCTATTCAGACATTATTGAGCGCACAGTAACATCTGTAACATGTTTCATCTTCCCATTCACTTTCAGATTTGAATCCCCCATGTATACAGTAGAAAAAGAAGATAAAGAGTATACAGAAAATATATTTTTGTTAACTAATGGTCAGGGGCTATAGCTAAAGACTACCCACCCCCCCCCCCCCCTACCACCCCCCCCCAAAAAAATAATAAAAATAAAAATAATATTATTAATAATAATAATAATAAACAATACTATTATATAATTTTTTTTTAATTATTCTTGAAAATGTGTACAAAAACGTGAAAATAACATCAGTTGAGATTTTTTTTTTTTTTTTTTTTTTTTTTTTTTTTTTTGCATGTCAGCTGCCCCCTTCGGCTCAGCCCCCACTTTCAAAAACGCTCCAAGGTTCATGATGATGTCTGAAAGACTCAAATAGATTCAATGCAATTCATTAGGCCCTATACCCAGTATTGCCAAGTTATAACGTCGATCATTTGGCAGTTTATGGTCCATTGTGTTGGTGTTATCGGGTATCACAGTGTAATATGCAAAAATAGAACATTTCAATTTTGTCTGTCAATCTGTATATTATTCGGCTTTAAATATATAATAATAAAATAATAATAATAATAGCATTTTCTTTACCCAGGGTAGCCAGGCTTTGATTTTATACATATTTGAATTTGTACAATATGTACTTTTCTGGATGCAGCGGCAGGCGTTGAATAATAACTGCTGCGGTCAGACACTGTAAGCATTACATGTATATTTTGAAAGCTATTATGGCGCCGCAAATACTTCAAATGAACATGGTACTAATTATATTTGATAGAAATAATAGTACATAGTAATAATAAAAATAACCAACACAGAATTCAACCAACAATTCTATTAGCTACATGTATGTAACAGGTTCTTTTTTTGCTTGCAATCGGTTAAATACATGTAGTTTAGATAGAAAGTTCGGTTTATTCACACCCAAAACCGACAACAAACTTGCTCTTTACAGTAATGTAATCGTTCAGTCGGTCTAGCTATAGGAACCGTTTTTGCTGTTGAGACCGATCTCATAATAAAACGGTCACACTGAGAAATAAGTTACAAACAGACCACGAACTTTCAATCCGCGTTAATGCAATCGTTCAATCAGTAATAATAATAATAATAATAATAATATCGTTTTATTTACCCAGGGTAGCCACTTCAGTTCTGACAACTGTTCTCCCAGCGGGCCCTGCATGATGTTATTATTACCCCTAAGCTCCTTGTTCAAAGGCAACTTTAGGTACCATTTTTGTAAGTCTTTGGTACGACTCGGCCGGGTTTCGAACTCACGACCTCCCGTTCATGAAAGCAAGAAAGGCTACCGTTTTACGGGCGCTCTAACCGATTGAGCTATCATGTCCGGTGCCGGTGCCAGTCTGGAGTCGGTTTGGAATCGGTTTCTCCAGTGTAACTGAACTGTTTAAAATCAGTCACACCAGGACATAAAGCCCCAAACTGATGCCAAATCTTCCACGAATTTTATATTGACCGATTACCATAATGCAAAGGTGCAATACGTTTGGCGTTAGTTTGGAAGCGGTCTCACCAGTGTAACTGAACTGACTACAGTCACAACGCAAAAACGTCAAAACTTAGCACAAACCTCCCGATCGCGCTGCATGTAATCTCTCTGTCTGTTTGGGACTGCTCCTGTACCGTTGTGACTGAAACCGGTTGGAAGGTGCTTTGATTTTGGCGGGAAGCTGATCGGATTCAGATGGAGGATAAAAGTCAGACAGATTTGTCTCCCGTCTGCAATTCGTTGACACGCGCCGTAAGACAATACGACCCGATACAAAGCGAGACTGAACGATTCTTTATAACACGTCAAGTTTCTTCTTCCTCTTCCTCGTTCTTAGGAAAAAGTTTAGGGAGTTTAGCGGCGAAGCATCCTTCCCAAACTGATAGGGTGTTTAAGTTGTATCTTAAGGGTAAAGAGGACGTTCGCTCTTATCACTTAGAACAAGTGTCTTTCTGGCCCTCAGCAAACTTGATAGTGGCATAGGTGACCTTTCTTATCTGTACAATTCATTATGCGTTCGGCATGTTCGGGTCAGTTACTTTGTTTTAAAAGTTTAGAAACACTGATTAAGATGGAATTTTAGTCATTGGTATAGGCCTTCTAGAAGTAACAGGTTGTTCAGTTCATATCAAATACTCAACACCGTCATGCACTTTAGCACTCTTGGTCGTCTAATATCATATAAATATCACTCAGGCAACGGTCTTGTTGAAGCTCAATACATAGCTAATTACTTCTGATTCTTGTCCATAGTTGATCCAAACTTTAAACTAACTCGTCATTATTAACTCGGCAATGTATCGTAATTTCGATCCTCGTTACTGCCCTCTATCTTGTTTTTTTTTTTTCCTGTTTGTTTTGTTTGTTTTGTTTTTGTTTTGTTTGTTTGTTTGTTTGTTTTTCTTTTCTTTTAAAGTGGGTGTGTGGAGGTGTGTTTGGATGTGAGGGGGGGGGGTGCATAATACATTCACTCATTCAAGTTTATATAATTGCCTTTTTGCAAAATCTTTTTTTTTGTTGCTTACATTTGGTAATATCTGTTGCAATATTTTATAGACTCTTGCAGAGTCGTTTGATAATTATTTTCTGTGATCTTTACTATGTTAAAGCTCAGAGGCAGTTAATTTGTTATGTTATTTTCTCAGATTATGCATGTATGTTTATGATTTGAATGAACAATAAAGAATACTACAAAACAAAAAAAAAATACCGAGGTATTTATACTTTTATTTATGTGTGTAGTTAAATAAGTATTAATATGGGAGATTAAGAATGTGATTAGAACATTTGGGGCGAGGGCATGAAACGATGCCGTAATGCGTGCCTGACTTTTGAGAGACAGAATGGCTTAATTATAGTGACAAAGAACATAAAACTTATTTGTGATGGTTTAGGACAACTATTACCCTCCGGACAACTACCCCCTGGTAATAAAAAAAAATCTACCCTTTTTCTGGGGTAGTTGTCCTGGGGGTAACTGCCCAGGGGATAGTTGTCCTTATACGATTTGTGACCAAGTTTTCCTTAAAGAATATAAACTATTCCTTTTAGTGACTTTGACCTTCAGCACTTTGAGCATTAATTAGCAAAATGAAGAATAGCGCCTTTTTGAATATCCAATGTAATTAGGCCTATTTCTTTTATCAAGTTTATTGCAATCGTTATCTGTTGTTTTTCACACTGAAAGGGACTTTGATGACAGTTCTACGACTTTGAGATTTTTGTTTATCTTCAATGAAAATCCCTGAATACATCGATAGAGGCCGACAGGTTACCAGATATTGAACATACACGCATAACTGCATCATCTATAATTTCGCATCCATCTTTTCTCAAGCATCATTTCGCCTTATTTTTTCCCCGAGATCTTTCACCAACTTGCAATCACAGTGTGGGGTTACAACTCCCCTGATTTCCCTTTGCCATTAAATCCCCCATCTTCCCACATTGCCGAAGAAAATAAAAGGAAGAAAAAGGCGAGTAAGAAACAAAAAACCGTTCGTAGTTCAGCTTCGTCGCTGTCCTGCCGTCGGTTCGTCTGGGGTAGCCTTAAATGGCCTCAGCGCTGGCGCCACCAAGCTGCCGCCTTGTAAGTCTACGAACCACATGGACACCCCCATACACATATACCCTCATCCATCCATACATACATACATACAACCTGCTTGTTGGTAGGTGGCCATTCTGTCCTCAGAGGGAGGCTTCCGTATACAGCTTTCACTTCGTATTATAGTTTAGAAAGGAATTTAAAAGCATTCTTACTGAATTGTATTATATTTTAGCTCGAAAGAAAGTTTCATTAAAAAAAGTAAATTAATTGTAAAGACGACCAAAAATCACTGCAAATTTCAATAAACAAAGCAATAAATTTAGAAGCTCGATCCTCTTTTGTAGACATCGCTTTCAATTCGTAGTTGAATAAAATTTGAAACTTGAGCCTTAGTTTTACGGTTCCATTTAAAGCTCCATTTAAAGCAAGTTGAAAAGCATTCTTACAAGACTTCGAAGATACTTTCCCAAAATGCATTTGATTGTTAAAGTTTAGAGTAGTTACAATATTGTAATCATGGTAATAGAAGTTTTAAAACTAGAAAGAATATGGATACATCAAAAGAACTATAATTATTGGAAAGATGAAATAGACCTAATGCTGTTTATTTCTCGTGAACATATTTTCACAATATCTATATAATGCGTATGTATAGCAAGTATAAGCACTAGTATAACGGAAAACAGCAACCATCAAACAGCATGCATATTTAACATAGTTTTCAATTGTGTAACCATGGCGATTTTCCATCCCACTTTGAAACAGCCGTTCCGATCATATATCACTATACTGACAGGACTCATATAAATATATTCTACCAGTATTTACATTTCCGCCAATAAACATTATGTAAGTATATGTCATACGAGAACCCATGTTCCACTTTATTCGTAGACAATATATCCGCGCCCGAGGATAAACAACTTAAACTTTACCTAGGCAATATATGAAACGATGCTCGTAAATAAACGACCTCAAAATGTTTCGATTTCGAGGAGATGCTACGCGGTATCGGTTGCACTATCGACATAAGACGCCTCATGTCGTCTGCCTATATTTTGGCGCGCGATCGTGACTTGTGGTCAGTACGGTAGAAAGCAGTACCTTCTTGACCTACGAGTGTTATGTAGCTGGGGAGAATGAGACTTCATAGTGCATTCAAAAGGAGGTGTTCAAAAAACGGTAGTTAGTGGAGGCGTTCATATGGTTTAATTTGAATTTAAATTGTTATTTTGTGATTCGTTTCCAAGTATATTTCCGCATTGAAGACAATTAATTCACAAAATATCGATCATTATGTAATTGAGTATGATCGTAATTGTTTTCTTCAGTGAACTACACAACATGATATTAATTTGAGATATTAAATTGGGCTCATCGAAAAAGTACACAACATCCAAATTTCTGCAGATGCTATATGAAAATCTGGAAGACAGTATTTTGTTACGTAAGATATTGGAACTATACCTGACAAGTAAATTCACTTATTTTTTTTTTATAGTTTTTTTTTAATAATATCAATAAAAGGTTAGAAGGCATTAAGTCACAACCATTAGCTCATTGTATATGCCATTCTGTTTCTCAACAGTGTTACTGACCTTTTGCTTAACTTGACAATATTAAAGTCAAGAAAATTCAATTACTTGAAATAAAAATAAGAAAAGCGTTTACGTAAGTCCCTCTTGTGGTCACAAGCAAAACAAGAAAACACTCACGCGATGATTATTGCAAGAGCCGAGTCTTTATCTGCGAATTGAGTGCAACACACACTGGCTACGGAAGATATACCTTTTGGTGGGCCCGTCTTGCCCGCTTGCTTCGGCGCCAGTGCGTCGGCATTCACCCCTCGACAGCCGACCAACTGAATAATCGCCCTCCCGCCCTGAAGCTACGGCTTAATCTTCTTCGAAATCTCTCAAAATATCTCGCCTTCATTTACATGTTTTTAAAATGCACTGCACAATGTGAAAAATATATAAAAGAAAGGGCCCCAGAGTCAAGGTGTCACGATCTTGTATTGTAAGGAAGATATAGAGGCTAGTCCTCCATGGGATTGGATGTACAAAAAAGTATAAAAGAGAGATGGATGGATGTACAATCGAAGAAGGAAAATCACTTTAAAATAGGGCAATGGATACTTTCAGTAGGCAAGACAAATGCTGTTTTCGAGGACACAGCGAATAGCGAGAAATGTAAACTAGAAAACACAGGAGGAAGTTGGAGAAATATATGTTCAGAGATAATGATTATGGACTAAGTGCAGTGATGTTGCTGAAAATGATGGGATGTGACATCCCTCTCTAGCTCCCCAACTTCTTGTGATACATTTTACCTTTATCCAAAATAATTCAAAAGGGCTTTCGGGATAATCTCAGTTATAAAATAGAAACGGCAAGATCCTGATTAATAAAGTTCTTTGAAGATAGTGACTGCAATAGAGAGAAAGAAGGTTAATGTTGATTTAAATAAACATATTATGTAATAGAAAAATGCTTAGAAAAATGGGTTAAAACCTCAAATCGAATCAAAACATTGTTGACGAAAGAAGGCATGCACGAGGAAAACTTGTACACAAATCTCTAATACACAATGGCCCGTATTTACAAAGGTGTCCAAACGTTAAGCCTAGCTTAAATCTGTGGTTTAACTATGGGAAGCAATATGTGAGACAATCTAGATGTGCGATTTATCAGGATTATTGGTACTGAAACTTTACTGAAAGATACTGAAAATCCTGAGAATGATAAGTACGAAAGTTTTCCTAACCATTAAAGTACGATTCCAGAACCGAGTAAACGTATAAGGAATATAACAACGTTGACAGGTTGTGTCACATTTTGCTACTCGATATACGAAGAGTTTCTTTCCAAAAGGGACTAAATCCACTTTTGGAGATTTCGAGTAAATCACTTATTTTTTATTTATCAATTTACCGTGAATCATATGACTTAATTTCGGTACACATGCTAGTACAATTGCCTTAGACCATTTTAATAACAATAAAAAAAATCTAGCTATAAAATTATTTTTTATGAATTTTTGAAATTTCAATTTATATGGATTTAGTCCCTTTTGGAATGAAACTCCCGTAAATCGTCTATTTCCCCATTTTTTTGCCCAATTGAAGTTTTTGGTCAGCTAAAAATGTGTTTAAGTGTTATTCTGAAGGTGTATGAATAAAATAAAAGTAAAAATTATAAATTTTGAAGAAAAAAAAAATTTTACCAAAAATTTTATTTTCTGTCGGTTCAAATATTTCATTCCAAAAAGGACTAAATCCAAAAATATTCATAAAATTCTTTAAAATTAATCAAATTTGTTAAAATTTTCTTGATCTTAGATCAATATCTACAGCCTGTGTGCAAAAATCAGAATAGGCCTATATATCCGACGGGAACATAGTTAAAGTTAAAATATTTAGAATCCTCAGACTGGATTTAATCCCTTTTGGAATGAAACAGAAATTTGAAACCTCAAAATATTTTTTTCCAAAATATTTTTTGGAATGCGATGTTGGGCATTTTAATCCCTTGTACTAGGTGCATACATTTAGCTTAAAAAGTGAATTTTGGTCAGATATGGATTTAGTCCCTTTTGTAACCAAGCTCTTCATATAGTTAAACCATATATTTAAGCTAGGCTTAATTTCTAGGACACCTTTGTGAATACGTGCCAACCACGCCCTCCAACCCTCGACAGAGGCCTCTTAAAGATCACCTTCTTCTTCTGTATAGAGTCATCAACCAAGTCCTTTCATCCAAGACAATTGCATCTCCAGAAACATCTCTTTCGCACAGAGTCATCTAAAACGCTCTTCAAGCCAAGACAGGAGCCTCTGAAGGATCACCGAGGTGCACCGGCCTCTTCTGGAGATATTCACCGACAAACTCCTCTAACCTAAAATGTAAAATGGCACATAACATTCCAGGTCACACTCCAATGCACAATGTCGTCAACCCTCCCCTCCCATCTGAGACAGTTGCCTGTGAAGGGTCATTCGCTTTGTCTGCACGGATTCATCAACCAATCATGTAACCCAGGTTTGGGCCATCTAGCCAAAATTATCCATTTTGAACATCTACCACGCTCTCCAATTCAAGACAATGACGTCTCAAGGATCGACAGCTTCTTCTGCACCGAGGCTTTAACCGAATTACGTAAATCAAGCGAATGGCATCTGCAGAAATGTCCTTTAACACATCAACCATGCTGTCCAATCCAAGTCAGCATCAATGAACACACATTCTAAATAGAGTCATCAGTTCTTGTTCTCTAATAAACACATGGCTCTCTCATGATCGACAGCCTTTCTGCACAGGAATGATCAATCAATTATTTATTTGACCATCTTCTGCTCAACGTCATCATGCTGTCCAATCCAAGACAGCATCATCCAACGAACACCCATTCTGGACAAGGTCTTCAGTTCTCGTTCTCCAATCAAAGACAGCTTATTTTAAAAAGAATCATCAATCAACTTCTGTAACCCAAGATAGTGACATCTTCAGAATCATCTCTTCTAAAAAAAAGGTCATTACGCTCTCCAATCAAAGACAGAAGGATCCATTAAACAATGTTAAAGACCCAACCCCTCTAATACTAGGGATGGCCAATAATGACTTTTTTCTGAAAAGTTATGTCAAACAAGTTATTCTATAGTCAAATTTGATGTAGAATCCAAAAATGACAATGATTTTTGTGTAGATGAAGTCTGACGTCGCTAAAGTGCAAAAAACCAAAATAGTGTATTTTGCCCATTCATCACACACTTTATAGGTATAAACCGTTTTATTTTGTTTCTTTATGGATTTTGATGGTTTAAAAGCTCAAATCTGACAATTTTATCATGACCAAATGTACCTAGTATGTTATAGGTGTTAATTAGTGCATATCAATTCTACTCCACGTGAAATGTAAATCTAACGTATGACATTAAATCTTAACATAAAGACGCGTCCATTATTTGAGGAGGGGAAACGCAAACATTACATTCATGAGTTTATAGTGGAAATGCACGCAGCTGAAAAACAAAACCCGCGCTAACGGCGGAAGCGACCGATTGACAACTGCATGCAATTATTACTTAGCGCACAAAAACTCGCCTGAGAAAACTTCCCTGTCTGTAAAATGAATTGTCAGTCGATCCGTTCGAGGAAATTAGTCCTGGACATGAAATAAATAATTGAACTTTTATCATAGTTTTCGTAGGTAGATGGGGTAGATGCTTCAGACCAGATTGGGGAAAAAGACATTTTGGCAAGCCTATAACACCATTGTGCTAAAGTTGTAATCAGAATCTTTATTTCACATAGATTGATGTTCCTAACGATTATTGATATAAATAGTGATCTTGTCACATCTTGCGAAGACGCCGTCCACATTCGATATGCATGTGATATGCGGAAATATTGACCATCGAGTAAAGATTCCTTTGTGATAGTGTTCAAAGTGACAGGACTTTTTTTTAACCAATCGAGATGAATGTACCATATTTGGAAAGCTGAGAATTCAAGCTTTTAAAAACTGCTTGATCATTAAGGTGTAATATAATTATGCGTAATCGAGGAAGATGACTATGCAGCGTATGAGCTATTTGAGAGCAAAATTGGCCATATTGTACAGGAATTGATCTTACTAGGATTTCGAATTGACACAAGTGACAGGACTTTTTTCCCTTTGCAATAAGTTATTCCTATTTTTGAAAAAATTCGGACTCTTAGCGTACTTATTCAAGTTGATCATTTCTTTGAAAAGATAGTTGCTCGCCATAATCAAGAAAACAAGTGAAAAAACTGTGCAAAATACAAAAAGTCTATGGCCGCGTTCGCTTTGCGTAGAGTGATAGCGCCCTCTTCCCCTTAAGTTTACAACTAGAATTGATATGATTTTGATATGAGGTGATTTTTGCTCGATATTGACTGAAACTAACTACCAAACTACACTAACAGTCAACTTAGGTAGGATTAATCATGTTGGATTAATCATGTTGGGTTCCCTGACACCCAAAAGAACATAATAAAACGCAATAAAAGTGGTTTATACGTATAAAAAGTATGATAATTGGGCATAATACGCTATTTTGGCGGCCATTTTGGTTTTTTGCACTTTAGCGACGTAAGACGTCATCGTATGCAAAATAATTGTCATTTTCAGTTTCTACGTCGAATTTTACTATAGAAACAACTTGTTTGAAAAAAAAAGTTGAGATTCGCCCAACCCTACTAATACTAGGGATGGCCAAACGAAAGCAAAAAGCCACTAGAACGGTTTCCACTTCACTGTATGGATGTAGTCACCCATGCATTTACCATGCAAACAATAACCCATGCACTGCCTACTCAATAATACACAGGCAGAGAAACAGCAAAATTTTCAATAAAAAACAGCTGTCGAAATTGTCTTTTGGCCAGTGGTAAATATCAATCATTTTTATTCCTAATTGGTCAGTTTCTTCCTTAGAAAATATCTCAGCAGAAAATAAACTTCTCCTGTTGGAAAAATTGATATAAAAATAAACTACAGCGTGTTCAAAGTGATGCTTCTGTGTGATGTGTGTTATGACTGGAATTTCTCATGATTGGAATAGATTCAGATAAGGAGAAGTAGATATTTATAAAATTCAACTATTTTTGAACAAAAAATGTATTGGGGTGAAAAACAAAGAACAATGTTTACCACTGGCCATTTAAGTTTTAAAATCACTCTACCCTGTCTAACTCTCAGCTCTGAGCCACACCACCATGAAATAGCCCATTGTCGAGAGTGTTCCTATTGAAACATGCCCTATGGAGTATTTTTCCACGGTGGTCATATTGGATCACATACGGTAACATACATGTCAAACCATCAGTTTTGTACTGCCATAAATTGTATCTTTGTATAATCTACTCAATTGTGTTACTATAATCTCATTTCATGTTGATACACACATAGAAAATGTTTGGTATGATTTGGTTTAATAAATCAAAGACCAAAGAACCATAAACTTGAGCTTTTATTGCATTTTCTGGCTTTGCCTGAAACTTGTAAAAAGTGTTCTAGCAGCTCATTGGTAATCTGAGACACTCTTTAGGTCATATCTTTAAAACGGAACATCCAATTGTGATAGTTCAAGTACGAAAATGTTTCTTTTAAAATGCTCTATCAAATACACCTAGCAAAAACAACTTAAAAATAACTTAAAATTTTAGTGGACATCCCTACTAATAGGGTACATGCAGGTAATATGGACCCCCTAAGCTCATTTGCCTAATTTGCATAAAATTACGAAATGACACACAGTCTAATCTTTGTTTATATGAATCAATAACTACTGCTCTAACTTTTATTGTGAAGAAAAACAATTATCACCAATCCCCCTGTCTGCAATATTCAAATGTTGACGCCATTACCAAAGTGCCCATATTACCTGCATGTACCCTACAGGACATTGGTATCTCGATGAACACCTCTTCAGAATAAAGTCGTCAACCACTTGCATTGGCATATCAAAGAACACTCGTTCTACCCCAAGTCGTTAATCGTGCCATCCAAATCCTGGTCTCCAACCCTAGATAATGACATCGCTGGGATCTCCTCTTCAGTACAGATTTGTAAACCAATCCCCAAGTTAAAGATTACCATTTCCTAAAGAGCACCTCGTCTGTACAGAGTCGTCAAAACGGTCAAATGCGCCCTCTAGTCTAAGACTCTGGCCTCGGAAGGAACGGCTCTTTTGTATAAATTCGTCAACCACGTTTTCAAGTCTAATACAGTTATGTTTCAAGGAACTCTTTTTCAAAGAGTCGCCAAACATGCTCTTCAGTCCTTTAAAGGAAACCAATACCCAAGGAAATAATCACTTTCATAGGAAAGAGCATAATGAGAGGAGCAATTGAAAAAAAAGTTTCATCAAAATCGGTTATAAAATAAGAGAGCTATGGAAGTTTGAAAAAGTCTCGTTTTATCTTCTAAGGGGATCTTCAAATTGGCAACAACAGCTTCAAAATGGCCGATTTTATGGACAACTCTCCATTGGTTTTGTACACAAAATTTCAGATTTTCTCCATTTTCTTTCAAAGTATGTCTTCTTTACTTCTGAGCTCAAAATATGTCATGGAAAAATATATTTCACACAACATATGTTGAGCTCAGAAGGAGGCAAGACATATTTTGAAAGAAAATGGAGAAAATCTGAAAATTTGTGTACAAAGCCAATGGAGAGTTGTCCATAAAATCGGCCATTATGAAGCCGATGTTGCCAGTTTGAGGATCCCCATAGAAGGTAAAACAACACTTTTCAAACTTCCATAACTTTCTTATTTTATAACCGATTTTGATGAAACTTTTTTTAAATTGCTCCTCTGATTGTGCTCTTTCTCATAAAAATGAATATTTCCTTGGGTATTGGTCCCCTTTAAATAACAATAAACACCACTGCTGCACAAAGGCAACGGCCATTCACTACAATCTAAGGCAATTGAATCTTAAGGTACAACATTTTTTATAATAAGATCGTCAACCATGCTTTCCCATCCCAGAAATCTGTATCTCAAGGAAAATCTCTTGCGTAGAAAACAATGCACTCCAATTCAAAACAGTTTCACCTTAAAAAAAAAAAAAAAAAAAAAAAAATCTTTTTTACACGGTCGTCAGCCATGCTTTCCAATCCCATATATTTGTATTAAATCTACACTGTTAGAAAAAATTAAACAAGTTGTTTAAAATCTTGAACAACTGCGTGTTAACCGGTGAATCCCACAGCGTTGTTTAAAAATTAAACAACCTGTAGTTGTTTAAAACTTTAACACTCTTGTTGTTTAAAAGTTTAAACAACCTGTTGTTTAATTTAAAATATCAACAGTATTGTTTAACGCTTCTCTCCAAAAATAGAAAGGCTCCAACTTTTGTTTAACGCGGCCGGGTATCGAACTCACGGCCCTTCGATTATAAGGCAGACGCTCTATCCACTGAGCCAACACATCCTTCGCCATGATTGAAATGCTGTGCCGATTTTACCTTGCTTGTGACGAGTGATGCCATTAGCTCATTATCACGTGACATTTGCCTTCGGCCTGTTAAACAAAACTGTTTATATCATAAACTCTAATCTTTAAACAGGTGTTTATTAAGGCTATAAAACCTCACTTTTCCGGTTTTAAACAACAACGTCTAAATATCAAACAAGGATGTTTAACTTTTAAACCAACATTTTTTAAACAGCGTTCTAACAGTGTAAACGTATCAATCCAATGAATTTCATAATGTTCAATAATATGATCAAAGATTTTAGTTTGTGTCAATATATCAGCGGGTCGTGCGTGATCCATTGGTATAATTGGCGTATTGATCCAAAGACCCGGGTTTAATTCCCAGCTGATGATTTCTTTTTTGTTTGTTTTGTTTTGTTTTGTTTGTTTGTTTGTTCTTGATTTTTCCATTTCTTTGTTTTCGTTTCTTCAAAGTGATATCAATAAGGATCTGAGAATCAATTAGCTAATCATTATTCTCTCTTATAAGTTCATATCTTTTGCACATTCAATTTTACGATTGTCATCAAATGATTTTGAGTTCATTATGTAATTAGAACAGAAAATAAATGAAGTACTTCTTTTTAGACTGATATGTTATCAGCGGACCAAAGGTCTTTTATTTTATTTTTTTTTTTTTTTTTTTTTTTTTTTTTTAACTACGGATAGATTTAACTGCAATGTTTTCCCGATAGCCAAAATTTCGAAGATTTTAGGTTCTTGATATACCTATAAGAGCTACGACAATATCAACGACGCCTAATTAGCCTATAGGTAGAAGCATCCCGGCCTAGTTTCGCATACTCTATTCCCATCAAAATGGAACAAACGTCTTTCCCAAAAAGCCAAGCTTACGCAATTACTGTCAAATATAAATTGAAACTAATATGTACTCACAAATGCTATAAGTTGCCAACCTCTGCAGAGACCCTTTCATCATTGCCGAGTTTTGTCTTTGAAAATGCATTAGAAAGAACTGCAAATTTGGCAATTGTGTGTACGTATTAGACTGGCATTAATCTAGCATTTTGCAGGCACGCAAGGTGTTATTTTGTGCTCATAAAATGATGTTAACTGCATCCTATTATGATACTCAAACCACTTTCTAATGAGCTCTTTTCAATATTAGACGGCAATGATTTCGAGTATGTTTTCTTTGTGAACATGCTTTGCTTTGATTTATATAAAACATCTGTTTAAATAGTCTAAATGATGGAAAATGTCTGATGAGGGGTAATGACGTAACAGCTGGAGATCTGATCAAGAAAGTGCGACTAATTGACTCTCTTTCTCGATGATTGGTATGTTCTAATTGGCAATTATTATACAAATGGAAAACAATATGCAATACAAAACGATTTGACTATTTGAAATTATCTTAGTTTCTTACGTTCTATCTTAGTTTTGAAAAACAACTTTTCCCCTGTATGAGCCTATATGATGTAAAGTATGACCCAGAAATGAAATTCATTTAGTTTTGTTATATGGGATTATTGTCTTTTGCGACTTTTTAAGAATCTTTAATGCACGACAATTTTTTCTTAAATTTTCTTTTATCCATATCCTTTCTCATTTAAAGGTAGTGTCATCCTTTTTGCACAAATTGCGAAAACTAATGCAACTTGGCATAACTTTAGAATATGATCCAGTAGCGGACGCTGACCGGAGTCACACAATGAACTTACCGGGCCCATGCGTAAACATAATAGAGCCGCTTTTGTCCCCTGACTATTTGGCCCCCGAAATGCATTAAATTCGATTTTCTTGATTCCGCGCCTGTGATCAACCTATACTGTCTATTCAATTTTACTGTCATATGTTGCCTAGATCAGTAATATGAAACGAAAATCTGACTACCAATCTTGACCAGCTGTCCATCAACATAGTTGATATTACAGTGCGTGCAGCACGGACCACACACAGCAATATACACACGGCGCATCAGCGTGCATTATTCTCTGCGCAAACGGTCAGCGGTTCGTACCGTACGGTATATTTTTCGAAGTTCGAAAAAATAGGAATGAATTTTGATAATAATGACAAACATACACATTTGAGCTTAATCATGTTGTGGGAAGATATAGTCATTGGTATACTACTGTATTCTCTCAAAATCTAGAAATGTGATATTTTTGCCTGCAAAAGGATGACACTACCTTTAAGCATGAGTTGGCAAACATATTGTTAGACAGTTTATGACATATCCACTAAACCTTGTTTTTGATACGACTTGTTCCATAATGATTATGAATACTGGATTAATGAACAAAACCTTACTATAACATAGTCCTTTGTGGAGCAAATCACGAATCAACATTGAAATAACATAGTCACATTCCTCAAGAATATTCAATAGATTCAGTTTTCATAATGTAATATATTCATTCATAAAACTAGACTAATTCAAACTCAACTTAAGGGGAATTGTGTCGTTGTTCATTTTAGTCAAAATATTGTACGAAGTATAAAGTGTTATATGCAATAAAATACTAGTATTCATACAAATTACTTCCATTCGTATTTGGTTAACAGAACCAAAAAACTTTTGAATTGTTGGCACACATAATTTATACCAAACTGAGTAAATGTTTATTCAATTAAAAGTTAACCCTCTTGCCTTCCTAATTGTTATCCAAAAGTTAATTTAAAACATTTTGTAAGGCCTTACATGTATCTGTATGAAAATGTCATAGTTATATGACAATTAATTTATTGCAATTTAGTAGAGATTCCGTCGTCTGATATCCTATTATGATATACAGAAATACATATGCATGATCCAGATCGTCATATCATTAGAATAAGATATTATTTCTGAAGATTTAAATTGCATCAATGTTGGTTATTGTTTCCTTTTGAAAATTCGACCGCCGCCCCCTCCCTACCCTTTCCTCCGGGCATCCAGACTTCAAAATTATTCAGTTGAAAATCGGTGCGATTGTGATTTTCTCTTTCAAGTGGTTGTATGCGCTGATTCGTTCTAATCTAATAGCGTGGTGTATTGTTACTGATCATATACTTCCAGGCAGGAGGTATGTCCCTTAGTAGAAAAACGTCGACTGATAAAAACATTATACTGCAACTTTGAAGTGATATTAATGCCTCTCAGACCAGCAATATCATTAGAGAGGGAGAGATAGAGAGAGTGAAAGAGAGAGAGAGAAAAGAATAGAGGAAAGAGAGAGAAAGAGAGAGCTCTATGCAGCACTGTATACCTCTGTATAATAATTTATCTATATTTCAAATATTATTTCTTTTTTTTTTTCTTTTGGAATTGCTAAAATCCGTACATTATCAAAATTGTAAAAGTTATGACATCCTTTATATTCAGTCGGACCTGAATATCTTATTTGAAAACTGTGTTCCCATTAGTAAGCACCTCACAAAAAAAAATATCGATATATCATACTAATACCTCAGAGTATATAAAATATATGAGCGAATAAATACATGGATTAAAAATATAAGATAGATCTATTCACTGAATAAAAAAAAATAATAAGGACAAAAAATTATGGGTTCTATGTAGATCGACCAGAACCAACGTAAAGTCTTAGTGGACTTAACATTAAACAAAAGCAACAATGTAATTTTTTCAAAATTTGACAACAACCACTTAAAATTAAATTACTAACATGACGTGACATATCATAAAATATATTATTTGTCTTTCATTGTGACTTATATGTCATAATATATATGCTATAAAAACCAATGTTTTTAAAATTATAGTATATCAGACATATTATAACCTCTGAACTTGTGTAGCATAATGCTGAATAGAATTTTTAAGTTCTCTTGACACACATTCCCGTGGCAAACTGACAGCAGTAATTGCCCAATACTCGACTGTTGCAGCCACAACAAATTGCAACCCATTACGGTCGTTTTTGTCTTGCACAAAGACGACATGAATAATTAAACTCCTGTCAACATCATTAATGTACGTATCGGATATGCTAGACGATGTCACGAATCATCTCTTCTTAATGACGCCAATCTACTGCGAGAATTCCAAAATAATCATCGTTTGGCGCGCTTCTTCAGTAAAAACTAGTGACCCGAAGGTGCACTCTGGTTACCTACGTGATCATTCCATTCACAAGTGCGTCAATGACAAATGCGGCGCCACTTGCTAAGGATCAGGTGATGTTTCATTAAGTCGATCGTAACGTACGACAACAGAGAACGACTGGTGATCAGTTCTCACGCCAAATGATTGAAGATATGATTGGTTTAGAACCAAAGAACATAATTATTCCAGTCGTTCGTAAAGTCATTTGTATCCTGAAGAACAACTTTGAGAAACACCCCCAGTTTTTAAAGGGAAACAGCTGAAACAGCAAGTACTACTACCCCCCCCCCCAAAAAAAAAAAAATAAATAAATAAATAAATAAATAAAATACAAATACAAATACAAATAAAAAATTGCAACTTAATTACTATTGATATCAAATAAGTCATGCTGATATCAATTGTGTAACTTTTTATAAGACAGGGTCCCTAGAATTATTATGTAAAATATTTGAAATGATATTCAGTATTAACGTGTTTTTTTTTGTGTACATGAACAAAATAGATATTCAAAATTATATTAAAGAATAAAGTGATGAAGATAAGAAAAAAAAACATTCAACGATAATTAATCTATCAGCGTTTCCCACCAACTGCTACATCACAGATTGATTGGTGTGAAAGCAAGTGATTTAAATCTTTAAATGGTGCTGAAATACTATGCCCTTTGGCCATTCAGCGTTGGTGGTTAAGAACTTTTAGCCACACACAGGTCGTAGGATAGAAGCTAACAAATCAATACAATTCTTGAAAATTTCCTTGTCAAATCAGTGGTAGGTACAGGATCTGGAAAAAAAGGGGGCTCCAGGCCCGATAAGGGGAGCCGAATTTTTCCGATTTTAACATGTAGGCCTACAGTCAATGAACAGTTACTTTTTCCAAATTATAGGGGGAACATTCCCTGCGCGAGGAAAAAAAAAATTGATATACCCTAGAATACATTAAATACATTTTACCCATTTTAAAAAGTTGTTGGGAAAAAAAAAAGGATAAGCAATTCTTCATATATTATACATTATTGTGAGTGTCCTTTTAAAAAATACACGTATATAGGCCTACTATACATCCCTTATGTTTTGAGAGGAGATATTTCATAGTGTATACTCTCTTGAATAATACATGGTGTTTCGATACTAGCCCCAGTGAACATTGTAGACTCCGAAAACAACGGAGCTACATTTCATCATTAATTTTCTAATTTCGTCTCGATTGCCCAGAGATAATATTATTCTGTTATTTCATGCACAGACAATTAAAAATGAAAAGAGAGAGGTGACGTGATCGTTGCTATAATATATGTAATCAACTCACCCTAAACTATAAGGGTATCGCCTCCTCTGACAAAAGTAACTTTTAAAATGGAGAATGCCTACGAGCGTAAGAACACACATCGGGTTTTCACTTACGCCCTTCGAGTTTGACCTTTTGG
>CALNVZ010003434.1:39382484-39411924 GCA_940671915.1 Paracentrotus lividus | reverse complement strand
AGAAATACATACGCAAAGAAAAATAAATCGCTTCTTGCAAGCTTTGTGAGCCTGATAACAAATTTGTCTTTTTCCGTAATAATGTAATGCGGCGGTCACAACTCGCCGTACCTTCGACGTGCAACTCCCTACGATGGATTTCGTAGAAAAATCGTGCAGCGCAGGTATACCTCGCGGGCACGTTGCATGTACGACGTGCAGGAAGTTTTTCCATACCCTTACTACAGAAACGCAGGAATCGCAGAAATTGACCAACGACCTGTGCATGCATTGTACATGCAACGCAGGCCACGTTGTGCCCCGTAGCCTACGACGAGTTGTGACCGCCGCATTGTCGGCTGTTAAGTATCCCTTTGTATGAACTTCATAATACGTTACATTTGCATTCAACAATTTTATCAAACATTCAAGAAATAATTCCGGTTTATGAACATTAGATTAATATAAATAATCTGATTTTGGGTGTGATTGAGTTTTATTAATATTTGATTTTATTAATTTTATATGCACTATTCGACAACTTATTTTTGTTTAAAAAAAATATTAAAAAATTATAAAATCTCATCACCAAAGTTAAAAGTTTTAGTTTTGGAAGTTACGTTCATTTCGTAACCACAGCCAAGTTGTATGTTTTCAAAACAAGTTATGTTATGTTGTTTTGTTATGCCTTCCTAAAGTGAAAAGGAAAACTAAATGCATGAATTATTGAGAACATGACATTCTATCAAACTTAGAAGTCATTTCTTTCATGTAATATTCAACTACTAGCGTGTGTATTTTCCAGCCAAATGTGTTATTCCAGTTTTAACAACTCGTTGAAACAATATTGGGATTTCTTCCAAAGTTTAAAAAGCAAATGCATAACATTAATTTAGGAATATATTTATATCAGATTTAGAAGTCAGGCATTCATCATTTAATGTAATATTCAACCAGTGACGTGTGTATTTTCCAAACAAATGTGTTATTTCAGATCTAACAACTCGTTATGGCAATATTGGGATTTTTCTATTCACAATGTACACCGTCATGTTTTCTAAATTAGGTTCATTATTTTGATACGCAAGCAGCACCTCAAATGATTAAATCATGACATTGGTGTTTTTAGCCTCTTCCTATGAAACCCCCTTGCCATGCTTCACAATTCAATCGAAACTTAATTTCATTGAAATGCGCCTTCTGCTTATCCAGGGATCATCATCAACATAACGCAAAGCGCGAATAAGAAAAGGAATTAAATTTGATGCCGTGCGGAATTCCGATTTTGTATATCTAATTCTCGGCTGTGCTTTATACCCGAGCAAAATGACTTAGTTCTTCATGCGAGGAAAACTGAGCAATATAAATTTTGATATTATGATGTTTTTGAGGATTAGAGATAATGACTGAGTCATGGTTAAATCTAGTTTTCATCGAGGGTTTTTTTTAGAGAGCATCGCCCTTGCGTACTTTTTAGTTCAGGATTAGCTTAACATTCGTGGTTTTTATCCTCTAGCTTTAGCTATAAGCTCCTATCTGTCTTGTATCAGCGCTAAAAACATACACAACACAGGTCGCTTTGCCTATAGCTGCAGCAATGTTTATGTTTTGAAAGTGTCCCCCAAAAGAGAAGCAATTATTTTATGGGTTATGATTATGTTGTATGACGATAAGAATTATTTTGATTATTGGTTGAGTTGGATAGTGTTTTTTAAATGCCTTTAAAAATGATTATACTGATATACAGCGTTGTTTATGTTTTGAAAGGGTCCCCCGAAAGAGAAGAAATGATTTTATATGGGTTATGATTATGTTGTATGACGATACGAATTATATTGATTATTTAATAAATGCTTTTAAAAATAATTATTCTGATATACCTGTTGAAAGGCTTAATAGTATTATTTATAAAAACTACAACACAAAATAGTAAATAATAGTTTTGAAGTAATAGAGCGCAATGCAACAATAACAGAATTATCGGTATGTATTTTGTGAGCAATAAGAACACTAAAAATTGTATTGAGTGGTAAAATTATCATCAGAACGTTCTATCTGTCTTATTTGTTGACAGATTATGCACGAATTGTAATCATGGTAATCTACAAAGTCAACGTAAAGAAAAGAGCAAAAATAATTCATATAGGCCAAAGTACTAGTGTTTGGTTGGAAAGATAAAGTACATCATATATTCATGAGCAACATCCCCCACTTTTACGTATGGGACTGAGTTTTATAGGTTAAAAAATACTGACTTTTTCATTCTTATGCGTAGGTCGAAAGTTTTGTTTGTATTTATTTATTCAATGTCAAAATGAAATGAATGTCTTTTTGATCTTCCGCGACAATAAAAAAAAAGAAAAAAAAACATAAATAAATACAAAATAAATTTAAAAAAAAGTGTTATGTGTCTAGAGAGAGTTTAGGATGACATGTTGTATTAATATATTATTCATTTTTTGAAGTATTATTTGATAAGAGTAAAAAATAAAAATAATAATATCTCTTGCCATTTCATTCTTGCATTGTTGGTTTCTAGGGTTTTATTGTCAACGCAGATATGTATGGTCAAATCTTGTACCTGTAGACTAGTTTTCCTCTGCAACCCCCGAGGAGATTTTGGGTTTGAGAGTCTTCTCGCCCCAGTCATCTTTTCGCGATATAATATTTTTTTTTCAATTGATGGGACTAACTCTCACTTGATATGTCACACTGTAAACTTTTTTGACTTGCCTATGAAAAAAAGTGTTGTTAAAGACTATAAGGTCATATATATAGTAAACAGCGTTGTGTAAAGTTTAAACAGGTTGTGGTATATCTATAATCATGTATATATATATGCATTCCAACATGATTGAACAACATCATCAGGATATTTGAATTAGTATTACTACCATATCGGTAGATATATAATGGGTCGATTCAGCGAAAAAAGTGTACACGGGAAAAAGTTGGAGTCCAAATTAAACATCTTTGATGATTTTAGTTCCTTTGACCCACTAAAGCAACATATCATACCTATCCGTGTGATAAATTGCCAGGCGCGAGCGCGCGAGAGTGCTGTGGCAAAGGGGTAAAATAAAACTATTTTTTTTGCATGTACCATACAGAATACACAGTACCCAATGATACAGTCAGAATTTGCCGCCTATATACATTTCTCTCTCAAATTCATTCCATTCCATCAATAAGATTTCTAAACTAATGTTAAAATCTGTAAAGCAGGGCTTGTGCCAAATTCTTGTATTGCCATATCTCATTAAGTTATACGTTTTAGCTAAGACAATCGTTTGAAAAACAATGGGTTGTGTCAGTTTGCAGTTTAGATCTCACACGCCGAGGAGAGAGACGAGAGACTTGGAAAGAAAAAGAGAAGACTCCTCGTTAAACCCTAAAAAAATTGAATCCGCCCATTACTTTTTGTTTTTAGAAGAGGTAGAAACATATGTATTCGTAGGAACACTTAAGTAATTCGTAGGTAACATAGGTATAACTGGCTACTGTAATTTTAAAACTATTTGTTTGGATCCAAATGATATAAATATCGTGTAGGGGTACAAACTAATTGTTTCTTGTGAAAATCTCTCTCAAGCAATATATGGGAAACTACAAGTATTGGTGAAACACTAACTTTAACTCACAGAACGTAATAATTCTGTTTAGCGTACTGTTATATCTTTAATCAGATTAGGGTACGATAATCAAGGTAATTTCTCACATGTGCTGAAAACAACAAAATACCAGAGATAATGATAAAACGTCTAAACTAAAAAGATTCACAACATGAAGAATAATTTCATTGCGAATATTATACTAATGCAATGCCCTAGCCAACAATAAATAAAATGATATACGTTATGCTTCTGTACTAACATAAATACTTTAACATAATTCGAAAACAAAAATTAATCAAATGTTGTTCGACCGAACATCACATTATAAGCGATTAGAGACTTTTTAAATGATTACATCACTGGTATAGTATGGGCAGTCGTTTCGTCACGTTATTCTGACAACTCAATATTTACAAGGCGTGAATACCACAAGACGAACAAAAAATTAGCTATATATATTTTAAAATACTAAATGTTCATATACCCTCCTTTAACTAATAAAAAAAAAATTGTTGTATTAGTATCCGTCGTATGCATCTAGGACTTACATGCAGCATATGATTATCCCATCTGTATCTTATTCCAATGAATAATTAGTGTGGTAACAGCTGATAGTCTTGAACTGCTTATGAGTTAAAACATACTTTATAAGATTGACTCGTTTCTGATATGATAATAGAAAATACTATGGGAAAAGAATTAAAGACCTATTCGCTCGAACGTTAGTACCAAAATAAAGTATTCCACGGACTGAATACTCCAAAAACCAAATTGAGATTTCCTATGCTGTACTGGTATGATTAAAGAGAAGGGCAGGGATATACAGTCTGCATCTGTCATCTCTTACACTCATTCATTCATTTTCATAAAATGAAAATGAAATGAAGTCAATTTAATCTAATCAACATGGTTTCGCATAACTTATGAAATATTATGAGGTCAAAAGTGAGTAAAATTAACGCATGAAATCCCAATTTGGAAGTTAACGATAACATTAAAGAATGGGGCAAGTTTGCTTTGTATTGAGACTCCAATGTCATTCATTAATTATGAACACATAAAACCTGATAAATGAAGTCTAAAAGGAATAGAGTCGGAGAGGAAAAAGAATCAACGTTTTAAGGTTTGTTTTAAATTTTTTTATAAGTAATCGACAATACATCTCAGTAAATATATTTCATTTTCGGTATTTTAAAATAAAATAGGAGAAAGGTTAATTCACAATCTGTTTATTGTTACCAGGATTGTGATCAATCGGCGAACGTGCCATTGAATGAACTAGGAAAAGCGGATTGTGTTAATCCCGAATATATGCCAATAAAGACTAATAGCAGCATCTTGATCGAGAGTCACTCTGCCAATCACAACGCTTACTTAAAATCTGATAATTTACCCACATACCAATCAATAATACTTATATTTTGGAGTCAGACAACGATTCCCCCAAATACTTTGGCACTATTCTCCTAGCCTTTTCAATAAGAAAAAAGCAATTTGAGGTTAATTGTAAAGCCGAAAATGAAGTTTTACTGTAAAATGATTACCCACGAATAGCAAACATTGTTTCAGACCCCACTCACGACGACAACACGGACACGCCCAATACGCAGGAACTGCTACCATGTTTTTATTATCCTCGAAAAGCCACGCTAAATTTTTTTGGTAATTATATTTGAAAGAAGTTTCACCACTATGATAAACGCTACGACAAAAAATTAAACTTGATAATAAACATTGGTTCAGAGGAAATATACTTCTAAACAATAATATTAAAAAAATTATATTTTATCATTAATAAAGGAAATTCGAAACATATGAAAACAAAGATTCTACAGAAAATTGTCCACCACAATACTCCATTTTATTGCAACAAATGAAAACTACAACAATTTGTCAACTTTAGTCTCAAGAAAAATAGCTAAATGATAATGCAGAACACGTATCCATACTGTATTCGTAGTATACATATCGAATGTCAAATGTTACTACGAATACAGCACTTATAAGACAATACCAAAAACTAGTTCAAGGATGATAAAAGTTTACACACCAGCAAGACACTCGTTTGTAAACTTTCCCTAAAATCATTTGCGCATAATCTCTTAAGTATAGACATGGCAGTGGTTATATAGGTGTATTCGTAGGTAACTGAAATTTTTTGACCACACAAAATTTCGGACCTTTGACCTCTTCTGCCAGTTTTACAAAGAAGCAATGTCACCGGAACAATGCATGTCGATAGCGGAATGGTGAAGCGCTTCTGTACGCAATTAGGAGACCGTATTCGTTATATCAGTATGTTTATAAGCTTTAAAAAAATCTGTATCTCGTAGGTAACATCCCAAATTTACCACTCGAACAAAAAATTCCAGAGATTGTTTGATTGCCCTATATACTTCAAATTTGGTACAATTTCTCCTAGATGTGTGCCATCCTAAAATACAACTTGAATCTAAATTATTTGATGATTTTCTTTAAAAAGTTTGGTCGCGAAAAAAAAATTAAGTTTTTTTTCCAAAAATGGCCAAAAAAGGCATGTTTTAAATCGTTTAAAAAAAAAGTCACTTCAAATGAATTGGAACAAATGCGGCACGAAAAGTTCACCCGATGCGGATCATAAAACGCAAAAATTAGGTCCCACATTTTTTGGATTTTTTATTTGGCCTGAACAGTGATCAAAACACCGTGTACACTTTTCGCTGGAATCGACCATATATATATATATATATATATATTACATATATATATATAATATATATATATACAAGTATACAGCATAACATATATAAATAAAGTAGTGGTCGTATCACTAGTCTTGACTGGGATGCAAAGTCGTGAGTTCGATTCCCGGTACGCGGTACTTAAAAAAAAAAACCTTAAACATTACTGTTAATATTTAAATTACCTCTTTTAAACAAGTCTGTTGTTAAACTTATTCTAAACAACATTTATGTAAGATTCCAAACAACAGTTAATTAAACTTTAAATCAACAGCGTGTTGTAATGACTTAAACAGAGTGATAAGATGGAATTGTCTAAAAAACAGACGGGTGTAAAAAGTTTAAACGATTTGTATATATATATATTATTTTTTAATTTATTTTTAATTTTTTTTACACACGCGTTTTAACATGCAAGACCTTTCTCAATCTCATGCTCATTCCAACCTATTGCAAAGTTTGGCGTATGTTTACAAATATACAAGTTTTCAATGATTTGGGATGTAGCCAGGCTTATGGCCTATGGGTAAATCAAACCCCTCCCCCCCCCCAAAAAAAAAAAAAAAAAAAAAGAAAGAAAGAAAAAAAGCATTGTACCCTACTTCACTCAAAGGTTGCTCTACTGGACTATAATTGATATCAATACTCTCAGTAAAGGTAAACTTATCTCATTTATTATGCCATTAAAAAGTTTGATTTGTTCGTGATCTCATATTCTTTTATCAATATCAGTTCGGTTCTCTTTCTTATATTCTTCTTTTTCCTTTTGTTTGTTTGTTGTTCTTTTTAATCTTCAGTCGCTCGTTTAAGTGTAAAACTGGAACCTATTAACATTTCTTTTCGAAGTTTTCTTAAAGTACACTACATTGATTACTGATCGCGATCTCAATTTCTCTTATCCCCCTTGTATAGTTCTCTTTTATCGTAAACCATTCTTGTTGTTTCTTTTATTTTTGTTTAGTCAAAGACGCCATTGGAACCAGCCACCATTACCGTAACATAAACACGAAAGGTAGTATGTGAACAGGTGAAGAATATAAACATGAAACCGAACTTGGAAAAGAAGATTAAACAGAGAGAAGTTTATTATTTCAAACCCACGTCTGATACATTCATCAATTTTAATGTCTCTAGTTTCCTGTTTCGAACTACCGACATTAATACCGATAAAGAGAGATGGAGTCACGAATAAGGCATCTCAGTTTGTATTTCTTTCTTTAACATTTTAAAGCTGGGACATAATTTTGGTATGATTAAATAATATTAATCATATTGGACTCTTTTTATACACTCCAAAGATAAAACTTGTAAAATGACCATTATACCAATATTGAACCAGTTGAATCTTTGGGAAAATGTCCATTAGAGTAAATCTAGCGTTAAGTTCACAGATCTGTGTAGGCTATATGCAAGTACATATAAATATTATCCTGAATTTTTCCTCCCCTTCCATGTCTGTTAAGTTATTTCGTATTAAAAAAAAAATAATAATGATCATATAGGCCGAGAACTCGGCTGTTTTTATTTAGCGCATGGTATACATTAATAGGAAATTTAGAACTCCTTTTCAAATGATATTGTTTTATCATGACATCTTTCTTTCTATCTCAAAGTTAACTGAAAATTTGAAAGTTTATATTTTGAGATTTACCAAAACTGTACACCAGCTTTAACTCCTTGATATTTTCTTCAAGGGAACAAAAGACATGCTGTTGAACTTCGCAAAACGACAAGCTTTTTAAAAGGTCAAAGGTTATTGTAAGACTTAAAATGGCAGAACATTAGGCCTACCTTTTGGCTCCTGTATAAGCGGCGTTGGTGACTCACCTTTCTTTCAAATATCCGACACGGAAAGGGTGTGTATAAGGACGATGGCGAATAATAATATGATGAAGGCTACCGATAAAACAGGTATGGAGCACCTAGATGAGGCATAGGGGGGTACACCACACCCCCTTTCTAAATTAAAAACAAAATAAATAAAAAATAAAAAAATATCATATCCGGTATCTAAACATACTCTTCGAAAATTGGGTAGGCCTATATATACCCTGTCGAATTCAAAATTTAACTGGTAGCTCTTCGTGAGAAGTTTCTGATAAATGACCCCCCCCCCCTCCTCCTTCGGCTATAAAAATTTAGACCCTATACGAATTACTACTGAGTCGCGGTTACTTTAACCTGATTTGTATGTATACGATGACGATTTTTTTCATAATACTTTTTATTAATTTGTCATTATCAAAAATTTATTCGAAACAAATTATGTGTAACAAACTGATATTTACTTTCTTATTTCTAGAGAGGCGGCGGAACGAATTTGGAAGTGGGGGTCACGATGGAAAAGGGGGCACTTGATACCAGAGGCTTTAAAAGAAAAGTATTCAGATAAGTAGGGGTGCGCAGATAATTGCCTTTAAGTTTGTGCTTTTAAAATTTGTAATGGCTTTGTATTTTATTAATGATAAGCGAAAGGCATGCGAGCCGAAAATTTTGAGATTATATTGTTCATTATAGACCCTATTCAGTATCCGCGAGCGCGAAGCGCGAGGTGAAAATTTGAGTTCATTGTGCATTATATAACCTATTTAAGTACTGCGAGCGCTAAGCGCGGGCCGAAAAAAATTGAGCTCAAAAGTGGAGTTAATTGTGCATCCATTGGCGGTGATCCGGGGGGACGGGGGGGGGACGTGTACCCCCTCGATTTTTAAGCTTAACATATTTTTATGTAGTGATTAGCTTGTGAAGCTAATAATGAGTTAAATGTATGTCAAATACAATGCTAAAAGTTATTATAAGGCAAAATTTTCGGCTCGCGCTTCGCTGCTCGCAAACCATTTTCATTAGTTTCTGCCATTAATGTGCGAAATAGCGAATTTTTAGTGCATTATTTTTCACTTTCGGGTGTTTTCGTCCCCCCCCCCACTCGTGCATGACATGAAATCGCCGCGCTTGTGTGCATCATTATACCCTATTAAAAGGCGTGATCGCGAAGCTCGAGTTGAAAATTATGAGCTTAAAATGGAGTTTTATTGTGCATCATAGACCCTATTTAGTATCAGCGAGCGCGAAGCGCGACCCTAAAATTTTTGGTTTTAAAGACGTATGGAGTAACAAGAGGCACTTTTTTGTATAAAAATGCCCCTTTTCTTGTGATAAAAGTGTTCCTTTTTACTTTAAAAATGGCTTTTTATTAGCTAAGAAAAGGGACACTTTTTAGTATGAAAAGGGGCACTTTAGGGTGGAAAAAAATGGAGGGGGGGGGGTTTACAGTGCCCCCCTGCCCCCCCCCCCCTGGTTCCGACGCCTCTGACCGCAATGCTCATACATGGTTTTGTCTTTGAATGTGTTCCTGTGAGATATCTTAAACCAATCATCCTTATAAACATATCAATCAGGTGTCTTTTCATGTTTCATTACCCTATTCCAAGAGCAACCAAAAAACTCATATTTTGTGGCACGTTTCGAAGACAGTTAAATCATGATGTAGGATATAATATATAGGAAGTTTGTAAACAGGAAGAGGTCATATTATTATTATAACGGTTTCAATTTCCATAACGGTAAATTTGTGTTAAAGGTCAACTGTAAGCCCCGCCCCTTTTAAGCCACGCCTTCATAATCATTGATAATGCCAAGTTGTGAGGACGTTACATTTTCATACCTCAAAAGTAAAACCTGACTGAACGGATGGTGGCAAAGTGATTGAGAATAGACTTGTCTCTTCGAACCCCTCTTTGACCACAAATTTATCCCGATCGATATTAAACGGCTTTATAAATCTATGATCCCATCGCCTGTTAACAAAAGATTCGGGACAATAAATAGATCGTTATAACAGGAGGAAATCCAGGCCTTTATTCACGAAGGGTAATAAATCGATTGGGCTAAATTTAAAGAGGAGGGGGTGCGAACGATTTTCTTTTCTTCGGTCAGAACGGCAGATGTGTCGTAAGGACCTCGCAGGAGATAAAGAACAAATGCGAGGGTATTTGTCAATAAGGTTCCTGCGGGAAAAAATGGGCTGTAGGTAGGGGAATGTGCTTGTAAACATCTAAATGTGCTACATTTTAAAGAAACAAAACAATTGTGTGTGCTTAGCTCTGCGTCATGAACACACCTGAAAATTGTTGAAGATGTCTCTCAAAAAACATTTGCCACTTGAAGTTATTGTGATCTGTAATGATGGCACTGTAAACAGAGTCACTTGTAATCGAGAAATAAATGTGGTACTAAAGCATCTTAATTCGAGCATGGACCCAGAAATTAGGTCCATGGTTTGAGCCGTAGGTCTTTAAAAAAAAATAGCGATTTTATTTTTGATGCATATCTATGTAAATCATTTCAAAACATAATGCATTATTATGTTTCTAAATATAGTAGTTACATAAATATTTGAAAATATTGAAATACATACAATATGTAAATTATTATACGAACGCATATACTTCAGTAAATTTTGCAAATAATATACGATATAGACATATTTATCAATATCATAGTACTGAAATGGTATTGCAGATTAAATGGCTTTCAATATTACATGAATATATAGAAATTATTCACATTTGTAATGAAAATCTCCTTGCTCATAACAGAATGTCACAGTTTTAGCATTCATGTTGAGGACTGTAGATAATCTTACAATCCCAATTTCAAAGTCAAGAAAAAAGCGAATGAGCTGCAAGCAACATGATAAAAGTCTTCGTATCATCTTAATATAGAATGTTAGTTTTCAGACAAAAAGTTTTAGCTATTGGATTAGCGTCAGTATTTATGTAAGAACCTATACTATGAATCATCCCAAATATTTAGTACCATATTGATGAAAGCAAGTTATATTGTGGTACTGTTATACAATCTATAGCAGTTTTATGAGTTGTTTACGCAAATGCTCTTCGTCCAAAGTTGTATCACGCACTTAATAAGTTTGCTTGCTCGTTTCTATGCAATTTTAACGCCTTGAATGACTAATATTTGTTTAACAAACAACAGCTCGTGTAAGCGCCAGAATATAACACAATTTCTTACAAACAAAATCGAATTTTCTCTGTTTCTGTTAAAGCTATTGCAGCAACAAGGCTTATTGTTGAATATGTCAATCATACAAAACACAAATTATTAAATTATTAAATCACTTTAAAAATTTAGAAGAAATATATATCAAAATGTATGAATATTATAGGGTACATAATGGGGGAGGGGCTTGAATGTTAAGGTGGCAAATGAAATAGAATTTAATTACTTCCGTTGTTATTTGAGAATATGAATGTGAAACGCAATATAATTTTACAAGTCCGAATGAGGTAAATAAAAAGAAAAAAAACTTGAAAATTATGATTGTATATATATATATTTGAATTCCCCAAATTATTTCTAGAATTTATAATTAAGCCTTTATTGTTGTTGATAATGCTGTCGTTTTAATACAGTCTCAGAAATATATCATGATGGCCAACTACATATGAATTCGCCTCTGAGATGCCTACAGCCTACATGTTATATTAAATTGCAGAGAGAGAGCTTCGAAAGAGAGAGAGAGATAGAGAGAAGAAGAGAAAAAGTGGAGGTGGAGAGATATAAAAAGTAGGAGTGTCGAAAATCGTATCTGTGTTGACGTCACCACTCATTGATTATATCGCAAAGTGACCGGGGCTTGACCGGAACAGCCGTCCAATCAGCGACCGAGTTTCCCCATCAATCGCCGGTCACTGACGTACCAGCCTTCTTTGTGTTTTGCCGGGTATGTTGAACGCGAGCTCAGCGAGAAGCGAGCGAACGAGCCACCCACGGTATACCGAGCGATCAGCGAGCGAGAGCTAGAGAATAGTCATCGCTAGCGAACTATACATATACACGCAGTAGTACCCAAACCCATGTGTTGAAGAAGACCGTTTGCCATTTCACAGTAGTATTGGGCCTTTTTAGTTGAGGGTTTTAGTAGCTTATAGGAAATCATGGATCCAACAAGCCAGCAAAATGCGACTACACACGATGCAGAGGGAAGCCATGATCCGGGGTAAGTATGGAGTCATGTGAAAATGTTGAAAATCGGAGTTAAATGTCGCTGAAAATGTGTCGGCAGGCGATCTTGATTCATCGCATAGCGAGCTGAGATGCCTCGATCAACTCGCGTGTGGAAGTCTCTATACAACAGCTGGTTTACGTTGACAATGGAATGCCCGTACCGTACACGTTGCAAGGGGATGAGCGATCGAGAGAGAGAGAATTTCCCCAGCGATCGCCTACACTTGTTTTGGATTATGAATTAATTATTGATGCATACCATGATGATGGATATATATCTCTTGATTTGGATTATTATACAGATGACTCTTATGTTCTCTCTTTCACAGGAAAATGTTTGTCGGAGGACTTAGCTGGGAGACGAGCACAGGTAAAGATTATGATCTAGAAATAATTATTCATTAACAATTTCATAACAAAAACATTATGTCACTCGCAGGATATATATATAGTTCCATTCATATTCATTCATGTGTGTAGGCTACATGCTAAACCATAAGCAACCATTTTAATCATAATTATAGCTCTGTGAAACATGGCTAGGGAATTAACTTTATTAGACATTACCATTTGCAATTTGTGCTAAATATTATATATTATATTGATTGGGAATATCGCTAACCAAAATATATTTTTTTTTATCAAAATTACACCACAAAGTTGTTGCAAATACCTTATGATAAATATATTGTATATCAACGTAAAAACAGATAATACTTAATTATTTTTGGTATATATTTGACTGGAAATATTTAGGCCTTTATAATTTAACAATATACCATTGAATATTTTTGATTATATTATCAATCTGAAAGAATGAATGTAACAAGTTTATAATGTTATCCAAAAGACTGGAAGAGAAATATGAAATTGTGTTTCTACAAAGAATCACACTTTATTAATAATGTATTTTTGTTTGAAGAATATATATAAAATTATATTGTTCACAGTTTGTGCTTATCAGCCCTACATTTATATTGGTATGGTAATATTTGTAGGCCTATACATGTAGGTATCAGTAAATATTAAAACTGAAATATTTTGAACACCATCTACTGTATAAGCCAATATTTTCGCGTACAGATATTTTCGCGATTTTGTACTAATTGGGGAAATTCGCGAGAGCAAAATTTCGCGATTTTGGTGATGACTTCATTACTATAAATAGCCTTGTACTGAAGTGGAAATTTTCGCGATGACCGACTCGCGAAATTCGCGAAAATAAAGTCACCGCGAAAATAACCACTTATACAGTATATCAAATATCAAATATATATATATAAAAAATATATTCTCTGATATTAAACAGACAATAAAAACACAGTAAGCACACACATCAGAATAATGTTATTGTGGATGTATAATAAGATAAAATTACAATTGAATTATTGAGTACATATGTACATGTAAGAAACTTAGAATAATGTACATACAACCATGCTATCAAATCTGCACAAAAATCAAAGGAACCTTTGTGTCTGTTGCAAAACCTTCTACTGTTGCCAAAAGTAAATTTATGCTTTATTCAGAGATATTTTTGTCTAGGCTGGAGTAACATAGTACATGAAGAAATGCCCTTTTGTATGAGCCATTAATAAAAATATGAATGGTCCGTTGATAAAATTAGATACGGAACTAAGAAAGGATGTTGTTCAAAGTCTGTGACATTAAACATCTGGCAGACTATTCTGTTGCAATAGAAAGAAAGTACAAACTTACAAATTTGTACCACTGCCGAGTTTTATTTTTATCTTGTAAATCGTGGACTGTGGAGGAAATCTATAGATCAGAAATGCCCTTTGAGGAGGAAATCGCAAAATATTGCTAAGGTGTCAATTTTTTTCTTATGCTTTGACTACTAGTACTTCAAGCCAACATTGCACTAGCATGCATTCCTACACTGTACATATTTAGAATTATAAATCAACTTTGTTAGAAAACTAAACTCCAACAAAAAAGGTAAAATGGAAAGGTAACCGCTGTTACTGGTGGCATTCATAATTATAATGTGAAAATATAAATTTAGAAATGGAGCAACAGTAACAACACCAAAAAAATAACACAAAAAACAGTGCAATATTCCATTTTTATTTGAAAAAAAAAAATTAAGATGGAATTGAATGAAAGCATATAATCTTTAAAATTGTCTGCAGGTACATCCAGTCATACTGATAGTGTCTGTGTAAAGCACTTTTGAACAGTATTATGAGAAATGTGTTAAATACTTCATTGAATAAATTATTATTTTTTTTATTTTGAATAATTTTGTAGATGGCCTGAGGAAGTATTTCTGTCAGTTTGGAGAAATAAAGGAGTGTGTGATCATGAGGGATACTACCACTAGACGCTCCAGGTATGTCAACTCCTTCTTTCCATTTCAAACATCAACTGCATTTAAGAGGAAATCCACCCTGGAATTTATTTGGTTTAAGAAAAGAAAAATATCTTCACTGAGTGATATTTATATTTACCTACATGTACCAGGTCGACTAAACTGCCGAGACCTAGTACGAGTCCTCCAGTTATTCTTGTCATGCATGTAGTTTTCCAGCTCTTCTGTGCCAACTATTTTTATGGAATTTACACACACACAACGTATGGGAGAGCAGTTTCCCAGTGATGTTACAAAATCAAAATTTTTAAAAATTAAAACAAAAATAAATAATAATGGTATAAGCTCAATATATCCTTTGGTGGATTTGAACCTTGGTCATAGTTATATACATTGTAGGTCTGTTTCTTAATTAACTCTTTGCCTGCCAAGTTCGACTATAGTCACAATTGTACTTATTAACTATAACATCTTAATAATTCATATTCTCTGTAATGGTTGGGCTGAAAGATCTGAAAATCACTGATAACGTTAGGACCGGGTCTGCGGCATAATGTCTTTTAGTTCATACTAAGTAAATATTGTTATACTATTTTTAATAATTAAAGAGAAAAGTCTTCTTTTTTTATGCTGAAAATTAATGTGGCATGCAAAGAGTTAAAAGAAAAAACAGTTAAATTCCAAGATGGATTTCCCCTCTAACTTTTAAAGACTTGTTATCCACTTTTAAATCAGTGTGTTTTGCTGAACATTTGTGGATTCCTAATATCCCATTTAAAATATAAATTGTCAATGATGTCCAATTATACATATATGTGTACCTGCAGATTTGTATTGCAAAGTACATTATCCCTGCTTTATATTTCAGCGTAAAAGGTCCTTGGGTCATTGTGGGTGTATTTTGCTGAATATGTCAGGCTTACCTTGTGAAAGGTTGCCAAGGATAGTACTCGCAAGGTGTGCTAATCTTTCCTAATAGGCCACCTGCTGTGTGTAAAGGTTAATTGGTATAATCCTATGAATTATTATACAAGCCAAGTCATGGCGGTTGGCGCTCGTCCATCTAACCGCTATCCCGGGGAAACAAGCACCCATGATAGGCCACAATCTATTGCCAATTTAGAAAACGATTTTAAAGGGGGGACGGTAGAGCGTTTATAACGTTCATTTAAATAGAAAAGAAAAGAAAAAATCAGAGTGACAGGGACTTACAACTGTATTTTTGATCTGAGTGTAGGCCTGCTATTGATTTTCAAGCACTGAACATGTAAACAATAAGCTCTTGCTGCAAAATATGTATTGCCAATTTAGTAACTGGTTTTAAAGGGTATCGAGTTTTAAAATAACTCAAAATTTGTTGTAGGAAAAATGAAGTTAGCCTCGCAAGAGCATATTTTTGGTCTGAATAATAAGGACTTATTTGACACAAGTACTACACACAAAAAACTACATGTGTGACTGCAATCTATTTGTGTATTGCCAATTTAGCAAGTGATTTAAAGGATACATCAGAGAGTGTGAGAGGTTTATGAGAAGAGAAAAAAAGGTTCGTTTATTTGAAGAAAAAAAAAAGTTACATGAAGATTTTATGAGGGGCTGTTCATTCATGAGTTCATTTATGAGTTCATTTATGAGTTATAATGTTTATGTACATGTACATATTCACACCTAGTTGAAATTGAAAGAACAATGCATAATTTTAGAATTATTTTACATCTATTAATGTGTTTAGCTCATAATTGTGGACCAGCATTATTCAAAGTTACATAAATGTAGTGCGGTTGCGAATTGTAAGGGTATGTGGTTTTTGCAACATATCCAATTTCTCACTTGCCTTGGGAAATTACAACATTATGCTAAGAAAAAAAAAGGCATTAGTATTTGGCCAAATATTGGGTAAAATCCCCTTTCAGCTTGGAGCATACAATATAAATATTGCAGTGGGACTTTACAGAGCATGGAAGTATTATGAATTATTAATATTATTCTTGGAATTGTTGTGTTACAATAGGTCAGGTCAGCTCCATTTAATGTACGCGTTCAAACAGTATCCTAATATGTGAAGTTAATAATACAATTCAATGTAATGGTGAAAAGAAAAGTTATCAATGAAACATCTAGGTTCCCTTTTCCGTCGTACATGAATTGTCATTGGGATGAAATTCTCATATTCAAAAATTTCTGTGAATCAAATTTCTATAGAAATTCAGACTTTGAACAAGGATATTGTGTAGTCATTGTTCCGTGTTTACCGTTATGATTCATCGAATCTCTTTTGTGAAAATTCACTCTACCCTTGCTAAATCTATAAGAAGTAAAAAATTGCCCGCCCTTCCCCAATCGGGATAGCGTTGTGCAAGCCGGAGGCATTAAATTCACATTGCGGATCGGGTTTCGCGTTCTAACATCATCATTTTACGAGGTACATTGTATTCAGGCGACATTGATCATAAATGAGCGACACAGCTAGGAGACATAAAATCAATGTGCCAACTCCAATTTCAATTTCCCATGCAGATATGGCATCATGATAAGCTAAGGCTCCCGATCTTTCTCCGGAATATTTTAGTCGGAAGAAAGGTCCCACGTAAGAGATTTAGGGATAATGTTCCCAAAAGTGCTGAACATTGCTCACTCTATCCATACATGTGTATAATAATCATAGCAACTTGTTTTGCAACAGTATATTTGGCATATCCATCCAACTACATGGACTGATTAATGATTGTTCTTGAGCCATCAACTTGAACATGGAATGGATATTCAACAAAAGTGGGCTTTTTAGGGTTGGTTGATCCAACCCACGTAAAAACACGACCTAATCGTAAGGTCAAGTGCCGAATAAAGCCTTTGATAAAAAGATGGAATGTTATTTTCTCGACCCCAATCATCCGGAAATAACCCTGCAATTATACAATTCACAGGGAAATAAAAGAATTCATGCTTTGTTGTCTCTTGCACAAATGCAATATGGAGACGTGCATTGGTGAACTGTATTATTTGATCAGAGGCAGAATGCAGTATGATGAGTTTGAATATCCTCTTGTCTCGTATCAGTCTAATTATATAGTCCTCGCTGTTATTGTCATATAGTGTTCACTTAGATGTCTTTTACGGTGAAGGTTGAGGCTTAACTAATGAGATAGATGCTCTGTTAATCGCTTGCTCTAAAGTAATTGCTCCATTTTCTAGTACAGAGCCCCAAATTAATGAGTCAATACACTGCACAGGCTTGATGAAAAAAAAAAAATGCAAGGACAAAGAATTATGGTGATGGAAGAATATGATAAAGAAGAGCTATCACATTGTAGCCTTACAATGTATAATGTTCTTTGATGACATGTAGCATTTCTTATATTTGATTACCATTTTTATTATTAAATTCAGTAGAATTTCCCATCAGTAGGTATATTGTGTATTGCTTTTTTTTATTTGCTTTATTGGTTTTAGTATTTGAACTATCAGTTTTATCGGGTGATAAAGTTTGTGTATTTACTTTGCTTTTGGGTTTCCCCGTGTGACAAACGTGTCTGTAATTCAGTATACAACAAAGGATTCACATGTCAAGCCATACACATTGTAGGCCTGCTTGTTTTTCTTACCAGCAATCTTGGAAAGTATGTAGAATTACATACTGTCCAGGCATGATAGATCACAAACACTGAAATCTACACTGAATTCAGAAGCCATTCCTCAATATTTGGCTATTTGAAATCTTTTGCTTGTAATGTCCTTACCGGATTAAGCTTAAAAATGGCCTTCCAGATCAAGAAAAACAATTGTTTTGTAAAGGTCGAGAATCTAGTCAGACACAAATAATTCCGACAATGTATCAATGTGCTAGATGGAAATATTGAATGTTGTCTGTCTTTGTCAGAAAAAATGTACCATTGCTCTGAAACTTGTAACAGGGGTTGCCAATTCTAAAATTTTGATGATTAATTTCATGCCAACATTCTCACTCATGAAACATCAAAAGAATTAGATCTCAAATGACGTCGATACAATGTTCTTGTTCTATTTTAAAAGATAAATTTCTAAAATGTGAGCACTATAATACATGTATCTACACAAGAGTAAATTGTAATACATGGGCAATTAAACAGATGGTACCATGTACATTTTGCAACTAGGGAAGATGGTATGCTGTAACTATGTAAAGATGATCAATAATATTGGGTGTAGGGTAGAAGTGCTTATTGCCTGTGCAAGTCAAAAGGGAAGAGAGTTGAAGAGCAAACCACTTCAATTACCCCCAAATACATCACCCCACCAATATTGCCCCCCTTCCTGACAAAAGAAGGGGCGAGGATTTAAATAGTGGTGACTCTTTGGTGGTAAATGCTGATTACCTTACAGTGTAATTGGCTTGGGCTAATGAGAGATAGAAAGAGACGTAGCTTAGTCACCAGATTGGTCAACAAAGAGGACAAACAAATGTTCTAAAAAGAGAGTCAACAAACGTGTTAGGTCCTTAAAGAGAGACTCAAGCAAAGAGTACATACATGGCACTATCTAAAGGCAAAGTAAAGCTCTCTTTAATGCATTCATTAGTTAGGAGGGACGGGGGGGGGGGGGTGTAATAAGCAAAGAGATAATAAAGAGAGGGAGAGCTGGAGGGGGGGGGAGGCGGTGGAATGAAATTTGACTGGGAGACTGTTTAGCTTGTTTGTAATGTTTGTCCTCTCCTTTGGCGGGAGAATTGGTTGTACATTATAGAGTGTGTTCAATGTCCAATTTCAAATTTATACGCCAACATGAATCATGATACAAACACAATACAAAACGCTGATATAAAGAAAAACAAAGAGGGGTTCATTGTCCCCCATCCCCGGTTGTAAAATAAACGTGTTTCAAATCTCAATTTAAATTTATACGCCGAAAATTTAAACGCCGAAAAGATGCGTTTACAAACACAATCAGCTTCAATTTTACGACCTTGAGCATCGCGATTGCAACGAAATGCGACATTGAACAGGATTGAGTTTTCAAACGTGTTTTAAATGTGCTCTCGCAATGGAAGCTTCCGTGCAATTGAAAAAGGAGAAGATATTTGTTTTTTGAGAGTGGGGAATTTAAAGACGATCGACGTATAAACACGTTAAATTTTGGACACTGAACGGTGCACCGTTGATCGCGTTTGTGTTTGAGTTTTGTGATTGCGTTTTGTATCATGATTCATGTTGGCGTATAAATTTGAAACTGGACATTGAACACACTCATAAGTCTACTCAACATTCACTAAAGGACATACCTATACAATTTTAATGTTTATACTATTTTGTTGAGGATTTAAACGCAGGATGCCACCCCTATCTAGTAGGTGAATACATGAATGCAAGAGAAAACACAACTATACTGCACTACATTGCACAAGTAGATACATTTCCAAGACTTGAAAGATTTCCAATATTCCTACCAATCACCTGCAATTTATGCAACTCATGGACCATGTAATAGTGTAATTGGTAGCCAATGAACATAATAATAGCAACAGGAAATGTTCCAATTCAAAGGTTTTTCCTTCACAACTTTAATTTCCAGTTATAAGGAGTACAAAATGGCTCCCCTTTCTCAAAATACAAAGCCCTTTTCTGGCTCAAAACATTTCTGCTTGGACTGTATGCTAATTGAAATTCTTCATACAAAGTACTTTCAACAATACATTTTTTTGAAAGTTACGATTGGGCCGGGCTTGCAGTATACATGTCTGGGTTTTCCTATTATGGTCAATTAACTTTCACTTATAACGTGAAGGCTTTCCACGAATACTCTTTTATGTGGAGTAAAGGGCCTGTCCCACAGGCTGCGATCGGTGTGGCGACAACCTGATAATTTTGTAATTATAAGGAGCTCGTCTTTAAAAAGGTGATTATAACCCTTCATACCGCTCTATCTAAGCTAGCTACAACGACAACTTGCTACCACACTCACAACAGTAAGATCACCAGTTGTCGCAACAACGATCGCCTCCAGTGGGACAACCCCTTTAAAGTATAGGCCTAGCTATTGAAATATGCAGTATAGCCCATTTTTAGTATTAAAAAAATATAGATTGACCACAAATGTGATTTTTACTTTAGTAGTACATAATATTTCATCAGAACTTTACGTTAAAACCACAATTTTGTCAAACTTACACCATGACTTCGTTAAAAAAAAATCAGTTTAATTAATATGGAGGTAAAAGTGTAGGCATGTACAGTAAAATGGCTTTTTCTCTTCCCCCTTGTATTTAAAGGTTTGATCAGGTGTTCAAATAGCCTTTCAAGTAATAAACTAACAGTGCACATATTGAATGTAGATGTCAAGAAATCGTTGTCAAGAAGTGTACATGTAGATAGTTCCTTGTTGGTTTTAATCCTATGTTCTATTTCCTTCCCCGGCCCTTAGGTACATTCCTTCTTCTCAAGCACAGTTTAATCCACTCTATTAATGTCTTATTCATGAGATGAAAGCCCTATTGTAAAAGCCGATTTTCAGCTCTGGTCCTTCTTCTTCTTCTTCTGGATTATGAAAACCAAGGGAAACGGGTAAAAAGTGTTGAAATGATATATTGCAGAAAAAAAAAGAAAGAAAAGAAAGAGCAGCTTCCAAAAATTACTTGAAATATGAGACCATGTACAACAGGTTTGATTTCAGTTTTAAGCCACTTCCAGATATCTCCATTAAAGGAGAATGAAACCCTAGGATTCAGTTGAATTGTATGAAGAAAAAAAAACAACAAAGAAACAGATTAAAGAAAGTTTGAGAACAATTGAATAAATAATAAGAAAGTTATGTGCATTTGAATGTTGTGATCACTAACGCTATGGAGATCCTCACACTGGCAACAGGCCCAAGATGTGTGATGTCACACATGAACAACTCTCCCATATGACATACAAAAAATACCAAAAATTCTTCTTTTTCCTCATTCTAATGGTAGTACAGACTCTTCACACATGATTATATTTTGTGAACTTGTGTTACATGTCCTCGCATGAAAAGTATCTCAGATCTTTTAACGGAATTAATTAAAAAAAAAAGACAATTTGAGTGAAATATGTACAAAGGTAATGGGGAAGTTGTTCATGTATGACATCACACATCTTGGGCTCGTTGCCAATATGAGGATCCCCATAGCAGTAGTGATCACAACATTCAAGTGCTCATAACTTTATTATTCATTCATTTTTTCTCAAATTTTCATTGATCAGCTTCTTTGATTTTCCTGTTTTTGTGCAATTTAATGAATTCCTAGGGTTTCCTTCCCCTTTAATTGCAAACAACATCCATATCTGATGTAATTTTATAATGGTAATAGTACCTGGTATTATGATCCTTTACATGAAGATGACACATCACTGTATTGTAAAAGAATCAACAAAAGGATGTCAAATACTTCCTGTTTCTTGGTTGATTATTAATCTAATCAGTCCACCAAAAAAACAAACAATAAAAGCATGTTATCTGTGTACTGAATCAGGGAAGGAATTACTGCTAGGGTTAGGTCCTCATTCAAGCTGTAAATGAAACGTGAATATTGTCAACTCTTCCTGGAAACTAGCCAGAAAATATTACAATTCATTTTTATATTCGCATGTACGTCATATCATTCTTTAAGATTAAAAAGGGCATGAACCCTTGCATTTTCACACTACATGTAAGTTGATGCATTTTTGCCTCTGTAATGTCAATAAATGTTGTTCCATTGAGGTTGAAGATAGTTTGAACACATTTTAAGACTACATACTGAGTTACTCGCAAAGCTGTCTTCATAAATGTACACATCAAAGAGATACAACTAGGCAGAGTTTAAAAAATCAGATTTTTATTTGTTACAACACATATAATTTTGCATTGTCAGGCAAACTTGCAACTTAAGAATATATATATATATATATATATATATATATATATATATATATATATATGTACAATGTTGGCTTTTCCAAACTCTCTTGAAACCTCATGCATATTTGGGCATCAAAAATATATATTTATATTACTGTACTTGGTGAAATATGCCCACCACAAACATGAATACTGGTATACAGGAGTAATTGTCTGACCAAGAAGTTTTTAACTTTAACTTTTAGAGTGCATGCATTCAAATGATAAAGGCCCATGTTGTTAAGTTCACAGAGACCTGACTCTATAAACAGTTAAATTACTTTGTCATCGTTAGTGCAGTATAATAAATCATTTGGGGATAATGTATCATTGACTATGCGCAGCTCCAAAGTTTTGGTTTCATATTGAATAAGATTAATGAGTTATTGGAACACATTTATAAGCGGCTGTATTTATAATAAGTTTTCCTGTCTTTGATTGAATAGGAAGTGAAATTCAAGTGAATGTTGAAACCCATGTCTGAGTTTAAAAGCCAGTCTTGAGTTCTCTTAAAGATAAATTGAAGTTTCTGAACATAATATTCAACTAAACAGTCTCAAAAGGATTGAGCAACATTTATTTCAATGCTCTGCAGAATTGTTGTGTGCTGTATGGTGTTAAAATTATCAAATTAATAAGGTAACCATGTGTTTCTGACAATCTTTAGTCACTCATTTCTCGGCTATTTTTAATTTTCGACCAAAATCATTTGGATGTTATTATCAGGGATAACTAATGCCCTGTTCTATTTTTTTAATGTTATTCTGTTCTAATTCATTTTCCATCATTTTATAACTTGGAGACTATCTTTTTTAAAGATTGTAGTGTATATTTCTGGATGGGAGTCCTGTAATATCATTTTTAAATGATATTATAAATGAGTAACACCAGGGAATTATACTGAGTTCTCGGGTAACACTGGATTTTTGCTGCAAAACTATTCTTGTGTCTGTGCAACTGTGTGTACAGTCCTAAGTTAAAAACAATTAACCACAATTTGCAGAGAAGGTTTCATATTAAACTTAAATGGATAACGCCGTTGGGATGTTCATTAGGTTTCATATTGTTGGTTTCTGTGCCTTGATTTACATTCCGAATCTCCATCGACATAGTTTTATGAGGATAATGTTTCTTTAGATTACCGGTAACCAACACCATTCACTGAATATGATACTGGTTAACCAGTCTTGGAAATATCTACAATAATACAGCACCTTGAAAAAAAAATATCAAGATTTGATCATTTGGAATAGGTTTTTAAATTGGTTCGAATGACACAATAAAGGTTAATAGGCTTTAGTGTTAACCAGGAACAGAGCTATTGAAGATCTTGTTATTCTTTATTAAGCGTCTACTTCTCTAATTAATTGCCGGGCAGGTGCCAACGGCTTAGTAGGTCACTGCAACGATCAGCCATCGTATCTCGTTAGTCTCACTCAATTGTTTATAAAAACTCGCCATCAATGGCTGTCTAGTCATACATGGTCATGCCCACACGAAAGTAGTCCATTCGATTACAGGGGGCTTTGTCTTTTGATATTACCTAGCGTAAACTAATAGAGTCGCTTAATTAACTCTGAGAGCTTTTTTAATGGAATATTGCACCGAAACAAATATTAGATTATCTCTTTATAAACTTCAGTGATAACTTCTAATATCATTTGTTCATGAGAGTGTTATCAGTCACCCATTTATTATTCAATTTTGTATCCCAAATTGATAGATATAACACCAGAATATAATGTAGCCCTTCTAAGTAAAATTAATCTTTCAATTTTTTTATGATATGGCACTCTGTTGTAGTACAGGTTCAGTTAGTCTTCAAGCTGGCATTCACAGACTCTGATTTGACATGTTTATAAAATATAGTGTGTCCTATGTGCAACATACATGTAGTCTAGTATCTTAGACGTAAAAGCCAACTACAGTTCAGGGCCTATTAGATGCACATTTAGTCTTGTGATTTAGACCCTGCAATACATGTGACTGGACCAACAAGGGTACGTTTCTGCTGCAAACGATTCTATGTTCTTCACTCTGGTGACCGTCATGTGTCAAATCCATACACAAAGCAAATGACTAATTACAATTCTAGACTGGACACTATACCCTACCCTAAACCTAACATAAAACCCTATTGAAACCCTGAACCTAACCCTACATTTTAGACGAAATAAAACCAGTGCAATTGTCGCAGGAGCAAATTTTGTGTCACCGCTGCAAACTACTGTCGATGGCCGTCACTCCCCTGCTTTCAAGACTTACATTGACAAGCAACAGGAAGTACTGCCTGCTATTGATAAACCTTTAGCGATGTAAGGTTTTCTTTTAGACTCGGTTACGATGCTGGTTGGTCGGTTGGTCGGTCCTGAACCAGTGGGAGAGCGGAGGTTCCCCGGGGAGATGTTACTGCCCTCCAAACTTCTCCCTCTTGCGACTTAAAGGAGCTGAAGAGACAAGATCGGTTGGCTGATTATTGTTTTTTTTTTTTTTTACCTATCGAACCCCTGACTATAAATGAAGATGGATGGACGTGCAGGGGTAAGAAGGCACATCTTCTGGATTAGCCTATCTTGTTGAATTACTTAAGGCATCTGGACTCCAGTTGTAATTCTGTTCTGCCACTATACTTCAGCAATCCAACAGCTTATTTTGAATGGAGTGTTGGCTATGTATATATTTCATGACATTTGGTCCGTCATCTGTAAATTCTATAAGCCAATAAAATGACCAACTTCAAACGTACACATATACCTTACATAAAATCTTATAGCAACCCTAACCCTATATCTAAACGAAATAAATCCTGGGGCAATCATCACAAGAGCAAATTTCATGTCACCGTGTACATAAATTGAGAGCGAGTACGTTGGTAGTACACTATTGTACAAATCCAATTATCTTTCACATTTGGAAGTGAAATATGGCATGATGTCTCTGAAGCAATGTCAACAGTGTCCTTTGCAAGCCAATAATGCCCTTCTGGCTCCAGATTGACTGTATGATGTCAGGCTACGTAGGGCAAACTTGTTACAATAAATACAACGTGGACGTACATGTACGCATGGAATTATTTGTGGAATGCAAGCAACAACATGCTTGTCAGCGAGGCTATGTCTTGAATGTTGTGGCGATGTTTTGATTGCCCCCGGCGACTGTCAACTACATTAATGAACCAATGTAAGCTAATAGTCACATGTGTTTCATTAACATTCACGCAACCGTGGCAGAGATGTGCCAATTCCTCTTCTCCCTGAACAATTATTCATATGTTTATTACTGCTTCAAACCTGTCCATTACTTTGTCACATTCAAAGATGAAAAATAACCCATCACCAAAGAACATGAAAATTACCCTTAACTGGCTTTAAAATCCAAACCTTCTCTGAATTGTACAATAGTTTTCGCTCTACGTAGACATTAATATTCTCAGAATAATAATCGTTATCCACAAATTATATCCCGGCTTAGTCTCACGGGAAATTAATTTTTATGTCAGTTTTGAATTGGCAAATAAATCTCTGTTCTATTACCAAGATAATCATCGTTAATTGTATATGCGATTGAAAGTTCATGTCATGATAGTTTTTATCCTTATGGTTATTGCATACAATATTATATGTACATTCCATTAAAAGATGGATTAAATAAAATTACTGTTACAAATGGCTACTAAAAATAATTTGTGCTAATGGAAATTTTATTGTTTTCTTTGAGTTATTTAAACTTAAGTGAACTCAGATTAGGTTATTGGATAAAATAGGATCAATTGCAAATCAGAAAATATTCACAAATTATGTGTAAATTTCTATTTTTAATTTTAATGTGTGTTTTTTGTTCTTCAAGTGAGCGTAGATTTAGTATGCTGTACAAGTTTGCCTTGAATATGTATCACTCAACTCCAATTAGGACCCATATTACAGTACACTGTAAAAAAATAATACAGCAAAGTGATGTCAGCAGAGTCGCCATACAAAAATGGAATTTGAAATAACAGTTTTGCTGTAAATTTCTTCTCTAATAATTAATGAAAGAGAAGAAAAGAAATCATTAGAGTTCTATAGCTGACATATTTGGTTAAAACGGAACAAATGTGTTACTCCTGATGCATATTTTGTTCTCAATTATTCCTTATTTGCAGGAGAAATTTACAACAAAACTGTTTTTTAAATTACATTTTTTTATGGCGACTCTGCTGACAGCAGATTTGCTGTAAAAATACAAATATTTTTTACAGTGTAACTTATATTGTAGTCCTAACCATACATGAATAGAACACTAGATTTTCCAGAAATTCTAATTGGCTCTGCACTCTGCAAGGTTATCACTTTATGTTTTCACCCTTGTTTAACTGTTACGTTATTGTGCACAAGTCAATAAGCCCTTTCTTTGGTTATAATATTCATGATAGAAGCTTGAATGATTTGTACGTTAATGCATGGATGTGCTAGAGTTCCTTGTACCCATATGCATTTACACGTGTGAAAGTGATTAGTATGGAGCTGTCAGCTAAGGCACTACTTGGTATTTTCTCTCCTTGGCCATCAACCATGGACCTATATGCATTAACCATGGTCCGCGCATACAAACGGGCTAGTGTTCTACAAAGCGGGTATCCAACATGTAGCCTCACATCAAGAGGTTTCCAGTTACTACTAGCATTGCACAGTGCTAGCCTCAAATCAAGGCTTGACGTCTGTTTGTGCTGTATTAGAAAGTAACCCAGGAAGTCCTTCTGGATATTATTTTAGCCACATGTTGCTGGAACCACCGGAGGAAGTCGGAGAAGGTTGTTTTCTGAGAAAGTGAATGGTAGGAAGTCCCAAATTAGTTTCATATGAAGATATTATAATTTCCATGATATGAAGATATGATTTTTGTTATAGGCCTGTTGATAGACTATATCGTCGGCTGAGAACCAGAAGGGCGCTATTACAGATCAAGGATGTTCCGTTGAGAACCAGAAGGGCACTATTACTAGGGTTGGGCGAATCTCAACTTTTTTTTCCAAACAAGTTGTTTCTATAGTAAAATTCGACGTGGAAACTGAAAATGACATTTATTTTTGCATACGATGACGTCTTACGTCGCTAAAGTGCAAAAAACCAAAATGGCCGCCAAAATAGCGTATTATGCCCAATTATCATACTTTTTATACGTATAAACCACTTTTATTGCGTTTTTATATGTCTTTTGGGTGTCAGGGAACCCAACATGATTAATCCAACATGATTAATCCTTCCTAAGTTGACTGTTAGTGTAGTTTGGTAGTTAGTTTCAGTCAATATCGAGCAAAAATCACCTCATATCAAAATCACTAATTAACACCTATAACCATACTAGGTACATTTGGTCATGATAAAATTGTCAGATTTGAGCTTTTAAACCATCAAAATCCATAAAGAAACAAAATAAAACCGGTTAAAACCTATAAAGTGTGTGATGAATGGGCAAAATACACTATTTTGTTTTTTTGCACTTTAGCGACGTCAGACTTCATCGTACACAAAAATCATTGTCATTTTTGGATTCTACATCAAATTTGACGATAGAAATAACTTGTTTGACATAACTTTTCAGAAAAAAGTCATTATTTGCCCAACCCTACTATTACCATTGACTTTGTACAGCAATAGCGCCCTTCTGGTTCTCAACGGATGATATGCACTTTGTCCAACTCATTTGTATGGGGCCTTTATATCCTGGGATGATTGAAATGATAAAAAGACTGTAGTGGAGACTAGGCATACATCTGCACTAGTGTTTGTCTGTTTATGAGATTGGCTACCCTGGGTAGGGAGATGAGGGAGAAGAGATGGTTAGAACGTCAAAGACGTAGAGAGGTAAAGAGAAATACATCGTACAGGAGATGGGATACAAAGATACAGTTGCCTAATAAATCGGCACCTCTCGGAAGAAGTGGGGAGAGAGAAAGGGAGATGGGTAAAGCGGGAGAGAGAGAGAGAGATACAAAGAAATGGGCAGAGAGAGAGAGAGAGATACAAAGAGATGGGCAGAGAGAGAGAGAGATAGAGAGAGAAAAAAAAAAGGGAGGAAAAGGAATGGAAGATACAATTTACAAAGCTTATCTTTTCATGAGATCTGCCGACAACAAAAGAAAATGGAGAGATGGAAGGAGAGTCAGAAGGATAGGAGAGCAAGGGAAAAAGAGAAAGAGAAATATATATTGAGAGGAAGGGAGGAAAGAAGATGAGGTATGGAGACAAATATGAGGAAATGGAGATTGGAGAGAAAGAGTAAGGAGATAAAACTTGCTTGTGAGATGTACTATTCTCAATAGCGGAAGACCTCTTGAGAGAGACAGTGTGGGAATGTGAAGAAGAGAGAAGAGAAGTTGAGAGGGAAGGAGAGAGGGTGGGAGGGGTTGTGGAGGGGGGGGGGGGGGGGAGGTGGACTACACAACTGGAGAACATGAGGAGGGGAACGAGATTGATGATAGTACACCTTACCTCTTTCAAATCACTGATCTGCTGAAGTATCGTTCCAAGCAGCAATCTGAGTGAGGATTGAAGAACACGAGATTCTGATGTAACTGCTGCTTCTACAGCAGATGCATTACTACATGTATGCACTCTGTGAAATATGCACTGGGGAATCTTGTCATGCCATGAAAGCAACAAGAAATCAATATCGACTGTTCTTTTAATATAACCAAGGTTGTTCTAAACGTTGCAAATTGAAATGTTTTGTATGTATTGATCTTGTATTTATTGCGGAAGTGATGGTTTAACCCTTTGATCACAAGCTCTGTAGGTGTAATAACAATACAATTTAGTGCTTAGTTGTTGGAATGGGATGTTGCTTTTGAATATTAGGACAAATCCATCTCCGATTAAAACTTTGCTTTTTTGCTTTGGGGGATGGGGTGGGCG
>CALNVZ010003434.1:39325874-39378989 GCA_940671915.1 Paracentrotus lividus | reverse complement strand
TCCCCCTATTGCATGTATGTAGTCAAAGGATCCCCTTTGATTTATTCACCCCCCCCTTCTCCGTACCTATCTTATATGTATATGGAAAACACAATTTGGATCCATTTTTGCAGGATACGCCAGTGCAAATTGCATAATGAGATGAATGGGACAAACTCCCCGCTACATGACAAATTATTTGCAGCACTAACCCTATTCAAGGATTGTCCCAATACAATTACAAGATAAAAAGGTTGTCGAGAAAGGTCAGTTGGGGACAGGCTGCTTACCTCTATTCTCTTAATTTATGCATCTCTCTCAATGAAAATAGGAAGAAAGAGAGGGGATGTGTCATCTGAAGAAATTCAATGGGGCAGCGATATGTGGACTATTTGGAAGATGGAGGCTCAAATTGTGTATATTGTTAGAGAGGGAGTGGGAGAGGGATAGTGGCAGTGGGTGGGGTAAAGAGAGAGAGAGAGAGAGGATATAAGAAAGAGAAGGAGGGGAAAGGGGGAAGCCCGGGAGCTGTTACGCACACACCACAATAGTGCATCCCAGGGCTGGCATCCATCGGGTCGGTTCGGTCTCTCCCTGCGCCGCTCCGGAATGATTCATCGAACCGGGGGCTATCCAAGAAGAAGATTATATTTCATCGCCAGCATAATATATCACATTAATTATAACTCACATCTGCACTTTGCCCGAAGCCGGAAGCCCCCTTTACAATCTCTCTCTCCATCTCTCCATCTTCCACCCTCTCTCCCCTTCCCAGTCTTCCCATCCCTCCCCCCACACCCCTCTGTCACTGGCAATGGATGATGGCACTTGTTAATGAATTTTCATCTGCTTTCATTGCCCTTCTAATAGTTTCCACTGGTATGTGTGGTTTTTGGAGTGTGTGAGAATGATTGTTCATTGTCTGCTAAATTTATATCCAGGAGATAGTGGGAGAGTGAAAGAAACAGGAGGAGACTGGGAGAGAGAGAGAGAGAGAGACGGACAGAGAGGAAGAGAGGGAGACGGAGAGTGGGAGGGAGAAGGCAGAGCACAGATGAGAACGTGTGAATTAAAGTTGTGTGGCATTTTTAAACGAATGCAATGACCTGGATAAAATATATTTCCTGTGGCGTGCATTTCTCTTACTCATTGTAGCCTCTGTTTTATTAATGAGCATAATAGCTCCCATATATCACAAGTGAAGATAGTGGGAGATTATGAAGATGTCAACCAACATTTTATCAAATACTCTGTTAAAGGGGAAGTTCACCCTGGAATTTTATTGGTCTTAAAAAATGAAGAAAAATAAAAGAAAAATATGAGTGAAGGTTTGGAGAAAATCGACCAATAAATTATGAAGTTATGATTATTCAAAGTTTTGATTATGTGACGTCACATATGTAGTGTAAATTCCATAAAATGTCATTTTTTTTCAAAAGAAATTAATTATGTCACCTGTGTGGTCGATATACCATCAAACATATGTTCATATACATGACTATATCAAATTGACCCATTCCTTTATCAAGAACCATGACAAAAAGACAAATTTATGGAATTTACATACACAACCAATGGGAGAGCTGCTCGCACGTGACGTCACACAATCAAAACTTTAAATATTCATAACTTCACTATTTTTTGGTCGATTTTCTTCAAACTTTCACTAATATTTATATTTTATTTTTCTTCATTTTTTAAGACCAATAAAATTCCAGGGTGAACTTCCCCTTTAAAGGTAGTATCAGCCTTTTTCACAAATTGCGAAAACTAACGCAACTTGGCATAACTGTAGAATATGATCGACCTATACTGTCGTATTCAATCTTACTGTCATAGGTTGCCTAGATCAGTAATACAAACGAAAAATCTGACTACCAATCTTGACCACTCTCCATCAACATCGTTGATATTACAGCGCGTGCAGCACGACCGTACATAGCAATATACACACGGCGCATCAGCGTGCATATTCTCTGCGCTAACGGTCAGCGGTTCGCACCGTACAGTATATTTTTCGAGGGTTCGAAAAAAATAGGATGAATTTGATAATCGCAATATAATGACAAAATATAACATTTGAGCTTAATCATGTTGTGGAAGATATAGTCATTGGATACTACTATCCTCTAAAAACTAGAAATTTAATATTTTTTGCCGCAAAAGGCTGACACTACCTTTAACTGACATTCTTTCTTTCACCTTCTGCGATTACATATTGTAAATATAAAAAATATTACAATTGAAATGAGAATGCCAATAATGTATAGTCCGGTTGTTCGAAAAATTGTTTCACAACGTAACAGAAATTTGAGGCTCACTGTACTTGGGGCTTTACTTGGATGTGTTCAGTCTTGGTGATAAATCTTATATTGTCTGGTGATAGTGTTGATGAAATAGTAAATGAAGAGAATCATATTATATTACTAGGTACATAGAGACTCACATTTGATTTCGATCTAGTGGAATTGTTGCTTTAAAAAAAATTACTACAATATGATGATAATATGTAAATATTTTAAAGATGATATAGGCCTACATGTAGTATTATGATAATCATTAGTCATTTAAATCTTCTTAAAATGTTTTAGAGCTTAGTTTTGAACAATATTTTCATTTTCTGATGATTCAACCAGTTTTATCAAAAAAGGGATTCAGTCACGTAACTTTCTTCTTCACATTTTCAAAACCTGAATAACACTTAACCTTTGACATCTCTGCCTTTCTTGTGTTTCAGGGTTTCGGCTTTGTCACCTTCTCTGATCCTGCCAATGTAGAGAGAGTTATACAGAGAGGCACTCATGAGTAGACAGAGAAAAAGGTAAGAAATTCCTCCATCCTCCCGTTGTTACCAGCAAGGCTGATGGACTGCATTCCCTATTTTTTATTTTTTTTAATAAAACGTGTTATAATTTCTAATCATTAAGCAATAAAATAATATTCAAGTCATCATTAATATTGGTAACGACAAGTCAAAGAAAATAAAATAAAAAGGAAATTATGAATCATACTTACAATTACCAAAGAACTTCTTTTGAAGCTATCATACTTTACCATTTTCATATAATTTGTCAGAGAAAAGAAACGGAAGTTGAGATAACCGTTTGATTCGGCACAAATAATTAGTTGCATCATGATGCTTCTATATCTGCATTGGTTGACCACGTTCAACTTTCCATAGTCAGTCAAATTGACCAAATGACCAAAATATACTTTCAAAAACTACTTTGAATCCTGATAAATATTTGAAATGTACATGTCAAATACCTCTCATCCCATTCCAAGCTTTTTTGTGTGTATTACATCATGAGTGATAATTGATAGTCCTGGTCACTGGACCATTGTTATGCCCTCAATAAACGATAGGTTTTTAAGTGCCATAGCCTGAGTATACCCATTATGACAGTGTCATAGAAAATTTCCGATCTGCCCTCAGTAGATTGTAATGAAATATCCACTTCATGTAAATATAAGATAGCTTCTAAAAGCAGTCCTGCTTTCATTATCTTTAGGGCTATAGCTTGTTTCGAAACAGCAAAATAAAAATTTGGAGAGAGAGAGAGACAGAGAGAGAGAGAGATGGGGGGGTAGTAAGTAGGGGAGTAGATTGTGTTAGCCAGGAACCTCCTGTACTAGGGATAAAATACAATTCACAACATGTCCCCGATATTTTAGTGTGTACAAACTTCAAATTCTTCTTCCCCACAAGAGGATAACTTAAGGTTTACGAACAAAACCAGAGCAAGTAAAAAAAAAAAAGGTTCCTTAAATCACAAGATATACACCTTACTTCTTTCACACAAATGACTTGATATAAATCCTTTCATTGTGACGGACAATCCCCCAATTCTGCAGAATGGTAGAGTCTATGAATGGGTCTTTCCCCTCAGACCCTGACTAATCCTTCAGAAAGGTCTCTTAACCCATTGTTGATAGACGGTGATGGATCATACCAGCTGGGAATGGCATGAATAACTGACAATACTCCTGCATCATTAACCTTCCAGAAGACAGCATCATCTTATGTCCAGTGTTGGGGATAGCCAATCTCCCATCCTCTTTGGTTTATATCCACTTGGTCTAACAACAGTTGGTCTAATTCTCTCTAATACCACATGGGCTAAACCCATTTGGTCTACTAATAATTTGATCTAATTTACAATTGGTCTAATGTATAGGCCTACTTGGTCTAATTCTCACTTGGTCTAATAACCAATTCGTCTAATTGCCTACTCGTCTGATAGCCAAATGGTCTAATTGCATTTTCGTCTAATGCGCAAATGAATGTTTGGTCTATTACCAGTTTGTTATTGGAAGTGACCAAGTGGTGATAGACCAAGTGGACAGTAGACGAAGTAGGCATTAGACGAAATGGGAATTAGACAAAATGGTAAATAGGCGAAGTGCTACTTAGGCCAAAAGGTAATTAGATGAACTGATTATACATGTAGACAAAATTGAATTAGACCATGTGGGATGAGACGAAATGGACATTAGTCAACGTGGGTTTAGACAAAGTGGCAATCTACCTCCTCTTCTTCCATAAGGCCCATACCAATAACACAACACAGTGCTAATTGAGATTTCCACCTGTGTTGTGTACATTACTACATTACGAGGAAATGTTGACCTCGGATCAGGTCACTGACTTCCCTGGGTATTCCAGTAAAAAGTGCATCCAAGGTCACAGGGATCTAGACAAGGGCCTTGCTGATCCATGTCCCTATATGACCTTTGACACCTGTGGGCTCTGTTTACATGCTGGGTGGTTAGTCTAAGAGTTAAGACTTTATTTTGACTTGTCAACAGACTTCAAAGGAGAATTGCACGTGAGCTCTGCCTACACTGTAGGCCCTACCAAGTTTTTCCAATCAATCTTTAGCTGTATTGAGTAAAGTCAAACTGCAACACAAGACTTTTTAGCTGGATATGTGATAGTTTAAAAAACTCTTTGTTCTTTGTGTAGATTTTGTTCAAATTGTAATATGACATACAAGGGTTTGTGATTAGAAACACAGGTGGATTTGCTGATATGCACATCTTCACCTGCCCGACAGCTCAGACTTATACGTACAAAGACAGAACATGATTTTGTAGTGTAGACTAGTCCACTTCTGACTTTCCTGAGCCGCTACAGTAGGCTGAATACAAATGTAGCCTTACAATTCAGACTGTTCCTTGTATACAATATGACAGCCATAACACTACCTTCATATTAATATATTGTCTTTGTGTTGCCTCGGACGTTCCTGTGAATGCTCTCTGCAAGTTTGGATACAGACAGGAAAACCATATAACCCTGTCTATAGGCTATATATAGGCCCATAGCTTTGGTCACCCTGAAATATATAGTTGTTTTGTCATTGCCCTAATTGTCTGTTATCAATCAGTAGAACGAGAGCACGTCCATGGTTGTCTCTCTGGCATGTGTATCTCTTTGTTCTGGGCTAGTCCTTCACAGTATCATCTGTATTTGGACTGAAAGTGTGTCAGCCTCTGAAGATTGCTTTTGTTTTTCCTTCCATTTGGGTCATTTTGAAATCATTATACAATACAAGAGGGTTAAAAAGCGAATGAATTATATTCAGGACTAGCTTATATCTTTTTTCCTGCCCTGATCTTTCACATGTTAATGCATTAAAAATTTTGTTTTCCTTTTTCATATAAGCCTATTACTTCACTTTCTTTGTCATTGTGCATAATTTTGAATTTTATTGCGCTGTTTGAGAAAGTGAAAGAGAAATGAAGAATCGTAATCAGGAAGGAACTTCATGTAATGTGAATAAGATGGCATGGAACATTTTTATGCTGTAAATGTTAATTTTTGCAATATGTGCACATACACAGTATAGGCGTACATGTTCTTGCACATAGGATACATATTATACAGCCTACTTAAGTTCTGTTCCTCTGCTTTACATTTGACTGTCATAATACGCTACTACATCATAAAGGTCTACTCATCCTTGCTTATCGCAATGGTAGACTCTCTATTCTATATATGTTCTTGGCCTTTAATGCCACCTCCTGCTATGTTTCCATCTTTCCATTGATGGACTGCATGCTCAAAAAGCAAGTCACAGTCAAGGCTATAGCCTAGTCAGACACTCCCTGCTGTAATATCCCTTTCATTCTCCATCTGACAAACTGAACATCATTCCCATGGAGGTCATGTATAGGCCTTTGTTCATCTCGTTTCCAGTGTGTAAATGTAGGGAAATGCCTACTCACTCGGGGGAAAACCAGTTGGCCAGTATTTTTTCCTGTTCTCTACTTTCTTTCTTTTTCTTTCTGCCTCCCCCATTCCTATTTTGTGTCTTTTCTTTCTTGATCTCTTCTCTTTGTTTTTCTTTCCCTTGGTCTCTTTTCTTATCCCCATGGGTCACTTTTCCCCCCTTTCTATTTATCTTTTCACCTCTCTCGTTCTTACTCTTGCTTTGTTCCTTCTCTTTATTATCTTCTTCTCTCTCCTTTCTCTCTCTCTCTCTCTCTCTCTCAAACTCATCCTATCCCACTCTCTCCCACTATCACGGGCTTGCAACTATCTTTATTTTATCTGTCTCGCTTTTTCTATTTTATTTCTCTCTCCTTTTCTATTTTCTTTCTCTCTCTTCTCTCTCTCTCTCTCTTTCTCTCTCTCTCTCTCTTTCTCTTTCTCTCTCTCTCTCTCTTTCTCTTTCTCTCTCTCTCTCTTTTCTTCTCTTATTCTCTCACATACACCCTCTCCCACTCCCTCACTCCCTGCCATTTCCCCTCTACCCATGGACGCCTCCTGGACACCATGTGTATGCCAAACTCATGCTGACTCCTGACTGGCTCCCCTATGTCTCTCCACCCCCCCCCCCAATCATCCAGCAAATCCAATTAAAAAAGCCCCTGTAGTACACTCGCCTTGACTTTGTCCTTGATAGTTTATCGCTGCAAAACCATTTACCCCCCATCTCCCTGTATACCCCTCACCAACATTAATTGACGAATCACACATTCGTAATTTGCACTCAGCCAAAGTTGCAGCATTATTTAATGAACGTGAGTATAGATTATGCGGTATTCCACAAGGTTTTCGGATTTTCTGCTGTAGACAGGGGGTCGGCTTCTTCAAGCGTCACCGGTAAAGGGTCTGTCGTTGAAGACCAAGGCGGGAAGGCATCCCTGGCAACTAAACTCCTTGCACTAGACCTGTGACGGATCAATACATGTTGAGACGGGCGATGTAACAATTGTGATATTGATATTGGAGCGGAGTTGACCTTGGTCTTGTAAGTTCTATCTTGGTTGGTCTTCCTTCCGCCGTCGCCGTCGTCCCTGTTGTCTGTCGCCATCATCAGGTCTCCCCCTGCTTCGTACAGGCCAACTGCCCGTCTGTGCATTCTTCCAATTACAAACGTCCACGCATAGGTTACCAAATACCATTTTATAGTTACAACCATGCAAGTTGCAGCTACAAGTAGCATTTAACGTAACAATAAACTTGCAACATCCTTAAAATTATGCGTAACTTGGAGTAGTGCAATTGATTTTCAGTTTGCAACCCCCCGCCCCAAATTTCAATAGCGTATTGAGAAATTAAAATGCCTTACCAAAATAACGAGGGTACCTCCATGTAGGAATGTAATCAGGGCTATTTCATAATAAGCCCCAGTTGGTGAAAAGATTTCAAAAATACTCAAAAATATAACCAGAAAAGACACTAGCTCATAAAAATGTGACGCATTAGGGAAATAGACAAAGAGGGAACAAAAATTTTCATTCCGTTTTTAATTAAAAGAAAATATAAAAGGCAAAGAGTTGAACAGAATAACAGATGATACTCACATGTTAATGGGCCTATACAGGAAAATAATATATAAAAATGATTTGTACAGCAGAATAGAAAGGACCTGGTATTGGTTCTCTATCATTTCTGAAAAGCTCATCTGTCCACAATAATGAGAGAAAGGGCTGGAGAGGCCTGTATATCAGCATTGCACAATTGGAACGATAGTTAATAATGCTGTGCTTGCGACATGATGAGACAGAGAAATAGATTTGTGCTTGACTGTTGATGTAATCAGTAATTAGTTTGATATCGCTCCGTGACAATCGACTATGACGTGAGTAGGTCAGACAAACCCTCACAACAAGCCAGGCTTCCAATAGCTCGGCTAGATGGAACAAAATGAAATTCTGATCCACGCAAGATAACAACACCTATATCATTTTGCGTATCAACGCCCCATCAAAATATCATTTATGATTCTTGTGAGAGATCCATGTCATGTATATTGCGATCCCATGCGCAATTATTTTCAGGCTATTTTGAGAACACAAACCCTGGTTAGTTGATGTTGTAGGGTCTGGATTATGTATGCTGTTTAGACTACACATGATTTAGTCTTTGTACCAGTGCTGTTGATATTGGACATAGATTACTGTCAGGCGTATTTCAACTTGGTTCAAGTAACCATTAATTTGTTTTAAAAAATTATTTAGGCTTCTTTGTTTAGAGACTGTTCAAAGACCAAGTTGAACCTGCCCCCATATCATCCAATTTCACATTGCGTGTACTTGCAGATCTAATAAATAAGCATGGGAAAGACTCTGAATGATATTCATCTTCAAAGAACACAAGAGCAATGATGTAAATGGATTTTGTGTATGACGTAAGCTGGACTTTTGTTGGTCAGCTGACCTAGCTTTTGAAATGTCAAATGTTGCGATTGCTTGATTTTGAAAGGCCACGCTCTAACCAAGCATCTTTTCGTTTGTGGGCTTACTCTGCATGCCTTGTCAATCAGAGTTGGGGAAAGTTTGCACGATCCTGAGAACACACGGGAAGAATAATTTGACTGTGTTTTAGAGAGAGAGAGAGAGAGAGAGAGAGAGAGAGAGAGAGAGAGAGAGAGAGAGATGACATGAGGACAGAGAAATAGACAGAAATAACTTAAATATAAAACAGAGGCAAATACTTACAACAAAGAGGGAGAGAATTGGGCAGTAAGAAACATATTAAAAGAGATAGCTTATTTTTGTTGAATTTATTACAATAATCTTAATTTTGTATGCGCCTTGAGCATCTCTAGAGATGGATATGTTGTGCATTATAAATATTGTCATTATTATTATTATTTTATAAACAGCAGTGAATAACATTTTAGGAAGTTGAATAGAGGGACAGACTAACATACACACATCTATACATAGTTTGGTTCATGAAAAAAAAACAAGACAGAGGTAATTTTTTAAAACTAATTATAGTTGAGAGCGAGAGAGAAAGAAAAGAAAATAAAGGGATAGAAACCCATTGGATCATAGATAAAGTAGTGGATTTGGATTAATCATTAGGCAAAGAATTGAAGATTATTGGAGAAATTTGAGTTGGGAAATCAAGAGATTTCGAGATAGAGGCTTAGCTTAACCCTTTAGCACCTAGAGACTGCGTGAAAAGTGTCAGTTTACTCACTAGCGGAAAGGGTTATGCTGTGTTTCAATCACATTTTTCCCATAAGAATAGCTCTTAAAACATATATTCTTGTGCAGAATCGGACAGCACACATCCAATGGGTAATCCACAAGAAGTATGGGCATGTTTCATCACATATTTTTTATACAACCTTGACTAAAGCGTGCTTAAGACAGGGGCGGTTTGGGGCAGTTTAGTGAGTAAGCTGAGGGGCGGTCTCGGGCGGTTTAGGTGCTAAAGGGTTAAAAGGGCCAGGTCACAACAAGTGGTAATAGCAGACAATGGCGGTATCATTTCCTTTGTTTGGTGAAACTCTCATGCATATTCCAAGATCTTGATAAATCACACTACTTTATTGTTTGCTTCTACCCACTCCACCTATTCTAACATAATTGTGCAACCTTTAAGCTAGACTACCAGTAGCAACTCAAGGTTTGTAGGCCTACATGTTTCATGCCTCAGTTTGAGCGAGAGATGTGCAGAATCTGGAAATTAATTTAGCCTAATTGTGTAAAAGGTAGCTTGTACTATGTCATTCATGTACTGGGATTATAATTCTGGTCACAGACTTGTGCAGCTTAGATATATGTACCTATTATAGATGCAGTGATCTTTTAAATGTCATCAAATAATTCGTTCATAGGTTCCTAAGAGGGAAGCTACTTTCACCAAACTTTGGAGAAATACTACAATGCAGTGCAATGAAAAAAAGGCAGTTTTAATGCCTCTCAATAAATTGATATAAACCTAAATAGTCAAATATTCCAAAAATAACCTTCAATCTGAAATTAATGTCCCAGGTCGCTTTCATCATTATGATTCTTTAGTCAGACACTAAATGAACCTTGACAATAGCATGAACCAGCATTATTTAAAAATTATAATTATCACATGAAGCAATTTAAATAATCATGAAATGGAAATATATGGGGGCTTTTAGTTCTTAACAGTATGGAATCAGTATCTAACTGAACAAATTAAGTGTTGTTTAGGATTGGATGCACGTTTAAAAGAAAGCTGAACTTGATTCATAAATAATGAGACGATACGCTGCCATACTGAATAAAAGTCACCCTTTTGTTGTCCGTCTTGTGAAAGGGAATAACTGAGCATGGCCATCTAGAGATCGACGAAGGTCTTCCTGAATTGATTAGTAGCGTTCCTTTCAGCGTAGGCATCTAATATTAACAAGCACGTTAACAGTTCTCTGCCTTTTTTTTCTTTTTTTTTTTTGCGGGGGAAAAAACTTCCCCAGGCTCGTTACGATCCTGATTCATGAATGAAGTAAACTCCCAATACACACACAATCTGTCTCTATCTCCCTCTCTGTGAATGATTTGAATTTGCCTCAATTCCCTCTTTCATGAATTTCAAATGCAGTTGACATTCATCAGAATGTTTATATGGCTATCAGGATTGTTATTAACTTAAAGGCCAATATTTTGATAAATCCAATTGCCATAATATGCTCTAAAAATTTATCATAATGCTACATCAGACTATTCATTACAGGAATACCATATTTGGTATTGATTCCAAGTCTTTAATGTTTTGATCATTTACATTTCTAAAAGCCATTATAATCCCTATATTCATGAATGTCAAATGCAGTACATACAAATATATCAGAGCATTTTATGAAGGCTTATGATGTTCTTTTAAAGCCTTGTATTTGGTATTTGTTATAAATTCTGTGTTATTAGATATTTGATAAAATGGTTTCATATTCAACAAACTGCATTTTGTGAAAGACACATTTTCAAATTGGGGTTTTATTTCTTTTTTAATGATAAAAAGTGGCTTTAAAAAATCCTTTTCTTCATATTTTCCATCATCATGAATTGCAATAAAAGATACTTGGCCTTTACTTAAAGATACCTGTCACAAGTCCCATTTACGCTCTAATAGATGAAACTTGCATTTCTCTCCAATATTCCTCGCCTATAAATTCCCCCCTTTGATCAAACGAGGGCCCACCTGACCCTACCTGTATGAATTGAATGCTGGTCCATCCTCCGTGCATGTATTGATACAGTGCTCCGTGAGATGTATTAGGTGATGCGGGTCAGGTGTCTCTGAATCATAACCCTACGACTGTCCATTGCCAGATATGGAGGAGATGAACACCCGTTTCTAAGCCTTCGAAAGGCTCTTTAATCATTCACATTGACCTCAAGTACATGTACATGTAGTCTGCAAGAACAGACTTAATTTATTGTATCTTGATTGAAGACTAGCTGAGGTTTCCCATATCCCAATGACTGTTCATGCACTGCCAGGTATATAACCGTTGGAGGAGATAACACCATTTCTAAGCTCCGGACAGGCTTTAATCATTCACATTGACCTCAAGTACATGTAGTCTGTAAGACACAGACTCTAAATAATTTGAGACAGTGTAATTTGTCTTGATTGAAGACTAGTGGAGCTTCCTGATCAGATACTCCTGGGCTTGTATGGTTTTCAAACCCAGCCAACTAGACCATTTTTTAAATGAGCGGTTCATACGAAGATAGCCAAAACAAGTGATCTCTGCATCCCTTACAGATTTCGGAGTGATAATGTGTTTTAGGTTTCACAGCTAGAAGAGGATTAACTTATTGCAATATTTAGGTAAAAGCCTTTTGGCTTATAATCGGACATATGATTGTGGACAGAATATGAGTCATTGGTGTGAATGGTCATCAGAGTGGTCAGTATTGTGGAATTCCCCAACACTCCTATATAACACCATTATCTGCTTACCGACATCTATCTGGTCATCGTCATCAATCGGTGGACAAGACACTACAAACCTGTGATTCATTCATGGTATCAATACAAGAGGTTTTGATGCACCTGTCCTGACCTTACCTGAGCCACCCCCCCCCAGACCTTATTCAGACTAAAGATTATGTACCATTATACTAAAACTCTATAAAGACACTGTGTATCTATTCCCCCACTTTCAGACTGGAAAAATATACTGGTATACAGAAAATCTATTTTAAATCTATCTCTGTTTAGCGAAAGGCGTGTACACATAAATGAAATATGTTTACTGAAACTCTCTACTTTCAAAACAAATTACATTAAAAAAGGTTGTTTGGGGAAAGCATCTTATAGCCTATAAATATAGTTGCGAGTGCCGGTCTAGTCTACAACTTGGAAATGCCGTATGCAAATTAGTGATGACCACTATTATGCTGAGCATATTAAAGATTAGGAAGCGCTCACGTTACCCCCCCCCCCCCCAGCTGTACAGTTTATAAGGTCGTTTGAACAGGACACCAAGCTTTGTTTTTTCATTGAATTTTAATTGTTCCCAAAAAACAATTCTCAAATATTTTGTCATAAATTTGTCCTTATGATGTTGCCACTCCAAAACTCACTGCTACAGGCATGATTTTTCTCCACGGATCTGCGGATTTCCGCGGATTTCGAAATTCTGAGATGAAAAAAAACAACATTTGCTGAAAATGTCCTATGCACTGAAGATAGCACACGAACAAAGTAACACTGACAAAGTCGCAGCCAAAGAAATCATGAATTTCAATACCTAAAATTGCAAAATTTTCTGCTCTTGCACTTGGTATCTACCTTGCACCTTGTAGGAGTAATCCCAAAAGCAGCTCGCTATACAACGAAATTTATTTTGTCTGAAAGAGGAGCTCTACCTTACCTGAGTAAGACTGGCGCTTTCTTTGCGGTGGAGGCGGCTACTCCTCACCTGAATCCCTATTACCAATGCAGGTCAGATTGTCGTGAATCATCATAATCAAAAGAAGTGTCTACTTGAGATGCCTTTCCGTTGCCTTCAGATAAACACAGCTCCTCAATCTCCTGACATCCTCTACTAAATTCCTCTCTTGAATTTACAAGCTAAATATAGTCGAGGATTTTTACCTGTGATTTATCTAGATTTCCGATATATTCAGAGTCTTGTCACGTGTGCATTGTGGACATGCTTTTCAGGTTCAATTAATATACAGAAGCATGCATATTTTTTGCAGGTTTGGTTAATGACCATCGAATGAACTTTACTGTAAATATGCAATTAAGGTGTCGCCTGCAAATATATATTTTTGTACAATTATTAACAACAAAGTTCATATTCAGGTAAATAGTAATAAATTGAAAAATAATACAAGATTTAAAAAAACTATCAGCATCTTTTTGTGCATATTCAAGGCAACACCCCAGTAACTGAAGAAATGATGCACCCGATAAATTATTGAAATATTATACAACATACAGATAAAAATACTTTTGAAATAACTATGTAAGAAAGGAATCGTAAGCCTATTGAAAGAATACAGTGATTAGAGTAAATCATATATAATCTTCTTCTACTCGATGTGAATTTTATTACATATTGGTAAAGGTGTTTGGTGCAAGCAAATGTCAAACCATTTGTGTATCATAATATTCCACGGAACTTGATATTGAAGAATCATCATTTTCATTCAATTACTTCAACCACCCCCCCCCAAAAAAAAAAAAAAAATCCCTTGACTTTGTCTTTCATTCTAGCAGTGGCCTAGCTGGCCTTTAAAAAAAAATGGAAGTATGGAATAAAGACTAGATAATACTCTGATCAAGCAAGTGGTTTAACGCAGGGCATCTTGGGATCAGGAGAGCCTTTTAGGAGGCGACAGAGAGCGGAGGCGCATCGTCCCATGTCAATCTAAGTGATTTGGCGTGAAACGTAGAAGGTTGAGTCGCCGCCGCTGGCCAGTTATAAACAGGTGCTTAGTAACGGTCGTAGAAAATTGACCGAGAGCATCTTTGACGGGCGCATGACACAGTCCTGTGCTGTCTCCCATGGAAATTTGGAAAGGATATATATATTTATATGTTGGTATTCGGTTTCAGGTGTACATGTCATATCTTCAGATTTCATGTGGAGGTCTTCTTTTATGTGTCTTTTATATGTCGTTGACCCAGTATGGTTGTATTACCCTTTTGACCAGGGGTATTATATGAATCTATCATATTTCAAACAGTTACGACATAAATTGGGAGATTTCAACAGTCGTGTATCTTCTACAAGAATCAAAACTGGGTCACAATGAAATTTGCTGATTTATAGGGCCTATAGGCTTAGAAATAAAAGTTTTCTTGTAAAACTGTATTTAGTTGAATTATTATTCTGATGTTATGATCAGTCTTAGTCAATTATTTGTTTCCATTGATTTGTTTCAAAATCTTAATTTGCATTTGAAGATGCTAGTACTAGAAGTTCGTATGTTACATTTTGGCCCTCTGTTACATTTAAGTAACAATGTGTCGTGTTCTTCCAAGCGTAAAGACATACCACACAAAAATGGTACCAAAAGATGCGGGAGGAGTTACTCTTTCGGAATATGTGAAATAAGTGAAGATGCTAGTACTAGATGTTCGTATGTTACATTTTTACCCTCTGTTTCTCAAAACTGATTTGATGTAACATAAGAACTTCTAGTACTAGCATCTTCATTTGTATTTGATAAAGAAAACTATATTTTATTTTTTTATTTGTCAATGATCTTTCCATTGATGTTCTATTCTAACCCATTTGTTGGCAAACATGTATGATACATAGAAATGATAAGTAGTATTTTGATAAAGGAGTAAATTCAGTGATAAACTTTGTGATTATGGGTCACATTATCTGGGATATGTATGGCAGTATCTCCCCTGCAATGATAACACAAGTTTTAGTAGTACTTAATGTGAATTTCTTGCACTTTGTTTTAGGGAGAAAAGAGAATGACTAATATGACTGATAGATTGAAAGGAAACACAAAATAACATTAAGTGCAATACCAATTTACAAAGCAATTTTAGTTATATTTTTCATATTTCTTATATTCCTAACATTTCCATAGATTCATAATGCACTAGTGGATTCAGTCTGGTTTACATAGACCCATTTGTGTTAATTTTTTTTGGTGAGCTTTGCTATGAATTCCAAGCTTTGCAGCACAATTGCTTAAAATATTTCAACTTATCATTGAAATCTATTCAATTCATTTGGATCCTTTCAAAATGATAATAATTTGTAGATACTTTAATATCAAACAAAGCAGGCTTATTTTTGAATGGATATTTATTTTGATTTTCAGTGATAGCACATTGGAAGGGTGCCAACACACATGTAGTTGTCCCATTGGGGTCATTTTCTTAAAAGTACATTCATTGATAAGTAGATACAAATACATGTATAGGAAGCCTGGTATCGTCATTAGACTGTCAAGTAGCCTAGAATTCAGAGCTTCTTGCCATTATTTTCCAACTTTACGAATTAATCTATATGTAATTTAGTCTGGAGATTGTATACTACACCCGTCCCAGTACATGTACATAGTGAACTGAACAATGAGATGTGATAAACATGTAGTCTAGTTATTTCAGACTTGGGAGGAATGATGTTATTTAAAAAGCAGAAAATTCTTTGAGCCTGAAATGCAGGCTAAGTACTGCCCGACCTTTTCATCGATCATCATGAATAGTCTAAGGTCCAGGTAAAATACATGCAGAGAAAAGTCTTGAGACATTGAAATCACAATGAAAGTGAAAGTGTTTATTGCTATTTCTTTTGAGATAATGCTCATATTATTGCATGTATTTTGTTAACCACACAGTAATGAATGAATAAATAAATAAATGAATGAATAAATAAATAAATAAATAAATAAATAAATAAATAAATAAATAAATAAATAAATAAATAAATTATACACAATTACCTTTTCCGATGACCATTTTAATAGATTTACCACAAATTTCACCATTCAACATATTATTTCTTGACATAACATAATAACTTTTTTTTCTAGCTGGGTCTATGAGTTGTACTAAGAAGAAGATTTAGAAAAGCACTCACGGGTCATTCCATGACATTGGCTCTGGGACCAATTGCTCTGCTGTAATTTCCCAGCACTAACTTTGACCCTGGAGTTACTAGTATACCCTACATGTATCCTGAACTAAATCCTAAACCTAAAACCTAACCTAAATCCTTTTGCAATCATAATCCTAACCTACATCATCAGCAAATGCTGTGTCACCTTCACATGAATGTTGATAATAGCTATGTTCACATGGGACCATCGGGATTTTAGTCCTCGAGGATTGTATCCTAAGAATTTAAACCCCGACGGCTTGTTCTCGAATCGGGTTCACACGGAGTGCTTATCCTCGAGGATAAGTGAGAGGTGCGATGAGCGGAAGTACAAGTTGTATGTAGCGTGCGCTATTTATTTCCCTGTACTATTCGGCTATATCGCTTGATTGAACCGTAAGTTTAATCGTTACAAGAGGTCACTCTTATCCTTGAGAACACTAACTCTAAGTTAAAATCGTGTCCACACGGTCAAAGGCGCAATCGGAGACCACCCACCGCTTGGAGCTTTGAGCTTTAACCCTAAGATCTGTCGAGAACATAAACCCTGACTGGTCCTCGAGAACATAAACACAAAGTTCGTTCACACGGGCCTTAACTCCAAGTTATGCTCAAGGACTATGTTCTCGAGGATAACTTGGAGGGACCCCAAATTGTCTCACAGTCACAGAAGGTATCTTGTTGAACAATGCAGATCAGGGAGAAACCATCATTGGCTGAGGTTGAGATTAGTGTCAATTTCTTACACTGTATCCTTCACACTTGACGTCATTGATCACAGTATTACCGTTTGGTAGGTCGGAAAGGATCCAGGGGAGTGGTCACACCAGTGAAACTGACTCCAAATCGACAATGGACTTGAGCAAGACATTGCTTCATTCTGATTAGTTGATACTTGTGTCAGTTTGAACTTGGTCTTGGGTCTGACTGTAGCAATACACAGCGAAATTGAAGACTATGCAGGTCACACCAGCTGAAACTGACTCCAAATCGACCCTAGTATTTGCATTATCCTGAATGGTCAATATTTGTATCAGTTTGGACTTGGTTTAGGGTCTGACTGAGGCTATACAGTCTGTGTCAAATAAAATGGTACAAGTGGAAAACATTTTTTTATAGTATGAAGATTAATCACAGCCTGCTATTGTTTGGTATTTTCAAAAAGTGGGAAAATCAGGCTTTCACCTACAATTTTTTTCATCACATTTGGTGTTGTATTTTTTGAAATATGACTAGTTTTCTACAATCAAGAAAAATCCATTTTTCAAACGCCGTCCCATGCCTTTGTGTATAGGTTTCGCATAATGGCCATGAAGTGCTCAATTTCGAGTTGTTCCTCTTCGCACAAAATTTAGCATAACTTTTGTTTTACGAAAGCAAATTATACAGAACAAAGCGCATCAGTAAGGAAATTTATTTGGCTTTATTTTGGTACCACATACACACATATTTGAAAATATTTCACACCTAAATATTTTTTTTCCGACTGTACCATTTTTTTGACACAGACTGTAGATTTGGAAGTGGGGGAAGCAGGTCACACTAGCTTCAACTGACTCCTGATCAACAATAGACTTTTGCAAGATGGTGTATTACTTTGAGTAGCCAATATTTCTGTCTGTTTGAACTTGGTTGGGGTCTGACAGAGGCAATATTTTGGGAAGTGGGGAACGGAGGAAAGGATATGCAGGTCACACCAGTGTAATGTGACTCAATATCAACACTAGACTTGAACAATGCACGCATTACCATGTATGGCTATTATTTTGTCATTTTAGAATTGGTTTAGGGCGTGACTTGAGCCCCAGTGTTGGGGGAAATAAGGTCAGCTCATTCTCATCCAGCCCAATTGACATGACATCACATTCATAGTCAATTTACGTCGAGTACAAGAAGATGCTATTCTCAAATAACCCATCCCCATTCTGTCTTTTCAAAATGGGTCTATCGGCATTGATATATCCGGACCAGCTGCAGAACTTTTTCACTCTGGTTAGGAACATTTTGGAGAAGCACGGTAATGATGTTTTTTTTTTGTGTGGGATAATGCAACTTGGCAGCTGGCCCGCTTATGGAAATTTATTTGTGAATTTTTGTATCATTTATCATGGAACATTCAGCCTAAGAGCTTTAAAGCTTGTCTACATCTAGATATGTATTGGAATTGGGGAAAATCGTAGATCAAAGTGATTCCGTTAATAAAAATGGAAATTTGGGCTAGAAAAGGTGGTGTATGTAATGTAAAAAAAAAAAAAAAGGATCTAATTTGGCTATTAAACGTAGAAGTTGTAATATAACGTCAGCTGAGGCTCGAATGTCTGATGAAGAAATTGAAATGCAGTTGCATCCTACCTAATAGAAAAAAAGATTCATTAATAAAAAAGCATTGCTTTAGAAAGCCTCGCCGATGTGTAGGCCCTATTTTGTTAAATTTTCCATATCTTTGATAACCTTTAAATTTAATTGAGCAATAACTTTTTATTGGACGTCAAATGATGTTTGATTCAACCTGGTACAATATGTAGGCTGGTAGGAGTTTAATGGTTAGAAGTGTAGGTAATATCTACTGAATACGCAAAAGCGGCAAAACCCATGGGGGTATTTTACATGGAAGAAGATGTGCCATATTTGACACATGGAGGTCAACTGGGACTGAAGCGTCTGTAGTAGGGATGTGTGTGTTGCCATCAGAGACGTGATGTAATGTGTTTAGAGTGTCCTAGAATAGAATAATCAACAAGAGTGCCAGAAAGGCATATGTTGCATCGAGAATACTGGAGCTTTAGAGCCAAAAGGATTTTAGCTGTTTGTATTAAAGTTTTTGCTGGAACAAGACTAGACTGGAACAATCCCGGTATATACTGGAACAAGATAAGGGATTATTTAAAGCTTTAAAAGAGCATTTACAGTTGTATCAATTGGCAATATTTATAGACAGAAGGGTGCTAATTCTAAAAATTTGATTGCTCTAGAACAAAACTAGGGATGTTTGGGGCAAGAAGGGCACCAATGCTGTATTAAAAAATATTGTTAGTTTTGATCCAGAAGGATGTTAGCTCTCTTTTTTTCTTCTTCAGTTTACACTGAAACAGAATGAGGGATATTGAAAGCTAGAAGTTATTAACTTTTTAAATCTGAACATTGGTAGTATGGAGCCAGAATGTTGGATGTTGAGCGCTAAAAAGGTATTGATTTTCTATTCATACCAAGGATACTATTGGTTTGGAGCAAGGAAGGCTTTAATGCTGTGTTAGAACAGATTGGTTAGTTCCTTCTGGCTCTCAGCAGATGCTTGATAAAGGAATGTATGTTTCCCATGTGGAATAGATTGTACCATGATATTAGCATTCCTAGTAATGATTGATCCTATGTTGAGCCAAACTATAATTTCAATATTTGAAACTTGAAGACCATGTGTAGATAGATATTTGTTGTTTTTACCTTTTTGATAAATGAACGCAGAGCTCCACACTGACTCGGAGTCAAGTTCTTTGTCTTGATCTTTTGTTTAAGTTTTTCTTTGGGACAAATATAGAGTTTCAACTCGTTAATTGCTTCATTTAGAAATGCACCAGATTGATTAATCAACGTATTAGCTGTTTATTTGTGTTCATTAAGACTTGCATTATGCTGAATTCCTATCAATTACGCTCAAAATGTTCGAGCATAGCTGAGGCCGTAAAGGAACGCCAATGTCTGAGGGTCGGCTTACGGAGAGCAGCTGGGGATCCCCCGCTATCTGCTGCCCTCGCCCTATGGGCCGGAATTCCTGGCATGCAGTGTTGTTTCAGACTTCACATTTGTAACAACAAAGGAAGAAAATGAACCTCGATGACTGAGCATTTCAAGTGCATGATCCCTTCATTATGTTTGTTAGTGTTGGCATTAGTTTCATTTGGTCACTTTAAAAAGGGTAATTTATTCCTGGTGTGATGTAATGTATTATTAATGGAATATTTATGGGTCTGTACAAAAAGTTGTAATCAACTAGCAATCTCAGTCATATCCATGTAATTTTGAATGAGCTGCGGATATGCTCTTGTACAAATGATTGTTTCATATCAAGCTTTATGCCGAGTTATGAATGCTGAGACTACTATTTTGTATGTTCAGTCATACTTTTTGACAATGCACTTTAAAATGTGGCTGACAGGGTAGACTAATATCACTAATTGGACTAGCAATCGAGTCAAAGAGAGATTTGATATTAAAGCATTGTCATTTGTATTGGCCATTAGCAGGCTCCTAATGAGAGAAATGGTATTTGTTTTTATAATGGTAATTGATCCCGTCGTCTACGAAGCTCACTCTGACGACTGAATGTGTTTGTAACCTTTTACAGTTATCCCTCATGAATTATAGGAAAATATTATTTTCGTCAATAAGTAAGCACTATATTTTACAAGCAGACATGCAATAATGTCATCAAAGTGATTTTCTGTGGTGTTGTGGTGAAAAAAAAAAGTTTCAGTTTTTAAAGCCTGAACTTTTCTCTACACAACTGGTTTAATAATACAAGTGCATGATTGAGCATTACAAGAAACACAGCTTTAAATAATATCAAAATTTTGGAAAAGGACACCATTCTTTATTTGATGTCTGTTCGGTAATGCGGGCTACGATATGAGACTAGATAAAGTGCTTTTTGCCTCTGGCACACTGGCGAGTACTGGATGATTAAATGAGTGAATGAATTTATGAATAGGTGGCAGTGGTGGGAGTACATTTATGAATTAAACATAAATTCAGGCATACATTGAATTTGCCCTCTAGTTTACTTTAACAAACCCTAAAGTTGCAAAGAATATTTACCCATACTTTTGAAAGGATATGAAAAAGGATACCAATGTTTTATATTTTCTTCCCCTTTTCTTCTTTGTGAATAATGAACTTAAGGTTTGTTAATGAAATTTCTTTATCATTATTATTAATTCGTAAGGGAGGGGGTTATATTCTTAGTGTTTTTTTTAGAGGGAGATAAATTTGAACTGAAATATATATATTTTTTTTTTGTATTATACATATTCATGCAGGTAATCTTTAGTCATATCAGTATTCTTATGTGAACAGTCTGTTTACCTAAATGTAAAAGCGTGATACTTAGGACAAAAAATACTTTTAAAAACCAATTAATTATTGGACAAAGACCTTTTATCTATCTCATTTTTGGGCAATCTAGAAGCAGGAAATGCTATGACTCCGCCAAAGTTGTTGTCTTTTCAGTCTCGTCTCAAAATCAAAATTGCTTCCAGTCGTTCTCATGTTCAGACTCTTTCTCTTCTTTTTATATCGGAAGCAGCCCACAAGGGGTCACGAAATAGATCAGAAAGGTCACGATGACACACTTACATCCTCCACCAGCATTCGTGTCTCCAGGAAGTTTTCTTCAAAAGCGAATTGTATTATCATGGGTGTATGCAGATGATGTACATTTCCAACGATGCGCCTCTTGCGGCCATTTTGATTTGACCCATTTATTACAGGCATGAATAGCATTCGGCCCGGCTGTAATTGGTCCACTTGCATAGCTATGGTTCCTCATCATACATTTTTATTGCTACCCAGAAGGATAGCTCGCATTACAGATATCCTTTCACATTCAGATAAAATTATTTATTAACAAGATGGCAAGTTCTTTAGGGTGATCAATTCACCTAATTCAGGCCTGACCTAATTTATAATGCTTGCTGCAACTACCTTCAAACATAACATTCAAGGACATTGGATCAAGGCATACATATGTCACATAATTATCATAATCGATATATTCCTATTTTCATTTTAGTGCTCTATATAAAGTTCGCTATCTTTGAAATGACTGAAAGAACTCAAATTCATGTTTATTTTATTTCATTTCCCACAAGTCAGTTAGAATACAAGAGATTAAATACATAATGATAACAATACAGATTATAATATGTATTTGTACATGATATAGAAAAACAACCAACAAAAAAAATTAAATAAATATTAACAAAAAATGCATTTTTTTTTTGTGTGGACAGGAATAGCAAAGAAATGTCATTACATTGATTTGAAATGTTTGGATAATATTCAGTGTTCTGTTGAGAGTCTATAGGGCATAAATGCTATGTTACAGTGCATGATTTTTAAGCCATTCTGGCTCTCCAGAAACTACAACATCACTATCATACCCCAAGAAAGAAATTTACTTCCAACTCACACTGTGGGTGTAATCTACATAAAGGAATTGGCCAATTGCAACCAGAGTGTACATTTCTTCTTATTCACAAGTCTTTGTTTATAACCCATTGTAAGCACACCTTCTGACCAACCATACACGAACCAACGGCTATATTCAGAACCTCAATATCCAAGATGCTCTATTCTCATTCAACTCCGAGTCCAACCTAGTGTGTTTTATGTAATTAAATTGACCATTGCTGTTTCCAGAACCTAAATTAATACCACTCATCTGAGACCAAATATTGCATCAGCTGTTCTCGGTCAACATTTAGAGTCTTCCTCCCCCCATAACACTTTTCGGAGGAGTCAATATAAATTGGTATTGCTGTACATGATTGTAACTATCTACTACTACAAGTTGTAGGTGCGAGTGAATTAATTCAAGATATGTATATTTATTTAATTTGAGGTGTAAGGGAATAGGAATTATAGTACTGGCCATGAGTCAATATGAATCGGTATTGATGTACAGGATTGCGACTAGCAACTGCTACACATTTTAGGTGTGAGTGAAATTCAAGATATTATTTAACTTGAAGAAGAAATACTGCATCAGCGAATTGATTTGAGACTGATAATTTTAGTTGATGTATGAAGTAAGGTCCTGTTATTTTCCATAAAGTTTGTTTGATAAGGTCAAAAAATATTTATAAACCTTTCTATGTCTAAATCTTACCTCCTAATAACCAACTTTTTTAAAATTTAAATCTTTACCCGAAGATTACTAGTAATAAGTTCTATTGTATGAAAATGAGCAAATAATTTGGATTCTATATGGAATTGCATTTTCTTTGCTCATTTTTCTCATATTGTATATTTCTAGTCAGTTTCACGCTTTGTTCAAATTTCTTATGCACATACTGATTATTTTCCATGAAAAACCTGATTGTTTGTGATGTGATCAGGAGTTCTTATGGCATTAATTTAGCACCATGTACTATTCATGCCTGTGCCATATGGGATGGCTTGAATTTCACTACCATCTGATCAAAAACTGTAACTTTAAACTGGCCTTGTAGTCTCTCTGCAGTCTTTTTTCTTTTTACCGTCGGTAAAAACAATAGTTCGAAGACAATGCTTTCACTTGTCATTGTTGCTTCATATAAAATAAGGGAATTAAATTTGTGTATTGATCTGAAAGTTTGAACTTGGGTAATTTATATATTATATTCTTGACATTAACATTGTCTGGGTTAGTGTTTAATTGTTTGTCTTTAGTTGTGTTTTTAAACATAAGTCATGTTTCTGAAGATTAATGAGTTTGTACGAAACCTCCTTAATCATCACATTTGACTGGTATGTATTTAAAGGTAACATTGAATTCTTGAAATGACTTAAGATTGATGCTCCGTTATCAATGCTAGTTATTACTTCCACTACTATTTTTTCTGCTACTATGCACAACTACTAATATTACTACTACTGCTGCTGCTGCTGCTGCTACTACTGCTACTACTACTACTACTACTACTACTACTACTACTACTACTACTACTACTACTACTACTAGTACTACTACTACTACTACTACTACTAGTACTACTACTACAACTACCACTACCACTACCACTACCACTACAACTACTCCGACTACCACTACCACTACCACTACCACTACAACTATGACAACAACTATGACAACAACTACTATTGGGAAGCATGATGACTATGACAACTATGACAACTATTACAACCACTACCGCAATAACTACTACACATACAAACCCGCACGCTCTCACTCGTGCCATCTGCTTTGAAAAACAGTCTCGCGATGAGAGCTCAGAGGAGATGACTGCATTAGACACGCGCACATGGATTGGTAGGAATTACATACATCGGTACATCGGTGCCCTGCGAGAGAGATAGGGTTCTTCTTCGTTATAAACCAGATTCCATGCAAGAACTGGGTCAATTCTGTTTAAAGCTGAGGAGAAACCTGATCTTTTAGTAGGCAAACAGTTGTCTTTGATGGCTCTCATTCTAAATTCATTCAATATCATCTCGAAGGCTTTGACTGCTGCCATTACCAGCATACAGAAACCAATATCGTTGTTTGAATCGGGTACTGTCCTAATGTACTGTTGTACTATGGAAGTGTAGTGCAAACATATATATATTTCTTGTAAAAGATAAAGTAAACGGTTTGAGAGTAAAATCAGGGCCATATTGCATGGAAAACAAGAATGATATTGAAAGTACCAATAAGAATATTTCTAATTGGAAATTGAAAAAACAAAAAACAAACAGAAAATACTCATAATTATTTCCCTTGCATTTTCAAAGTAGAAATAGAAGAACAAAGAAACAAATTTCTCATTAATCCTTTAGAATATATAAAATGCAGGTAATTTTATGGATAAACACATTTTGATAAATACCTTTCTTCCGCTTCTTACTCTTAGCAAAAATCTTTAAAAATAACTGAAAAGTTAATTGAATCAAGTGTGATCACATTTTTAGAATGAAGCCTGTGTTTTTAAGAATATCCTTTGTGCATTTGATGGTATGAAAACAGGAAGTTAGAAGTATTAGTATATCTATTCATACCTCAATCCTTACCTTAGACTCCACTAATCTCAAAAGCCTCATCAATCAGAAACTACTCCCAAAATACATCCAGAAGTGTGGTGCGCAACCCCTATCTATGTGCTAATGTACACGTTTTTAACCCAACCTTGTGCGTTGAACAGAGATCAGTGCGTTCCAAGGCTGTGTGAATGAACCAGGAAACAAGCTGCCACACTTATTCAAATTTTTTTTTTTTTAATAGGGTGTTAAGCAAACAAAGATTCTTTACACAGGATGCCTACATCTGTTACCAGGTATTTATTAAAAGCTCTCAAAAAAGATCCCATCTTAATTAAGAATCGAAGAAGAACCAACAACGTGTAACAAGAACCGATATTGAGATTTTTATTACTTCTTCTTACATAAAGCATGGTAGACAAAGTTAACAATGTGCAATGCTAGGTTTGAGAAGAAATGAGATTGGCTTGCCCAAATAGGTGTGAAACATTTGGATTCCTTCAATTTTTCTTCCCACAAATTTATAATTTGTTTTTATAATTTAGGCCTACAATATATACTTTTATATATATATTTTTTTTTTTGTGAGACGGATAGTCCTAAGCTATATGTGATTTGGTGATGTAATGAGCTAACAACAAATTAAGTTTGTAGAATTTATGGTTTATATGATTATTACAAAGTAAGCCTAAATAATGCTATTGCTAGAAATTAAATCCAAAATTTAACAACTATTCTATACAATACTCACAAATAGGCAGTTAGAAAAAGTCTGCATTTTGTGAGCTGAATTAAAGGGAATCATAAAGACAAAGTACTTTAACCTGTTGTATACTGAGAACTTTTTAGAAAGCCGAATAAATTGTGATTGTCAAGCATGCTTGCAAGGAATTGTTTTCATTTAAAGGTGAAACAAAGACAGTTTTTAATAGATCAATGTCAGATAATTTAAATTACATAAGGTTTTTATATGTTTATGCAATCGTGAGTGAAATAAACGGTCAACAAGAGGGATGATCTGTGGTTCTTCTTCTTAGTATACAGCGGGTTAAGATAAAACACTTGTCTGTCCCAAGTGTTTGCAATTAATGACTCATTGTTATATAGTCCAGGCAACCATCCAAATATTGCAATAGAATCCTGAAAAGAAAACATTCAGTCAATTACTTATGCTCTCAAGTCATATTTTCCTCATTATAATATGTGAAGAATGATCGGTACTTGAATTACAATACAATATGCAATTTCTAATAGTAAGTGAAAGCTTAAAGGGCTCTGAAAGTCGGAGTTTGTGGGGAATGCGCGTTTTTCCTGAGCTCCATTGACTCGTACACAATCGACAGTGGCTTACGCAAGGGTCGGCCTACTGGGGATTAACATTCGGACAGCACGAACATGACGAAGTTGACCGAATTCAGTCAGTACATAGGGTCAGTAGCTTCGGATTCGAGAGTCCTCAGCAATTCTTAGTTTATAGACTCTCAACGGGTCTCTCCGTATAAATTCAAAGAGAGGACTTGTATAATGCTCCATTTCAAAAACAAAACATAGGTTAGATTTGCTTCGGAATTCTGGCTAGTTAGCCTAGCCATGAAGGATCAACCGGATTAACTACAGACGGGTTGGCGCTGAAGATTACGCAACACGCCTCAGGCTCTGATTGGAATGTTATTATTTCATCCGAGATAAGGTGATTTCCCCATGTTTTATCAATTATACGTCCCTTTAACCTCACACCAGATTTTGAGCTGAACCCTAAACCTAACATAATGTGTGCTCCTCAATTAATAGTGACCCAAACTCTATGACTGTATCTTGCATTGTGCACTCTGTGAACAACAAGTTTTCTTTTTAATCGAAAATTACCTTTCTTTCCTGCAATATGTAATTCAATATAGATTTACATGGTAACACAATATAAATCATTTTAACAGATGTGCTGACAACTTCAAACAGGATTTAACTGAATTTAAAACGGTGGCAGACAAACAAACAAGTGGATGTAGCATTGCTGCTTTATTTATCACCCTTTTTAAGAAACTGAATAATTGGTTAGAGTAGAATTGGAATAAATGAAAGAGGTTTTGGAAATCCCTGGAATTGACTTTCAATCACTCAGTCTCCAAGATGTAAACTCTCTTAGCTTGTTCAGACAGAAAAAAAGTTTATCCCAAAACTTGACTAAGCCTAAGGTACATTGTATAAAGGATCATCGGATAGTGAACTGTGTTCACACAGAAAAGCATTTATCCTGAAACTTTATTTATTTATTTATTATTTATTTATTCTGTTTTATTTATACAGGGTAGCCCCATCAGTGGTATAACATTGTTTTCCAGGGGGCCCTGTGAACATATACAATACATACAAAATAAACATGAATCAACATAAAACATAAACAAGTAACAACAATTTAACATCATAGAGGTCAAGTTCAGTTCTGTAAAAGTGGTATTGGATAAAGTTAGCTAATAAGTAATAGTGTTCAAATATGAAAAGTATGGTTTTAATTTCAGAGACCTTAACATGCAACTTCTTTAGTGAGAAAATGAATACAAAATGCAATATTGTTGATTTATAAATTTTGTGATTTGATTCAATTCGATTTTTGTGTCAATCAACTAATTACCTGTATAAAATATATATTATGCTGATATAAACTTAAATCAGAGCTGACATAAATAATATAATCAATGTAACAAACTGAAACTAGGATGGCATCACAAACCAAAATAGAAATCTCATCTTTGACAACAGTGTCTCAAGTACATGGAACAAAAAACATTCCGGCTCTGGGCATTACGCACTGCGATAGGTAGACTATTCCAGAGCAGAGCGCCATCGACAGAGAATGCACGTTTACCACATTCTGTTTTACCATAAGCCTTGTATAAAATTCTTTTAGGGAACAGGGTGTTCGCATACAGCTTTTATTGTGAATATTGGGAGATGACCTATTTGGTATCAGTGTGAGGTATGTTGGAGAGGACTGTGATTCTTTATTGTGTTATAGCTTAAAACAGTGCTCAGGCCCTATTTTCATTATACAATGCTTTTTTCGATGATGTATCATTAAGAAGTGTTTACACGCATGTTCCCGTCGTACATTTTGTAAGTACGGTTTTGGTATAGCTTTACAGAGAATTCTCTATGTATGAACAAGGGGGGATACTCTGATGAGACTGAAAGAGGCTATTATTTATTTATTATTTATTTATTAAAACATATTTATACAGGATTACAAGTTCAGAATATACTGTTTTTCAACAAGGTCCTGTTGACATATTTAAAAACATGAATAACAAAATTAACAACACGTGATCAATTACTAATAAATCAATAGATAACATAATATTCAAAACAGCTTTAGGTTGAGTAGAATACAAAGTCAATTATTACAAAAAATAATTAAACAGTAAAGCTATAGTGTAATTAACAAGAGAAAGAGAGAGAAGTGGAAGAAGAAGAAAAGGAGAAGAAATGGGAGACAGAAGAAGAAGAAGAAGAAGAAGAAGAGAAGAAGAAGAAGAAGAAGAAGAAGAAGAAGAAAGAGAAGAAGAAGAAGAAGAAGAAGAAGAGAGAAAGAACAATGTAATCTATCTAAATTAAAAATATGACTTCTTATAAAGTGATTTAAAAGAATCGACTGTTTTGGCATTTTGTATGAAATTTGGTATGCTATTCCATCTTTTAGCACCTGCGAATTTGAAGGCTTGTTTGGATATTGTAAGATTTACTTGGGGTAAATTACGTTAAGACTATCAGCATTCTTGTCAGATAGCTATGTCTATCGCAACAATCCTCAACGTCGTTACAAAGACGTGGAGGGCTTATCCATGTATACATTTAAACTTTGTGTTGCAAGAAAATAATCCCTTCTTTCATCAATTGTATTCCATTTTAAGTCATCCCGAAAGGTTTTAAAAACACGTACGGCTCGAAATTGCCAGTAATATATCTTGCAGCTCTTTTTGTAATCTTTGCAGCTTTGTTTTGTTTTTCTCGGCAGTGTTACCCCAGATAGAAATACCATAGTCTATACATGGTTGAATCATAACTTATAAAGAGTATTTAATAAAGTATGATTTAAAACTTTCTTATTTTCCAAGTGAGTGAGCGAACCTTATAAGCGATTGACTTGCATAACTTATTAACATGGATATCCCATTTAAGTTTTCTTGTATTTCATACCTAAATACCGTATTGACTTAACTTGTTCAATTTCAGTCCCATCTATATATATTTGCATCTTTTCATGAGAACGTGTCTGTAAAACATACTTTTCGTTTTATCAACATTGATCTTAAGGTGGTTTTGTTTATACATTCATTAATATAATCCATATCTGATTGTAATTTGGAGGTTATAGATTTACATTGTTTCCAGTCTCATAAACTATTACGTCATCAGCATATATTGTTATTACTCCTGATTGTATTGCTTTTGATATATCATTTATAATAACAGAAATAAAATAGGAGCAAGGACTCCGCCTTGTGGTACTCCTACACATAACTCTTTTTCTGCTGAAAGCTTACCTTGTGAAATTACTACTTGTTTTCTTTGATTCAAATAATTTGTAAACCATTTAATCATATTTCCATGAATACCATAATTTTGTAATTTATAAATGAGGATGTCATGGTCCACACAATCGAAACATTTTGATATGTCCCAAAAACATGCTCCAACCTTTCTTGGATATTAAAAGCATCAAGAAAGTCGTCAATAATTCTATGTGCACAATTTGATGTTTAATGGTTGGGCAAAAAGGCATATTTTTCAATACTAATAAGATTATGTTTAAGGAGATATGTGAGAAGTTGTTGTTGAATTTCTTTTTCTATAATTTTGGGAATGTGACTTACTACAGATATAGGACGATAGTTCGTTTTCACATTTTTAGAGCCTTTACCTTTATAAATAGGAGTTGTTTTTGCCAATTTCCAATCATCTGGTAATTCTCCACATTGGATGCTAAGATTAAAGATATCAGTTAAAGATTCATATATATATGGTGCTGCTATCTGCAATAATTTTGTATCAAATCCTAATATATCAACGTTACTGTTCTTATCTAATTGAAGTAAATATTTTAGTATTTTCTCCTTATCTATCAACTCCATTTCGAATTCATATATGCAGTTTGGATTTTTCCATTTAGGCATTGTATTTTGTAAAAATGATTTAGAAATATCTTTACCAACATTGACAAAGTAATCATTCATTTCGTCACTATCTATGCAACAGGATGACGAGCTATCGTTTTTCGTCGTACCAGTTACTTCTTGCATTTCTTTCCATAACTTCTTACCGTTATTACTATATTTCGTAGAAACATCTGAAAATAACTTTCTTTTTATCAATTCTTATTCGGTTGACATTGTTCCTACATTTCACATATTCATCATGGTCATTTTGAGATTTTGTTAAATCAGCTTTGCTTTTCAAATAGTCACGTTTGTGCATAAGCTGAATAACGTCAGAAGTAATCCAAGGGCAATAACGATCTTTGACCCGAACTTCTTTGAAGGGTGCAAATTTATCACATGTTTTTAAAAAGCTTATTTTCCAAGATTTCCATAATAACATCAACTTCTCAGATTTGTTCTTTGGATTTTTGTCATAAGATAATTCAGAGATTTTACTATCTTTTAAAATTTAAGAAATCTGGCTTCATCAAAGCGCTTAAAATCTCGAAATCGTTTTACCTTATGATTTCCTTTGATTCTTCTAAAATCAATGACAGTGTAAGTGAGGTAATGATCGCTCATTGCAATATTCAATACATTTGTTAATAAATGTTTTTCAGTATCGAGCTCAGAATATGGTCAATACAGGTTGCTGATTTAGCCGTAACTCTTGTTGGCTTGGTCTACCAGTTGTGACAGTAAAACAAGATTTTCTAAATAATGAACCGGATTATCATAAAGAGTATCATCACGTTTATAATCAACATTAAAATCGCCAAGTAATAGTAACTCCATATTTGTACTGTTAGCCATCTCAATGTTGTCGATTAAATTGACAAATAACTCATGATTTACATCAGGTGGTCTATATAAACAACATACAAGTAACTTGGCTTCTTTTAATCCTTGAAATTCTAACCAAATTAATTCTAAAGATTTATCATGAAGATCACTTCTCTCAATGCATAGGAGTGTACTTTGACATAAATACAAACACCACCGCCACGGCGACCGTCATGTCTGTCTCGCCGATAGAGGGAGTATTCCTTAATTTTTAAGATATCATTAGAGATTGTATCGTTCAACCAAGTCTCTGATATACACATAATGTCAATGTTCTTTGTTGTAACCAAATATGAATCTCATCAAGTTTGTCAAATAAGCTTCGCACATTAAGATGTGCGCATTTAATCCTCTTATTTTGTGCGAGTTCGTATCATTATTTTGCGTTTTAAAACACTGTTTCTTTGATGCATTGTTGAATTCATTTCTGGGAGACATATCCAGATTAAATCCATCTTTGGAAACATTTCTAGTTACCAAATTATTTGAGGCCGCTCTTCTTGGCCGTAAACCCTAATATTGGCACATTTTTTCTTTATGCCCAAATTGAAAACATCTCCGGCATTGTATTTGGATTCCATGTCGGCATTTGTGTTCTCTGCACATGCAACCACTAACTAACAGTTAGTGCAAAGATATGGACTCCCTCTTCACTGGCAGACTCGTGACAACGAGGGCTCACCTGGGGGGCTCTCGTTCCATTATATATTTCGGCTGACTCGGCGCCCCGTACCTGCGAGATGTCACGATTGGAAGTCCAACACCTTTGGGTGTTGCGGGCCAAACAATCACGGAAATTACTCTGGCGCGATTCAGCGTGGTTGCATGTGCAGAGTAAATAGCTGAGAGCACGCAGGAATAAGATTTCTTGTACACCGGGGTAGCTCTAGATAAACAAAGGGTGGGTGGACAGCCAATGAGAGGTGACAATAAAGATTGAGAGAAGAGGAAAGGATTGGAAGAGAGGGAAAGAAAGAAGGAGAGAGAGAGATGGTGAGAGGGATGGGGTCAACAGATACAGAGTGAATATGATACAATATGATATAACTATTGGTATTCATAATGCCTATGACATTAATATACATGTACAACTACTAGAAATGTCTCCTCCATTGAAAATCAAAAGAATGTTACCTGTAACATATCTATGTAAGAATGCATGACTTTGCAGTTTCCTGACTCTCTTCACATGATACATCCTTCTTTATTATAGCGGAAAGTTTGAAAGGAATTGATACATTCCTTATACCAATACAAACAAATTATATATAAAAATGGTTAATGTGGTATACATACAAGATATAAACTACTTGAATACAAAGCTTGATGTAAATCTCGAAACATTTTCAAATATGTGTTTAAACCCATGAATTGGTTACTGCATGGTTAGTTGAATCCATGGTAACATTATACCAAAATCAAATTATAAATGCACCACGCTTAAGACAGTAGCTCGTCCTTGGGATACCGTCATAAGGGAACTGTCTTTCTGTTACCCTTTGACATCGAGATAGCTCATTCATCAAACCTCTGTTTTCATATCTCTCTTTACCCTCTGGCCTGCTGCCGATTTGTGCAATCCGAAAAATATGGCTTATGAAATATGGGATGGATGTCACAAAACAATCAAACGCACTGAGCGTACGATGTCCCAACCCTCCACTTTTAATTTCGCAGTACTTTTGAAGGAACAGAACAGGTTTCTTTAATTATTGCAGCCTCTGAAATGGATATAGCTTGTCACAATATGATTATGAAATATGAAAGCATTGTGCATTCCAATCCAAGGTTTTAATTTGGTGTGTGATTTTGACGGAAGGGGATATATTTTGATGGCCGTCTTCTTTCAATCATATACATGCCCATAGGCATCCTACAAAATAAAGCTATCAGGGTTGTTCACATGTTGAGGGTATACCGGTATATACCTACATGTATAGTGAGATTTGAAAGTCAAGGGTAATCGTGATCAGAATCTCACTTTTCTTCAGTTAAATGGAAAATCTCACTTAAAATTAAAATTCATATTGCAATTCAAATCTCATAAACACAACCTATATTTAGCCTAATTAATGATATTTGTTCTTTGCTTTATAATTGTTTAAATACATCCCACCTGGGAATAAGAGCAACAAAATTTAAGTGAGATTTGAATGTTAACCAAACCTTTTTTTCTTATTCAAATGAACATTAAATATACAATGATTTCTTTACATATTGTTAATAAATTTCTATTTCTTTATTTCTTTTTAATTTTCTCCAGGTGGATCCTAAAGTGGCATTTCCCAAAAGAGCCCAACCCAAGGTAAGACAATCAATTTCATTTTTATTTTCAAGAAGTTCCAAAAGAGGGAGAGTTGTGTGCTTAGTGGTACAGTCCACTCCTATTTTGTTGAGGTACCCATGACCAAGCCTTGTATTATGAAGAAAAAAAAAAATTAAAACAAAATTTACAGAAGATGGTGACCAGATAGAATCCTAACTCGCTGGTTTAAACAATTGATTTAAATTGGAATTAGGAGAAATTTTCCTCCTTTATCAAATCTTGTTATTGTAGCTGTGCTCAATATAATGGGAGTGTACTGTGATGTGTATGACTGACGATATGTTTTTAAAATTCTGTTTTCTATAAATGGACAAGAGCTGTTCCTTTACTAAACGAGTTGTGTTAAATGAAGATGGTGAAGGATGTAGTTGCCATGATGATGATGATGATGATGATGATGATGATGATGATGATGATGATGATGCTGATGAGGAGGAAGACGATTATGGTGATGAGGGTAATGAAAGTGATGTTGGTAATAGTGAGGCTGATCATAATCATGATAATACTTAAAAGAGGTTACTACAGTATGACTATGAGGATAATAATCCGAAGTGAGTTCAAAAAACTGAATGATGGTTCCCTGAAACATACATTAGACAATGAATGATTAATGAATACAATATTTTTTTACAAAATTCATATATAATAGAAGTACAAGGTTATGTTTAAAACAGGATGTTTATGAAACATTGAGGGTGTTATTGGGTTACCCGGGTAACAGCCGGAATTTTTGATATCTGATTAATAATGATCTACCATCGCTTTTTTGATATGGGTATTATATTCCAGTTAGCAATGCACGAACTTCCCACCTAAAACATGTAAAACACCTTGAATATGGCAAAGTGAAATTGGATATTGGCTGTACTAGACAAAGTCAGTGAGGCATTCCGATAAAAATTGAAAATCCCCTCCAATGTTAGACTAGACTAGAGTCAAAGAAAAAGTCTGATCAAATTCATTTTAATGAGATATAGTGTTGCATTTTTATGAACTATGTAAGAAGCAATTCGTGGTAAATTTATTTTGTATTTGCCTGTACCAGGCATGATTTTTCTTCGCGGATCCGCGGATTTCCGCGGATTTTGTAATTCTAAAAAAAAAAAAAAAAAAATTGGCGGAGGTGTTTTCATTGTGTATTTTGGAAATATTTTCTGCTCTCACTGTGTGTAGACTTGGAACACAAGTTCGATTTAACGAAGTTGCAGCCAAAGAAATCGTGAATTTTCTATACCTTAAATTGCAAAAATTTCTGAGGGAGGGGGAACCCCCCTCCCAAACCCACCCCCAGGAAGTTCGGTCGCTACGCTCCCTCACTGGTAGCAATTTTCCTCTTTTTTCAAAATTTCTCTGTCTCATGCCTGCTGTACATACATGTAGTTAAAGATACAAACGTACTAACAGGACCCTCTCTGAAAATGTTTATTCCTCGGGCCTCTGAACATGAGTGTGTAAATCTTTTGACAATTATGTAGAACTCTGGATAATTAGACTTATATTAATTTGATAAATTAATAAAGCCGGCTATACACAGAGAACGTGAAAAGATGGAGAGAGAGAGAATACTAGTTATACCATTTTTTTCCTCTTCTTTATTTTCTCTGTCTCATCTAATGATAAGCACTGGAGCCTTGACTGTGAAATTGGCATTTTTCTTTTCCTCCCTTCAAAAGACTTAAATACACATGACCTTGTTTGCATTTCCATTTTAGCCATTACAGAGTTGGTAAATGTTTGTTTTAAAAGGGTCCTTCAAATATCACCAGGCACAGACACACACAAACACACATCGCTCCTGACATCAAATTATAAAGAAATAAATCGTCTTGTGCTCTGGCAGAAGGGCATAAGCTCATTTTTTTGGTTAAAATATCTAGTTAAAAAAAGTAAATTGTATTTAATTGCTATTAAATTACTGTTAGTCCTTTAGGCTTGGACTGGACTGAAATGTACAATGTAAAATGTAAATTGCACTTAGAAAAATGGTAAATCTACATACGTTTCCCATGAATTGTGCACTGTGATTTGTGTCGATGCGAACGAATTCGGGCCCTTTTGCCAAGGCGTGAAACGAAAATATTACCGTTGTGTCGTAGATTGGTTTCCATTTCTGTACCACACCCTGGTCCAATTGTACCAATTGTTCATGTGCAAGGTCAGTCTGAAAAGATGGCAACACTGTATCAAAATACTGGTGTTTTTATTAATTTCTGCCTTTTCATAACTATTATTACCCCCAAGGGAACTAGGTCATGCTGTTCACAATATGCTTTCTGTACTGAAGAAACATATGCTTTCTGTACTGAAGGAACTACAAGAAATATTGTATGGTATATCCTAATGTAAAAATTTGATAGTCCCAAAAAAGAAAATAAAATTGATGACTTTCAAATGCTTTTTTTTTTCTTTGGGATATAATCTTTGACAGGTATTGATCTGATTTTCTTTTTCATTTACTGGTAGTCACATGTGAGGGTGAATACCTTGGGATGAGTAGAACGTTATAATTCATATAATATAATGTCAGCTGAAAGGCACAAATTATAAACAAATAAATGTAAAGTATTGTAAGCTGGGATAGGCCAATATAGTGGATCCAGACTGTCCTTAATTACATGTAGCTGCCAGTTTTTGTTTATTTTTGTTAGTTATTTGGTTGAGCTATATGTTGATGAATATTAGTGTAGAAGAAAACATTAATAAAAGATAATTTCAGTTTCTAAGTATTGGCCTCACATAATTATAAATGGATAGATCGCTCCACTACCTGTTCACAAGCTACATTGTGGGATATTCACTGGGCCAAGCTCTTCATTAATTAGCTGTCAGGGCCTGTTTATTTATTTGTGTCTGTTATTTGGTTGGGCTATATCAATTATGGTCATAAACACGAGTCTGGAAGAAAACATTAATAGAATATAATTTCAGAACATAATCATAAATAGATAGATCGCTCTCTCGTTCGTACACAGGCAGTGTGAGGTACATGTATACGGAATAAGTAGGTCCATGGATATACTACACTGGGCAAAGCTCTTCATTAATTAGCTGTCAGGGCCTGTTTATTTATATGTGTCGGGTTTTTGATTAAGTTATATCAATAATGATGATAAATATGAGTCTGGAAGAAAACGTTAATATATAGGATATAATTTCAAAACATAATCATAAATAGATAGATCGCTCTCTCGTTCGTACACAGGCAGTGTGAGGTACATGTATACGGAATAAGTAGGTCCATGGATATACTACACTGGGCCCAGCTCTTCATTGATTAGCTGCTGGGATGTGTTTATTTATGTGTGTCGGTTATTTAATTACGCTATATCAATAATGATGATAAATATGAGTCTGGAAGAAAACGTTAATATATAGGATATAATTTCAAAACATAATCATAAATAGATCGCTCTCTCGCTCGTACACAGGCAGGGTTGGATATGCGGAATAAGTAGGTCCATGGAAATACTACACTGGGCCCAGCTCTTCATTAATTAGCTGCTGGGACGTGTTTATTTATGTGTGTCAGTTATTTGGTTGGGCTATATTGATGATAAATATGAGTTGTGGGGGGATGGCTGGCAATGACGTGGCCCACGTTTCATGGCTGGCTGACCTCCCTCTAAAGAGATGCCCAGGGAGATATTACGGCGCCATAAATTAGGATTCCTCTCGGGGTTGACTGTCACAGGAGGCGTGAGAAGGGAACCTCGATCCCTCGGTCTCTCTGGGAGAAATAATGGGCTTTCGCTAACGTGCATCCCCATGTATAGATATCGCTGTATGTTCGGCTTAACGATGTGAGAAGATGTTGAAATCTTAAATGGGCAAGATTCTATTTTTGTTATGTGCATCCCATATTATAATAGTTAATGATGTTTGGTTAAAATGAAGTGAAATCATTAAATATACAGAGAGAAATATAGGCTATGGGCTTTTTAAAATGTGTCATCACCACATATAGATACCTGTATACTGGTGTATGGTAAGAGGATTTGTAAGAAATTTCAGGATTCGGTCAGAGAAGAGAGAGGCATAGGGAACGATGGTGGTGGAAATTGTTCGTGTCAAGTGAAACTGTTGGACTTTGCTTATCAAATATTGAGTCTGCATTTTCTAGTGGTGTCTTTTAAACGACGTTTACAAGGGAAGGGTTGAAGAAATGCACCAGAATATACAGAAAAAGCGTTTGTATGTGGATTTTGCTGCACCCCATTGTCAGCATGCAAACAAGAATTTCATGAGCATGCATATTTCGAGACCTTCAGATTTATAGCAATAAAATGAATTGATTTTTCAATAAGTATGTGTATGCTTTTATATTTCTCTTTTAACTTACTAGGAGCGTTTTTCAGGGACATGAGGGAGCGCCTGGAATGTGTTTTGTATAATTGTATGATGTTTACGAAACCAAAATTTAAACGTGAGTTTGTGAGTTCTGCTTCAGATGGAATATTCAATAGAATTTGAAATAGATATTCAAGAATACAGTACAATGATAATTGCCATACAGGTTTGGCAAAATACACATATTAAAGAAAAATTGAATTGGCACTCCCAAACAGACAAATGCATTGTTTCTGTAGTTTTATGTGTACGGTATACTGTAAATTGTAAAATTGAATACATTCTGTGTAAGTTTTTTGAAATATCACTGGACAGAAGAATTGAATTATTTCCACCAATATGCAAAGTAAACGATTGATAATAGCTCTTCAGGGAGTTTCTTTTTCAAGCAATCTCCTAAAATGCCATTTTGTTTACCTGAAAACATTAGTAGCGTTCACACGGTAGGCCTTAACTCCAAGTTAACTCCAAGTTATCCTTAAGAACATAGTCCTTAAGGATAACTTCGGAGTACTAGAGTTAGGCCCGTGTGAACGATCTTGGTGTTTATGTTCTCGAGGACAATTGTGTGTTTATGTTCTCGACAGATCTTAGGGTTAAACTCTTAACTCCAAGTTGACTCCAAGCGGTGGGTGGTCCCGATCGCGCGTTTGACCGTGTGGACGGGATTTCAGCTTAGAGTTAGTGTTCTCGAGGACAAGAGTGACCCCTTGCATAGGTTAAACTTCCGGCCCCACTGGACGCGACGTAGGGGGAAATGAATTGCGCGCTCTACCTACAACTTGTACTTCCGGTCATCGAGCCGCTCGCTTGTCCTCGAGGACACTGTTCTCGAGGACAAGCACCCCGTGTGAACGTAACTCGGGAACAAGCCGTCGTGTGTTAAATTCTTAAGGATACTGTTCTCGAGGACTAAAACCCCGATGTCCCGTGTGAACATAAACTATTATTACCTTTAAATCGATGTTTACGTTTAGTATAGACCTTGGGAGTCTGTGTGCTGAACAAATTTCTTTCAGTTCTATTCTGAAGCATGCTATTCAAGAAATCAAGTAAGGTATTAGGTACCAGTATGTGTCCCATCGTGCACTTAAAGTTTTTTGCCTAAATGCTTTAACTACAAAGGTAACTTAGCATTATAAACAGTTACAGGAATTTTTTTCTCTGTTCAAACAATATAAAGGTTCTGCTTCATATCACTTAGCAAATATCATTAATATTGTTTATTTAAAGAGAATTCTATTCATGGTTTTTGATGAGTAATTTCAACCTGTGTGGTTTTACCTTGGCGATTGATACGCAGTGGTGTGTGTATTTGGAGGTTAAATTAGCATGAAATCAATTTCAGTGATCACGTTCATCGCTTTTCGTTTAAAAGAAACGAGAGAATTTAACCTGGTGTAGATTTTAATTTACATATTTCATAATTGTGTTAATCTTACCCGAAATTTGGTCTGTGGTTCTATCGTTTCCCAGTCGCTCTTAACTATTTTAAACCATTTCTTCTGTCTTGTAATCTTTCATAAACCAAATTATGTATGGATGTACGTATGTAATTAAAAAATTTTCTTATATGTTATTCACTGCTGTTTATAATGTATCTCTCTGTATTATGTTTCTTACTGCCTGCTTTATTTTCTCACTCCCTCTCCCACTCTATCTCTCTGTTGTACAAGTATGTGCCTCTGTGTACTGAAGTTTATTTCTGTCCATTTCTCTATCCTCTATCTTTTTTCTCTCTCTATCTTTCTTTCTCTTTCTTTTCTTCTGTCTATCGGACTACATGTATTTCTTTATAGGTATAGTATCCTGGGCAAAGCTTCCTCTGCCTGTAACTTCATATGATATCTTAGACTACCTCCAAACTGACAAATAACTTCAATGCAGCGTAATACATATTTCAGTAGGTCCCAATGGTGATTTTAGGTCGATCTTGCTGGTATATAAACCGAGCTACAGAAGTATCCCTTTGTCGTGATCATGTAATCAGGCTGTAAATGGCTGTGGGATGCACAACCATGCTCATCATGCTATTGTCAGAGGTTGTGCAATCTAAAACAGGAGATGCAGTCCAATGGCTAGCTAACGGACTGACAACAACAATTATCGGTCAAGATTGACCTTGGTCCATTGATGACCAGATGGACTATATATAGCCACACATGGTGCGTTAGGAAGCGTGTAGACCGATGGCGTAATGTAGATTATAATGTACTTGCGTGCTGCATCTGCCAGGTACATGTGTATAGGTCCTATATTGTACACGAGCAGTCTGTAAGATTTGAACCTGTACAATATTAGAGAAAATGGCCTCAAGAAAGAACTATTCCCATGTACTACAAAAGAAATATTGAATATGCAGTTTATGTTTAGGTCAAAGTTATAAGCTTACATTCTATAAAAATCATCCCAGTTGCCATAAATCCTAAATTTATTATTGATTTATTGTAATATAATTATTTCCAAAAAGTAGGCAATATGAGAAAAATTATATATCAACAAAGGTATACAAATGAAGAACCAAAGCAAGTCAGTACTTTGCTACAACTTTGGCCTATATGCTCATTAATTTTATATATTTGGATGGCTTTAGTTATTGAGGCTAGCCCTACCCTCTCCTGTCTAATATACATGTAGCTGCCTTGATGCATGTGCAATGTAAAGCACAGAGCTGAATACAGGTAGAATCCTGGTTTTTATGCTTGAGATGCAAGGTCATGGGTAATGGAGAGTAATTTGAACAAATACTACAAGTAGGCCACACTGATATGGATGCATGCAACCAATACAGGCTTGCCCTCCTCTCTCTCTCTCTCTTTTCCATCTCTTTTGGCGATCCCTCACTAGCTAGTACTGGACAAAGTGCACGCTGCGAGGTGGAGCAGGAGAAAATATGAAAACCAGTTGAAGCTTGAGGTTTAAAGTAAATCAGCTTGAGGTTTAGCTGTTTGATTTGACCCTCGAGCTTACATAAACAAGCACGATATGTGCAGGAAGGGATCGGGCTAGTGTAAAACCTCTCAACTTATGGACCTATTTTGAGCCTAAACGACAAATCTAGTTCGATTTTGGAAACAGGTTCAAGAAGATTTGGGCTTAGATTTTGCCCAATTTGGCAGGCTATTCATCATACTTGAGCTAGTGGAGCATCGTCTTCTGTTACTCTTTCATCTCGCTCTTTTGCTGTCTTACTATCTCTTCTTCCATCTCACTATCTCTTCTTCCATCTTTATCTTTTATGATCTATTCCCATGTTGATCATTATTGCTCATGAAGACACACATATATCATGCTTGCATGTGATGTCATTATTAAGACTATTTCTAGTCTGTGTAAGAGCAGAAAGGAATGAAGTCGGTGTGAATTTGTTTATGCCATATTCAATATACTATTATACTTGCTTTGTGTATATAGGGCCTACTGTACCGTGTAAGGGGCCCCTATCACAAGCTCTGCTTTCTCCGGGGTGCCAAACCCATAATGTTCTATCTTTATCAGTTATTTGTTAAAATGTTGTATTTTTGATTGGTTTGAATAAACTTGAACTTGAACTTGAACTTGAAAATGTAAAAGGATAATGTATAGGCCCTAAGCCAACAGATAACTGTGTTGAGAGCCAAGAAGGATGTAAATTCTGTTTCAAAGCAGAAGGTTTAAAATACAGAAACATCATGATTTTTGTAGGGAAGGCAAATTAATATGCAAACATTATTAGGTTCACCTGTCTCTGGAATATGACACCTCACCTTAACTGAGGTCATCCTAGTATATATATATATAGAGAGAGAGAGAGAGAGAGAGAGAGAGAGAGAGAGAGAGAGAGAGAGAGAGAGAGAGAGAGAGAGAGAGAGAGAAAGAGATGGAGAAAGAGATGGAGAAAGAGATAGAGAGAGGGATAGATGGATGACACCTCACATAAACGGAGGTCATCATAGAAGAGAGAGAGAGAGAGAGAGAGTGAGTGAGTGAGAGAGAGCAGGTAGTGATGATATCCATTTTCAGGTGGATAAAGAGATGGGGAGAGATGGAGCGACAGGGAGCAGAGGTGATTTCTTGGAGGCACAAGTGATAGTTAATGATGACAGGATTACATTCATTAATAAGAAAGCTTCTGCTACTCAAGAATCAGTGCTTGTGCTAATAGGCAGTTCTATCTGTAGTTGTCTCTCCAGACAATACCATTTATTCTTTTGCAAGGTTGATAGATGGTAGGGTGTGCCATTGCCCATTATTTACAAGTATAACGGCAGGCATCATTTTTTCTTTTGTTATCTGAAAATCAGACTTAATTATTTGTTATTTTTGGAAATTTTGAAAGAAAATCATTCTATCCCTGATCTGCCACTTGATTTTAATAGCATTATAAAAATATTGTATTTTTTAACATTAATGGCAATAGTACACAAGAGGCAAAGAGATTCATGTTTTAATGTAAATATGTTGAAAAGGATTATTTGGATAATCCTGTAGTTTGTGTGGTTTTTTCTATACAGCTTCAACTTCAAGTGAAGGCAATATAGGCCTGTGTACTTTCTAAAATCCAAATAGAGAGAGAGAGAGAATGAGGAGGAAGGGAGGGGTAGGGGAGAAGAGGAAACGCTTGAGATATGTCTCTGCATTGTAATATTACTTGAATTCATTTCCAATTTAAAATGATAGATGGAGAAACAAACAAACATTATTGAATATTAATATTCAATATAGTTCAGTTAAATTAACAACTGAAGCCTTCAACCTGGACTAAAAAGCCTTTTCCTGTATTACCAGACAAGCATTGTTTGGGTACGCTTAAGATAAGTGAGTGTTCAACGTTAATGCCCAGTAATTTTGTGGTCGTACTTAATAACTTTTATAATGTGAGCACTTAATTTTTCTGTGGTTGATTGATCGTAGCACAGAACGCTGTGGGCTTGCGACAGGCACGGTGACGTAGACGAGCATTATGGTTAGTGATGAGTTAGAGAGTGAAAGAGAATCAGAAAGAAGGAGAAAGAGAGCAGTTAATAGGTAGTGAGATAGATGAGGAAAGAAAGAAGTAGAGAGAAAGAGAGATGTCATGTATAACAGGTATATGTAGGGAGAACGAGGGAGGGAGAGATGGAAGAGAGCAAAAGAAAGATGGAAAGGAAGAAAGCTGTAGTAGAGGGAAAGACAGATATATTTAGAGAGAGAGAGGGAGGGAGAGATGAAAGAGACCAAAAGAGAGATGGAGAGAAAGTGAAATGACGAGAGCGAGGGAAAAAGAGAAGCTAAATGGGTGCAGGTAGAGCAAAGAGAAAATTAATGGAGAGGATAAAGAGAAATAAAAGAGAAAACCATTAAAAAAGTCTGTAACCCCACGAAATAGTGTAACATAAAAACAGAAAAGAGCAATAGGTAACATACTGTCAGAGCTTGATTGAGCAGAAGTCACTTCTGATATTTGCAGTAGAATTCTTCACCCTCGTACCTTAGTAATGGAAGCTGGAGTGTGTGTGCACACCTGGGTGAAACATGTAGGGCATACAATCCCTCCAGAGACTCATTCATGTTGTACGCTCTGATCGGCTGCATGATCATGATGGTGACCTTTAGCAAATTGGCCACATTGGTCTTCATTAAAAAGGATCGACGCTCTCGCTTCTCCATTCGACTTCTATACATCTTACAGTGCGTTCAATTTCAAGAAATGAAAAGCAGCCAAATTATTCGATTGAATCAATTTTTATTGAACTAGAAATTGACTTTTAAACATTTCAGGCTGTATCACAGTACTAGTAGTTAAAATGTACACATATTTTTATAGAAAACACAATGAAAACAAAGATTTAATTGCTAATTTGACAACAATGGAAGTCTTAATTACAACATTGTTGACTGAGTATGTAAATTGATCAATCTCCCGCTATCTGAGTAATTCTAAATCACTTAACGTTGTATTTCAATGATTCAAAACATACTATTGTAGCATTGTGTTGTGGAATACCATATAGCATATTTAAGTGATGCAATGTTCCTCCGAATTTGGAAGACGCTTGATGAAGATGCGCAATGATGTTGGGGAGGAGGAGGAGGAGGATATGTCCATGTGTTTACTCATGTCAAGGTCATGGCGACGATGATTATTGAGTTAAAGCGAGGGGAGTCTGGGTGTAGGAGTCGAAATGGTGACAGCGGGATGCTTGTTGTAAGGCTCCTCAATGGCGTCATCGACTCCACTGTCTTCAGACAAACTTGCAATCGGCTTTCAATACTTCAGTCACGCCACAAACCGGTTCTAAACCGACACCATTTCAGGTACATGTAGTGTTTATGTCGGCCTCCTGTTGGTCCGATCATGGACGTATAACTGAGAACCGATGTAGATCAGATCGTAACTGATGCAGCATACATGTAGGCCAACTGTATTTAGGGTCTTTATTTCTAATGTTCTGTCATACTGTTGAAACAATCTCAATAATAATCCCATTATTAAAAAAAAATTATGGCATATGATTTGTTGTGACAACGTTTTTATATAAAATTGTTTATATGCATGCATTTGTCCTGAGTTGAGATCAGCAGAAGATAGTGTAAATAATAATTCCAACAAACACTATGTATAAAACTTGGGGCAAGGTATTATTATTAGGGTTGGGCAAATAATGACTTTTTTCTGAAAAGTTATTTCAAACAAGTTACTTCTATAGTCAAATTTGATGTAGAATCCAAATGACAATGATTTGTGTACGATGATGTCTGACGTCGCTAAAGTGCAAAAAACCAAAATAGTGTATTTTGCCATTCATCACACACTTTATAGGTATAAACCGGTTTTTATTTTGTTTCTTTATGGATTTTGATGGTTTAAAAGCTCAAATCTGAACAATTTTATCGTGACCAAATGTACCTAGTATGGTTCTAGGTGTTATTTAGTTATTTTGATATGAGATGATTTTTGCTCGATATTGACTGAAACTAACTACCAAACTACACTAACAGTCAACTTAGGTAGGATTAATCATGTTGGATTAATCATGTTGGGTTCCCTGACACCCAAAAGCCATATAAAAACGCAATAAAAGTGGTTTATACGTATAAAAGTGTGATAATTGGGCATAAATACGCTATTTTGGCAGCCATTTTGGTTTTTTGCACTTTAGCGACGTAAGACGTCATCGTATGCAAAAATAATTGTCTTTTCAGTTTCTACGTCGAATTTTACTATAGAAACAACTTGTTTGAAAAAAAAAGTTTGAGATTCGCCCAACCCTATTATTATGTCCACACAGAATAAATTTTCTTATCGTCTGGCCCATCACTCAAATATATGACTTGTCATATTTGTGAGGGAAAAAGTCATTGCTTGTAACTTACTTGACATGGGTTCATTTTGTTGTATTTACTGTTAAAATGTCAATACTATCAGAACCCCATCTCCAAAAAAAAAAAAAGTAATAAAACAAAAACACAAAAGAAAACACACAAACAACAAAAACACATAAACACATTGATTTGTCCTCTGTTTCTGTAGACCCCTGCTGGAACGTGAACATGCTGGGGGGGGGTGGTAAGGCTCGACTTGGGTGTTTGGTGACGGTTCAGAAATATTAAATTGCATACCTAATGATGCATTTCATAGCCTTCACACCTATTCTTCTTGCTCACAACCCTGACATGACTAACTTATTTTCTTTTCCTTTTTCGTTTGTGTACTCTTTCACACCTTGTTGACCTAAACAGCTTCACTCTTTGTCTTGCGTGTTTGTCTTTTGATATGCCTCCCAGACAGTCTCTTACTGTCTTGTAGTTGTTTTGTGTGATATTGGACTATGTAACGTTGACAGTGTTTTCAAGACTAAAGTCTCCTTCATTCACAACAAACGATAGACATTGAAAGAAAGAGAGAGAGAGAAGAGAGAATTGACAAAGGAAAAAACAACAAGGCAGCAACAAAAAAAACAAACAAAGAAATTTTGATGTGACTTCATGTTGCTAAGCACTTCCCATGCTTAGTTTTAATAAGTCAGAAAAGAAAATATAATATTCTTGTACTTGAATTTCTCTTTATTCTCAAAGATAGAGAGGGACTTGAGAAAATAGTGTTCTGAGGAAGTATTTGTAATAGGGGACTACTGAGTATGTTTCTCCACACTTTTCTTGTATAAATAGCTGGAAGAGAAATCAGACCCTTTACATTTTTTCAAATAAGGAATATCACAATGTCAGGTCTTGAGAATGTTGCAAAATATGTGCCTCAAATCAGTAGGCTACATTGTTGTAATACTCACCTTGCATTTTATCTCATTTGTTGGTTGTTTACAATTTCAATGTCCTCAGTAAGGTCACAGTCTTCTTGTATTACATAACCATATCCCCCACCCCCCTGGCTAGACGTATCTTTCATCTGAAGTTATTAGTGTTCTGTTTTTCAAATGAGTCAATTGTGACGCTATCTCGTTGAACATTCCTCATGAATAAATTGCCTGCTTTCCTATTCTACTTACTCAAGTATATGAAGAGGTCATTTACCTGAAGTTCTATCTTGTTGAATTTAATTGATTGGTCTTATGCAATATATTACCCTCAGAATAAATCATTTTCAGTTTGGGCATTCCAATGTTAGTTTGACTTTCTGCTAAATAAGATTATTTGGTATTTTGTAGGCACCTTTATCAAGGTGTGCCACTTTCTATTTGAAATATATAATTTCAAGCTTATTCATCAATTAATTTTTTTGCTCATTCATGCTATTGAAAAGGCCACAAACGGCACTTGACAGATATTTGTCATTTTGCAGAAGAAGTAAACTGCACATTGCACAATAAGAAATTTTGTCAGTTTCTATTATATTATTATATTTCTTAAGCGGCATACATGTACATGTAAAAACACAACTGCAAGAAGATAACTTTTCAAATTTGACGCTTGACAAATGACTCTTAGTTTCTGTACTTGCATGCAATATATACCATTTCATGTAAGTTGGTTGGATATTGTATGTTACCAGAAAACTGTCTGCCTATAAATAGTGGCCTCTTGGCCCGGAGTCAATTTTTCGTCATTATAAATGGTAATTGCTTGCTTTCAAAGATATAGCTGTCCGTAGATCAATGCCACAATGTGTTGCATAGAGGCTTATACAAGCATGAAATCACAGCCTCTTTAGAAGTACAGTCACTGGTATTGTTGCAAACAGTCAAACCATTCTCTCTCCTCTGTACACTGTAGCTATGTTTGTCATTGAAAGGCATCTCAACCGGAGCTTTTTATACTCTGACGATTTCTCATCAGTTTCTACCGTTTTCGTGAGAACTTTCTGCCCTTAACACGGTGCCGAGCATTGTTGTCTAAGGTTTTAGATGGCTGGGAGATTTTGATAAGGAATATTTTGGGCCCGAATCAACCCAGCAGTAAATAGGTTTTTATAAACGAGTGTAGTGCATTGACCGTATATCCCGCTGGGTGCAAGCCTTGCAGTTCTAAATCTAATATCACAATCTTCATAGCAATACTGAGCTTTTGTCTGACTTCTTTCTTTCTGTGGGGGGAAATTCAAAGCATAGAAATCAAATTGCTGTGCTATTCATGGCATGACGGTCGGTGTAGAAAGAAGTCTAGGATTGTAATCATACCAAGAAAATTGGGCTAATTTCTCAGGTACAAGCAGGAGATCAATGGATGCCGTTTGTTGGGTTAGCTAAAATGCCTTTGATGTTTGGATGTTCGCAGGGTACTGATTAATTAGTTTTATGTTTTGGTTTCTCCAGTTCCGTTGGCATAAATTCATATACCAAGACACAGCTCGTAAAGGCGTTGGCTCATATTTTTTCAACACAGAATTATTTACCCTTCAGGCTCCTAGCTAGAGAAGAATTATTACATTTCACTATATTATATGAGCCATACATTCCATGTACATAATATTTCATGATTTTGAACTAATTGGAGAAATTCGCAAGTGGGTTATTGTGGATTTTTTGTGATCTTTTCATTACTACAATTTATAAGTAGCCTTGTATGGAAGTTGATATTTTGCGAGGGTGGAATCTTGAAATTTGTGAAAATAAAACCCCCACGAAATGGTATATGTGGTATTAGGAAATACAATCGAGTTTAGCACAATACATATTTCTGAAATTGAAATAATACATCATTTTATTTACTCTCTCACAGACATTACATGTTTATAATACCAGAAGTTAATATTCATATAGGCCTAAAAATTATTACATTCCATCATTTATATGTCATCGGGAATGCATAGGAGGTATTTATGTGTATACAAATACATATTTTATTTAGCACACTAAAAAAAGATACTTTTTTTCTAGGACTTTCAGCATTCAAAGTGATGAAATATGTCTCAATTTGAAAGCTACATGCGAGAGTAACCACATTTCGACAATCAATGATATATTTCAGTCACTGATTTCTTATTTTAGGGACGCGGCAGGATGGGTCTAATTAAATCTGATTTAATGGCAGTAGAGATAGCGGATTGCGTTGGCTATGTTGAGTTGAAAGAAGATATATTTAATCTCAATTTGCATCAAAGCTTATATTTTTGCTATCAGAATTAAAAAAAAAAAAATATGATGGGGTTAATTTTCATTTTTGTTTTTATTTCAATATGTTTTTTTTTTTATTTAAATTTTTGTTTATTGATTTAAAAAAAAAATATTTGTAGGGGGTTGGGGTTATCCCTTCATACGGTACAAGGCTATACCGTTAATTTGGTTGTATCCTTATAACTTTAGGCCGAGTGATTCGTATTTCAGTATTTTCTAATTACTGAATAAAATTTGGCATGGTCTAAGATAAAGCTATCTTATTAATGCTAATAATAGTAACAACGTAATGCACAAAGTGGCTTACCTCGGCAATGTTAAGAATTTAATATTTATTTTAATATTACTATATTTGTATGGATCAAAGCTCGATAAGGATAACCTTAAATAAATTTAAAGGAGTCAAGTTGTTCTTCAATCGAAACTGATGAATAAAGAGGCTTAATACTGGGCAAGAGAATGAGATAAAGATAAAGCAGGTCGAAGGCAAGCTTGTCGTAATATGAAAGCAAAACAGGAACTTCTACGAACCAATATGAAAAGCTTGTTTCCTGCTAGCTGTGGTGTGGCTACATCTTATGCTAAGTCAACGGTAAGTGGTACACCATTGTGAGGCTGAATATTATTAAATTGGGGAGAGAAAGAGAGAAAAGATGTCAAAAGAAGAAAAAATTAATCAGATATCAAGAGGGGCTAAGAAACAAAATTGTGACAACATATTCAAGAAAGAGATGGGGGAATGGGAGAGATCAAGCAAAGAAAAGAAAAGTTGTTCATTTCGAAAGAGAGGGGAGGCAGAGATAGAGGAAAAAATTGTTCAGAAAAAGATGAGTAGAGAGAGAGAGAGAGAGAGAGAGAGAGAGAGAGAGAGAGAGAGAGAGAGAGAGAAAGTAAGTAAAATAATGAATGGAAGTATTATTTGGAAAGAGATTTGGGGTGGACAAGTAAAGAAACTGCTTAAAGGGATGCAGTAACATTGAATGATATTCAAATCACAATTTCTTGATTTAGCTCATTTTGTCAACATAATTATAAACTTATAGGTCAGTCTGGTATCTCTTCAAAATCACAAGTTAATTGCTTGCTTTACTTTCGAGATATCAATGATTTCATACTCAAATTTAGTAAACCATCTCGTGGTGGAAAACAAATTGCCATGTGCTTTTCAAGACACCCCACTTCCTGTCGTGTTCCCCCCGACCCTAGCGGGCTGGAGGGTTTGCTGCAAAGGGGTTGAAAATTCACTCGCGTTTGGCTGTTACACTGTTTTGTGGTAGTAAATGACTTCCATTTGATCTGAAATTTTCAGTAGTTTGTTTTTACTATTAGAGCAATATAATTTTATTCATCTTGATCTAATTGCTCTTGTTTTTGAAAGTTACTGTTTCCCTTTAAATAACATGGGGATGGGGTAAGCATAGAAAATGCTTATATTCATAAATGTATATTCAGAAATAGATGGAGAGGGGGAGAGAGAATGAGATAAAGGAGGAGAAATGGCAAGTAGAGAGATTCAATCTCAAAATTCTACAATCCATGAGAATCTTGACAATCTTGTGCATTTGGACTTGGCCAACTACTGCAATACAGCTCAGCGTTTTAGCTGAGATTCATTTTTTTTTTATTACTATGGCAGAGTAGTAGAGGGAAGTTGAAGTATTATCTTTTGCCAACAGGAAGACTTTAATCCCTGGGGCTTAGTGAATGAATGGCCTAGAGATAATGGCCTAATCCCTGGGCTTTGGTGATTAGTATAAGCTTGTATTGAAGGGGGAGTTCAAGTGAACTGAAACTGGCCTGAAAGGAACAAGAAACGTAACCACTTTGCAGCAAATTGTGGTTTTATTATTTCTCTACACTAAGGGCTAGGGCCTATGCATGAGTTGTAGAGCACTTGGCTAGATGTGATTATAGTAAATTAATGATATTATCACTGCCTTGATTTTATCTTTTATAATTCAATATTTCAGTATAGTATTTTTTTATTATGTTTGTAAGGATAAGAAATGTTATATACTTACCTTTATTTGATTTGCATGTATATAATTAATTGGACTTATATTGTCCATTAGTAGTCAAAAGGATGTTAATTCCATTGAAATTGGATACACTTAATGCCATTGTAACTCTCAGCAAAATACAACGTTATGGCATTTTCTATTTCTCCTATAATGTAGAGCATCTCTTTTAAATAGAAATTGTAGTAAACAAAGAGTGTGTTCAATGTCCAGTTTCAAATTTATACGCCAACATGAATCATGATACAAAACGCAATCACAAAACTCAAACACAAACGCGATCAACGGTGCACCATTCAGTGTCCAAAATTTAAACGTGTTTATACGTCGATCGTCTTTAAATTCCCCACTCTCAAAAAACAAATATCTTCTCCTTTTTTCAATTGCACCGGAAGCTTCCATTGCGAGAGCACATTTAAACACGTTTGAAAACTCAATCCTGTTCAATGTCGCATTTCGTTGCAATCGCGATGCTCAAGGTCGTAAAATTGAAGCTGATTGCGTTTGTAAACGCATCTTTTTCGGCGTTTAAATTTTCGGCGTTTAAATTTTAATTGAGATTTGAAACACGTTTATTTTTACGACCGGCGATGGGGGACAATGAACACCCTTTTGTTTTTCTTTATATCAGCGTTTTGTGTTTGCGTTTTGTATCATGATTCATGTTGGCGTATAAATTTGAAACTGGACATTGAACACACTCTAAATTCACAATTTCTCCTAAATGCAGTCATGTAGTTTGTTTCTGAGTGACAGAAAAGGCGAGCTTTTGTAAATTGGCCTGATATTATTTTACATCGCGATATTTTCAGCAAATTGCTTTTGGCCGAGCAAACACATTCCTGCGAAAGAAGTCGAGGGTGTAGGTAGGTATCCTTGCAAATTTTGATTGAACCAATGGATATTTTTTTTGCTATTGGTCTAAATGACTATGTAATACGAGCACTCTGTCCACTATGGGTTCACCTATATACTTGCTCCCCGCTAGCCTGGTTTCCAGCCAAAACCATTTTATTCTGAATGATTTGAAATGCTGCTACGGCGATCGCCATGGTAATTTAAAGAAATTAAATTTTATACAATTAATCAAATTGACCCTCAATTGCTTTGCAGTTACTAGAATAGTGTAATTTGAATAAAAATCAAGATTCTAATTATAAAAAAAGAAATGTAAGTCAAGGTTTAGACTGTTTGCTTGCCTCAGAAATGAACTGTGGATGTATAGCGTGAATATATAGCTCAATATCGCCCAGCCTTGCCGTGTAGAGAATATAATCCTAACCGGCATCCGTTTCTCACTTAAAGCATATACACAGACCTACGTGATATCGGTTGCTTGCCTGCCTACATGCTTACCCGCCTCACTCACTCAGTCTCTAACTAAACATATACCAAAAGGAGAGGGGAAATAAAAAAAAAATAGGTGCAGCGTTCAATTTTCAAAGAAGTGGATCTATTTGCCGAGCATACAAGCACTCCTAGTTGGTAAACCGGATCACTACGGGGCTCATGTGAAGTTGCTAGGCTCCCCTTTATTACACTACAAGTGCTATTTACGTCACTGAGCGGGAACAAGTTGATTATTGTAATAGTCTCATTGTTCTTCAACTCTGCGCTTGCATTAGACCTTGCCGTAATAAGGCTTCAATTTTCTACCATTCTCTTCCCCTCGCCTTTACTTAGCGTGGAATGCGGGATATCTAGGTCTGTTTGCCTGTATCATTTCCACTACTTTGCTCGCTCACATCCGCTCCGTCGAAAATAAATGCTCAAAAACGTGATTCTGGAATATCGTGTATAATTTCGCACTTGATACACTTACCTGTTTAAACACAAAAAAGTAGATCATTGTGATGTACGATTCATGAATTCTGCAAAATACTAGATTATTCATGGTTGTTTGATTTCACAGAAAAAAGCTCATGATTTAATGTTGCTAAAATGATCGTGATCTAAAGATGATGGCAAAACAATCTGAACTACATGTGCTAGTATATGAAGTTAAAATGAAAAATTACTTTATGGGCCAACTTTCTTTTAAATTTTGAACTCGGTTGAGTTTTTGTTATGTGTTCATTACTATAAATAGTCTTATGGAAGTGGACATTTTTAAGAGGACGTACTTGTACTTCGTCCATACAAAATCATGCAAAAATACCCAGTATGTAGGCATCCTGGTACAAAGTAAAATTCACAATAAAGTTCTAGTCTTGCCATTTTTGTCATTATTAAATAAAGCTCACTTTCATTAAAAAATGCTAACAATAAAGTTATTCTAATTTAATTGTGATAGAAACAGAGATAGTAGAATTCTTCATATGAGTTGATTAGTATGTATGTTTTTCTAATAAATCCAATTTGAGTGCACTTCTATCTTCAAACGACTTCATCGCCCGGTGGATGACACTAGTTTGAAGGTGCGTTCATGGTTGATTTTCAAATTTAAACAACAACGACTCATCACGAAACATTGTAGACAAATATGTAGGGCGTCATTGTCTCCATAAATAATAACATGTTCTAGTGTCTTCAGTGAAATCACATCTCCCTGAAAATAGGGGGAGTGCCCCTCACTAATCACTAAACTGGGGGAGGGGGCACTTTTCAGAATTTTGGGGGCACATCATGCTTGCAATGAACCCTATGCATCTTATTCAATGCATACTAACCTTCCGTATTTACATGCACATGTATAGACATCATTCCCTTTTCCACTCCCTGGGTATATACTCCTAGCGCTGATTCGAAATCCATATCCTGCATCATTCGTAATTCTTAAATTGGCCCTGCATTATTGGATCGTAGCCCAGGCCATTTGCCTGTGGTTTGTGGTTAATA
>CALNVZ010003434.1:39312217-39324431 GCA_940671915.1 Paracentrotus lividus | reverse complement strand
GTCAGGGCTGTTTAATTTTTACTTGGAACGGCTTATGGCACCACTGATCGTGTTCTGTGTTCTGTAATTTGCATTTATGTATTTAATGTTTTGTTGTGTGAAGTAAAAAAGGGCATGAAAATACATATTTTGAAAGGGGGAGGCTTGGACAGATCTGGATATGTATGAAAAAAAGAGTTAACCCAATAACCCAAACCTATAATAGTGGCAAGAGCTAAGCGGTAATAAAACTTCAAAAATCCTTTTAATAGTGCACAGGGGCGCTACATTTTATAAGATGCGTTTGAAGAACAACATTTTAAGAGGTGAGTGGGGATGGGGAAGGGGTGTTCGATCAGATATAACAGTTTACTAAGATGAAGAACTACTATATTAATCCCGTTACAGGGTTTACAATGCCAAGATGAGCTACAAAGAGACAAGACAGCTGCAATAACATAGCATCCACATCTATGTGAGAACACATTATTGAATAGATGTTAAGAGAAAGAGAGAGATAGAGAGCTGGCCGATGAAAGGCCTGTTAATTAGTGTGTTCCGTGACCTCACATGCGCTTACCAGAGAATGTATCAGTGAGAAAGGGATCTAGTCGGTTAGATTAACTTGGAAAGCTTTTATTTCATTCCTTGTGCTACAATTTTGTACTTAAGTGTATTGTCTTGGGGCATACGTAGATAGTAAAATCAATATCTGACAGCATGTGATTCAACAATATAGACTAGATACATTGTCGTCCCTTGAGGGCCAGAATGGCGCTAACTCATATCTTTTAACACAGAGTTATCACCCCTCTCGCTCTCAACGGACCATTTGCTTGGTGCGAGAAGGGGCAATGCGAATTCGATTTCAATTAAATGTAAGGTATAAGTGTGAATATGGACTTTACCCCGGCTTACGTGGTTACCTTCACCCGACACACGGCTTTAGATATTTCTAGCGCAGATTGCTATTTTTGAGATGTGGACATTTTACGTGACATTTAATGTGTTTTGAAATTGAATGAGGAGGAAAGAGATAGAAAGAAAATAGAGCAGAGATGAATATCCATATCGAGTGTTTGCGTTTGGACGGCGTCATGCTGTGCAGCTTTCATTATCGAAAGGAGATTTGAAGACTCCAAAGTTTGCTTTTTTACCAAGATTTTATGAACAAGATTAAAAAGAAAACGATGGCCCTGGCCTTTTGAGTTTGATGCCAGCTCAAACAAGGCGGATGATATAATATTGGATGTAATTACAAGATGTCTCAAAACAGGGCCCACCCTCTGACTCTCTTTTCGATATGTCCCGAAAAATTTAGGAGGAAATTGTTAGATGGTTTGATGTGTTTGTCGAAGAAGTAAAAGAAGGAGAGTCTTTGGTGAATGACCCATGTAAGAGGTGGGTGTGAAAAGGGCTCTGACATCATGCTTATGGAATGTGATACAGTGGTGTGAGGGTAAAGACCTCCTCTAATTGGACCTTATTACCAGCCCAGGTTCATGGGCTTAAAGGCACACTCCATCTGGGTTAATCTCCAATAAATTCTTATTATCTGCCTTGTTTTTTTATCTTGTAATCTTCCAAAATCTTTCTCTCTATCTCTCTCTTTCTCTTGCTCTTTTTCTTGTCTCTCTCCTCTAATTTCTTTTTCTTCTGCTCTGTTTCTTCTGCCTAGTGCTCAGGTTCCTTCTCTCTCTCTCTTTCTCTCTCTTGCTCCGGTTCTTCTCTCTATCTCCTCTTTTAGCCATCTCTCTCTCAAGTTTCGTCTCTGTCTCTGCCTATCTCATTCTCTCCCTCTTTCTCATTTCTGCCCCTCTTTCTTCCTCCCCTCTCTGTCACTATCTCCCTCTACACTTCTCTCTATCACTGTCATCCTTAATGTTAAATCGATGTGTTCCCCTAAATGTCCGGTTTTATTGAATGATCAATATTAATGGATGTAGACTAGTTAGGCCCTACTCATATGCTTGGTTATATAATTTGAATCTTAGTTGAATGGGCACTTGAAATGAATTAAATATCCCATTCTACATGCACTCACAACTCTAGTGACTTGGCTATCTATTATTGTTAGGTAACATGGGAGACTAGTTATGGGGACATTTGAATTGGATGAAGTGTCCTTTAATATGTATGATGCAATAATCCTTTTCATAATTTTTGAGGTGGGGCGTTTGGACTGGAAAATATTTACAGTAATTTTAAGCTGCAATGGAATTTAGTCTGAAATGAAAACAGCCAAGATAATTTATTTAGCAATGATACTGTGATAACTATCTTAATTGAATGCAAACATTAATATCACGTTATAATACCACTTTTAGTCTCCCACTTTAATGTCAACTTAATATACCCAAAAAGAGATGTTTTATATTGTGAAAAAGTAATCCCCATCTATAGGGAAATGAGACCCGTTCTGTGTTTTTGATTAAAATTTGAGATATGTGTGAAGGAAAGATTATATATACAGATCAAAATGAGGTGTTTTCGCAAAGAAGCCCTTCATATTTGATCGCAAAGTGAGATAAGAAGTAGGAACTTCAAATGGGAATGGTGTGTAGTCCCACTAGTTGAAAATGATGTTGGAATTTTCAGTGGAGCTGTCCAGTTGCTAGAAGTTTACGTCAGATTTGCCTGATTTGTGATTGGGGAGGTCCCCTTTGGTGTTGGATGATGTTTTTGAGAAAGTGAGATGGAAAGAGAGAAAGAGAGAGAGAGAGAGAGAGAGAGAGAGAGAGAGAGGGGTGGGGGCGGCAGGCGGGAAGGGAGGGTCGCGCGACCTAACTTGTAATCAGGTCAGTGACACCTCTCAAAACTAATCCGCTAGTCCATGGTGTGATATGGTTCAGACATTAAGAAATCATCTCAACATCCGTGGATTTCCCACAGAATGGTACCATTTCTTATAAGCAATATCCCAATGCAATATTAAGAAATTGCCTTTGAAAAGAGATGCCTCACCATTGTCTCCACTGGTTATCCAACAGATTGGTATCATTTCTCCCAAATAGCATGGTATTATTTCTCCCAAATAGCAGTGTACAATGCAGGCAAGAAAGATTTGTGAAGTTTGAACATTGACACCTATCTGTGTCTGTGCAAGGACTTCATGTGCAGTAGAAAGACAATTATGTAAAGAGCTATAGACCAATGTAATATGTCTATATTAATGATATTTATAATGAGTTATATATTCAAGAAGCTTGTCGCAAACCATCTTTAAAAAAAAGGGGTTGGGTATGACGATTTTACAGACTATGTATTTTGGACAAAAACAAATATTTTTTAGATTTCTTTTTTAATGACTTAGAGTTGTTTCAGAGTTCCCCCCGAAAAAATGGATATTATTGTGGAGAATACATTTGATAGAAAGAGCTTTAATAATGCTTGGATTTACAATTCTCTTTGAAAGTGATGTAAAATTCACTGAATGACCTCTTTAGCTTATGCATGAGATGAATGAAATGGTTTGTAAGGGAGAAAGAATGGAATGGACAAGAACTGCTCAGATTTGAGCACCGTATCCATGGTAACATCATGGCTGACTTGCTAGCTATCATCTTAGTCTAGCAGTGTCAAGCGCTAGACATCTGTCCATGAAGAAACTGAAAGGCTCTCAGAACATGGCCATTTTTAAAGACCCCTTCTATTAAAAAAACAAAATATAACTCGGCAGGAGAATCAAAATATTTGTGATTACATATACCATTCAGAAAAGAACTCTACCAAAAGCAATTCCTCCATTACTAGTATTACAATGATGATGTGACATGGATGCCAACTTTCAGAACGGGTCTTTTTTTTCTTTTTTTTTTCATAGTGACAGATACATGAGCTGCCATTATGCTTTCTTGAGACGAAATTTTGAGGATTTACTGGGAAATGTCTCTTCAACGAAAACAAAAGATTGACTTTTTCAAAAACCATGAATAAAAAGACAATATTGACTAGCAGCAAAAGGCTATCTGTCTGTAGAGCAGTGAGGTTCCTCTTTTCCCAACCTCAGCAAAACGTGTTTAGTAACAGATACCCATAGGAGAGGAAGGAAATGTTCAAAGATTAACACAAGATGCTTTGTTACCATGGAAACAGATCTTGCGCAAACAAATACAGAGGAAAATACAAGGTTATAATTTCCCAATGTCATAGGTGTAGATAAAGGGGATGACAGAGCACAACCTTCCATATGTTTTATGCTTTAAAAGTGTGTAGTCCTTCTGTTTTTATGACTATCTCTTTTTGTAGAAGTTCACAAACAGATGATGATGAAAGATAGTGTAAAAAAAGATCCCCTAAACTTGGGGTGCTTCTTAGGCATATGTAACGCTGACTTGAGTGATTTATTGTTTTCAATTTCATACTCATTGGATTTTAGAATCTTTACTTGTATTGTGCATATTGCCTTCTTCTCAACAGTCTTGATATATCATTGGCAGAGAGAGAGAGAGAGAGAGAGAGAGAGAGATGTATATCTGAAATATTATATTTTTTTGTTGTAAGATTTGATTGTTTGTTGAAGGTTGCTGATTTTTTGTTGTTGAAATGGACTGAAAGCGTGGAACAGGATGTGAAACGTGCCAAATGGTTATAAAAACCAACTTGTCAATTGGAGTGATGAATTATCTTTAATATGTCATCATAAACTTTGGAAAATATTATTATCTTTTTAATGACTTTGTTCTCATTTTGATGAATGTGAACTAGAGCAAGGATTATCTATTGTTGAAATATGGTTTAAGTATATAATGTGAAAGTAGTCATGCATAACAGAGACATGGAAACATATAATTGAGATTTACAACTGTGTCCCTTTCAACTTGATATGAATTAATCATCTAGAATTTAAATGGCCTGTAAATTTATGAATGGTCATATTCAGGGTTACCTAAAGTATGATTTAGAATTGTAATGAAGTATACATCTATCATGTTTAGTAACACTCATAAAATTAACAATCTTTGCATTAAAAGGGAACTTTTATCTGACCATGTATTTCTTTGTTTTTCTTTTCTTTTTTATGTACTCTTCTTGCTGCCATCTTTTAACCACCACTCTCTCCATCTGATCACATGGCTGGTCACCTGACAGGTAAGTCATTTATATCCTAGAAATCATTTTGGGTTTGTGAAAACAAGAGGACTTGTAACTCCAATAAAGATTTCCAATAAATGAAGTTTTGGGACTTCCATATGAAAATATGGTTCCACATTAATGTACATTGTGGATTTAATTCCAGTTATTGTCTTTTGAGGACCAGAATTGCTTTGACGTCAGTATTGTTGTGCTGCATAAGGGTGTAAGAGTTTTTGTATAAGATGCAAAGTGTATGCTACTGTATTCTCTGTTATTTTTGCGCGATTTATTTTTTTCGCGCTGAGCGGCCTCAAAAAATGTTCACAGGTTCTTCAATTCGTGCTGCATTTTAGTAAGCACGCAACTAAATGCACCCAATACATGCATAAAAAAGCATGCTCACATATTTGCGCGAAATCCACGAAAATTAATGTACCGCAAATATTTCCACGATTACAGTATATGAAACTTTTACGACATTCTGCCAGCCGCACAACGATATTCAAGTTAATGCCCTTCCCAGCTATCCACAGATGAAATATAAATGTCTGAATTCTTACGTGAATACATACAAAATAATGCATTTTCATACACCGTATGAATATTGACAAATGCAATTTACAGTACTTTTGATCATGCCGATTTATGGCAATAAAGATTGTGCTTTCTTAGTTAGTTGTGTAAATGGGTTCTGTGAGAGACACAGGGGGTTTCAAAAAAACAAAAAACATTTAGTTTTCCTCGAAAGCGAGGGCTATCTTTTATTGGATTGTTTCTGATAGAGAAGAATCAGGAAAATACAGGTAGAAAATAAATACATATGGGGACCTTCAGATAGTGGATTCTTTAGTCATTTTTGAACATGCAACATTTTATTTGCGCACAAATGCAATTGTAGTGGGGGAGTGTATTTACTTACGTGGCCTTAGCTCTTTCGTGAGAGAGAGATGTTTTTCATCATTCCTGTGACGGTTCTATTTATAACTGTTATGGGTGCAGCAAAGCTTGGATTTGTACATGCGATTTCTTGTAGTCCCACATGTACTGCTGGATGTCATTATTTCCTGACATGCTTTATCCTGTTCCCTGGACTATAAAACCTTTTTAAAGTGAGAGAAAAACTGAATTGAAAACATCAGAATTGTTATTTCTCATATAGAATTTGTACAAATGTATTAATGGCAGTTTTAATTACAATTAATTGTAGTCGACTTGTTAAGAATCTTTAAGTTTTTTGAAAATCTGTTAGAAAACTAATGTTGCTTTATGAATTTTCAGCTAAATCATCTACCTCAGTGTTCAGTGGTTTAAAGTTGAGAATTCTAGCAATAAATCGACGTAGAATCATGTTTGGAAATGTTTTGTTGGTATTTAGCTTATCATGCAGAAAATGCATTTAACTGGAAAAAAAGAAAGGGCCACTGATGGGGAAAAGGCATTTCACTGGAAAATTGTTCGATTGCGAAAGTGAGTGCATTCATGCATGGGTTATGTTTGAAAAAACTGGGAAAGTGGATAACTCTGCACTGTGAAATTGCATAATGTTACATGAAACATTAATGCATAGTCATGGTCTATAAATCCTAAAGGGCATGACTGTTTGGATATGTTACATCATTATGGAAAGTGTTCACATTATAAATGTAAGTAAAAGGGCAGTGAAAAAAGTAATTTGTTTTTTCGACAAAATTGCATGTGTGTAGACACTTTAGTGTCTTAAAATGGAACATTTTATAAGCAACCTCTTTCAAATCTTTTCAGTGTTATTTTCCATTTCTTATTCGTGACTGACAGTATGACATTAAGTTAAACTAAAAGGGTAGCAAAATTAAAAGTATATAAAGTGTAAAAGTAATGCATTTTTAGAAGTTGAAACAGATTTATCTATTAAACTTATTTATTCTAAATTTATTATACTCTGTACGCTGTAAAATCAACTGCAGAAGACATTTCTAATAACAATTTATTAAAAAACCTAGTATTGACTTGACTTATGTGTATAAAAAATTTATTCATGTTCCAATTGAGTTAGCAATGTTTTACCCAAGATAATAATGGCACGGGATTACTTGTTACCGTATATCTCAAAATGCCTTTGTGAATCAGCACAACCTTTTCTTACTAATGAGTATGAAGAAGTATTCTGTGAAGAAATACTTTATCTCTTTAATTTCAAACTCAATAACTAACCAAACTCCTTTAACTAACTCAATTGAACTAATTCAGGTTGCGCTTTTGTGTCATTAGTATCGATTTCTCACATTTTACACAATTTGTAGATGTGCTATTCTCTATTGCCTCCTGCCTGGAATTATTTAGCCCAATTCTTTCGTAATGTTCATTAAGGAAGAACGAAAACGTGATGTTTTTATCCCCCGTTAATTGCCCGATACGGGGGGAAAGCGTCGGAAAGTCTTTTGAAGTGAAATTGATTTTGCTTGGTTTTTAGGGTGATGCAAGGGAGTGCCAATTAATCGCTCCCTCTTCTCCATCTTACCGCATCCCTGATGAGCCTTCCACCACCTTCATCATCCTCATCCTCCTCCTGCCCGTATCTTTGTGATGTTGGAGGAGGAGGAGGAAGAGAAGATGAGATGCAACACCAGTGTGACATACCTAGGAGGGTATGAATGTGGTGCTTGTTGTTTTAGTTTGGTGATGCTGGTGACGATCATATCTTCATCTCCCTCGTCATTCCATCACTCTTGTCAAGCGGGCAATTACTCCCCAGCTTCCGTCCTTTGTAGCTCTCTATCTCCAACGAGCTAAGAATACAACCAATTCCATTAATCATATTGCAAATGCAATAATAAATCAGTCTTGCCGTCTTACTGCAAATAAAGGGGGTTGGAGTACATTTCTACACATCCCTCTTCTTGTCATGTATCTCCTCATACACAGCCCCGTCTCCACTCGGTCGCCACGGTTACCAAATATTATGACTTCATCACTAGAAATGAAATTATATGTCAGCATGAAAGGGGCATGGTTGGTTGCTATTGTGTGTGACCCAATTCCTCCTCCCCCTCCTCTTCTTTCGTCATCAACCCAGTCTTAATAATGCTGATCAAATTAAAAAAGGATTCGCCGTGCGTCTATCCTGGACTTACGCAACAAAGAATTCCTCTGTAGTTTGGGTACGAGGTTCCGTCGCCATGCCATGTAATACCTTATTTCCAGGGTGCTTAAACAGACGACCATTCCAAGGACTATTCTCAATGGCTGGCATGGCAGCAGGAGATAAAACCCCTTGCACTAATTAGATTCGGGGCTGTAATTTTGGGCTCAAAAAGCTAAGTTTCAGGTAATTTAATTGCGGTTGCGGTGAGAGAGGACATCTTTCTCTGCCATGGGAGAAGGTTACCTTTCGGGGTCCGTCCCTATCAATCTCAATTTCAGGCTCTCTTTCGTGAATTGGATGCCGTAAAACAACTGGTTTGCGAAGGAACTGAGCTTCTTTCTCGATTTCAACGGTGCTGTCTTTGAATGTAAAGTTTTATGCAAGCAATTCCAGGCTGCATTCGGTGCAAAATGAAATGTTACCAATTTAATCCGTAGGGCCTCTATGATGTATGTTGTATGTCCGTAGCTAGAAGGGCATAAGTCGCTTTTAAATCATATGCGCTAACATCCTTCTAGCTCTCCACAAAATGATATGAGCATTGTATGGTCTACTAAATAATTGATATGATCCTATTACTGTCATTAATTTTGGTTTTTATTCAAATCATGTTCAAAATTATTAATATTAGGTAGACCTGTTTGTTCTGTAATTATTGAATTTTTGAACGATTTAAATCATTGTTGAGATTCAGATCCTACAAACATACAGTATTAATTAGTTTGAGGGTTGTATAATGTCACACCCTGATAGAGCCTTGCAGGAAAAACACTTCTTACGCATGAGTCAAAAATAGGAATTAACCTGCATGTTCATTTTGTTTTAGTATTGACAGCCCAGTTTAAGGATCGCTTTTGATTTGGATATAATTATCAATTGAGTTGGAACAGATGCTCAGTGCTCCGTTAATCCGTTTTGCGGATTAATAGCGATTTTGTGACATGCTCTGCGATGAGAACCAAATGTCAGGTCCCTAATCCCGGTTCGGGATCCCCAAATTGGCAACACCGGATTGCGGGTGTTGAATAGTTTGCATGTTTTTAGTAATAAAGTAGAAAAGGAAAAGAGGGCTTGAAAGTAGGATGATGTGCATTTTATTAGTCAGATATTTTAAACCCTTTTTTGGGAGGTTTCACAAATATTTTGGAGCTAATCATAGCTTAGATTTGTCAGCACTAGGTCTGTGTAGCGCCTAACTAGCCGCTTTTCATTTCAAATTTCGGAGACTGTATGCCAGCGACACAGGCAGATAAATCCTTTTTATCGTCTTTGGTTGTAGATTTTCCATGCTATTCAAGAGGAATAATACTCACAGCTTGTGTCCATTTTTTCTGGAGTCTAATTACTCACCTTTAGTGTCCCTGACCAGTTTCGCAGAACAATTTGTTTGGATTTAAAGTGTTTTTTTTTTTGTGTTGTTATATTGAGGAGAAAATGTTGTACTGTTCTGATGGATACTTTTACCCACGTCTGAGGGTGAGTGGAGTGAAGTATTACTTCAATCTCTATTTTTTTTTAAAAGAAAATGATAATTTGTATTTGTGTGAAGTATTATTCAAAATTCATTATTTGCAGGATAAGCCTTTTAAAGTGAGACAAAAAAATGAATTAAAAAAACATCAGAATTGTTATTTCCCATGTAGAATTTGTACAAATGTATTCATGGCAATTTTAGTCTTAGTTGGATCTGACAGTAAGTAATTCATGCTTGAGCTGATATATGTTTTCATATATATTTCATGCAATTGAGTAACATTGCTTGAAATTAAGAATCCATTTAGGGTTGCAGGTGAAATATTGGAAAAGAAATGAAAAACAAACAGTTCAATCATGGACGATAAAAAAGAGGAGAAATACTTGTTGATAACCAGGAAATAACATACCCTTATCCAACTTCCAATAAAGGCTTTTCGCATGTGACTGCCAATTGAATACCTGAGTGTGTGAGCATTGGGGGAAAGGTACTCTCTGTGCATGCCATTGCCAATACCTGCGCTCTCAAGTCTTTCTTGCTTCTTCCTCAAGTCATTGTGATGGACAAACAATCATTTATTGATCATCAGAGCTCAAAAGCACACTTAAGATTCTATTCTGGATTCTATTATGCATCCTTTGTTCATCTTTGCCCCTTGGTCAATGGGGTATTGTTCTCTCTCCTCCCCTCTCTCTTTATGGGACCATGGAGGTGAGCCAGACACCATGTCATTGTGTGGCTATTGTTGTAGTAATGCCTTCATCAATAGACCCTGTGACTTCAAAGGGTGGTGTAGTGAGAGAAGATGCATGGCCATCCAGGCCAGGCAGTGTGGATGAGACGGGACTAGTCATGGTAGGGCAGCCAAGCCAGAACTCAAAGCCATGTCCTGAAAATCTCAATACCCGAGTTCACCCCTACCTGGCGCGAGATCAGTCAGCTAGGGCACTCTAGTGTAAACAACCCTTTGTGAACCCATAACCTACACCAGTGATGGACTAGAGGGTGGATTCACATGACACAAGCTCCTGTGAAATGTTGTGCCAAAATGCTCACTTTGTTGAAAATGATATGATAGACATCCAAAATGTTTTTATTACGAGTATCCAACTTTTTTTTCATCTAAATAAAAAACAACTGTGTTTTAATTACAATGAGGTGTGTTTGAATACTGTCAAAAATTGGAACACTTTAAATTTCCTTTCCATGTAATCAAACATTCACAGTGCTGAATATTGAAATTGGCAGAGGTTTCTTTTAACCAAAATGTATGATAAAAATGATAGAACTGCTTGCCCCAGAAACGCTATAATCTGCTTCCGTTCTTTAGGAGATAGCACTATTAAATTGACAATACTATCCTCTCTAAACATCCTATAATACCTGTACACTTGTCTAAAGCATCTGGATGGAACTGTTGCCATAAAGATAGGAGGACTCCGTATCATAAAAGTGAGAAAAAAAAGTAAAGCGTTTAACTCTGTTAATAAAAGACGAGTATAAAGCATTATCTCTTCCCTGACACTTCGGTGATCAATCAATGCTCTTTTTTTTTTCTATGGGCGGAAAAAACAACTTGCATGCTTAAATAGCTAAGCAATTCCACCTTGAATTTTCATTTTAGTGGATGGAATATTGATTGTGGGTATTGTGAAATAGCAAAGAAGTGAATTTTGTTCCGATGTGAAACGTTATCAATCATATGTCATCCATGGCTTATTGTGAAAAGACAAACAAAATAGGAGTGGGGGAAAATGTAAAAATAGGAGGTGAATAGAGGCTTTTGAGATGAATTACAGGCTTATAATTTCTCTCGCCTCTCTCTGATAATGACATAAGTTAATTGAGCGGAAAATTGATATGTCCTGTAGTCCTTTGTCATACTTCAGGGGGGTGAGCTTTTTGAGAAAGTTAAAAAGGACCTGCACCTAGGTTCCTATGACGTGCTTCATACCAACCCGGAAAAACTGTTATTGTGGATATTCTATGATCTTCTATGTTATTTTCAGATTACATGCAGAGCTATAGGCCTACCTTACAAACTTTGAAGTTGATTAATTTAAGTATGAAGTTTTATCCATCCTCTTGCAAAACCTTTAAAGTGTTGTTTCATTTAGTTATTGATAAACACAGTTCTTTTATTTTATGGAAATAATCTATACAAATAGAAATTTGATGTCTACATAATCCAGCCTTCTGATCATAGTTGGAAATGTTTAAAATGATATTAAAGAATGTTTTTCCTTTTAATTTTGAGAGTCCACCCATGTAGTTGCGATTTCTTTCTCTCTGGTCTAGACTTTGGATTATCACGATACATGTGTTATAAAAGCCAGTGGTACATGTGTTATAAAAGCCAGCGAAGAGATTTTGATTCTGAAAATGCCATTTGCCTGCCTTCGCAGAATGAGTAATTATAGCCGCAGTTAGGTCAAGGGTCACAACCTTTTGCCTGCTTGCTGTCTTTTGTGACAAATTGTTGTGTGGCTGAAGTTGTTGTGATGATGGTTGGGCGCGGAAGGACTTTCACCTCTCTCTAGTTATGTCTCTCCTTCAACTTGTTC
>CALNVZ010003434.1:39282980-39311414 GCA_940671915.1 Paracentrotus lividus | reverse complement strand
TCTCTCTCTCTCTCTCTCTCTCTCTCCCCCCCTCTCTCTGTATCTCTGTATGAATTGTTAAATAGCTCTTTATATTATCTCTTTTGTATTTATACCTGCATATCTTTCTCTCTCTCTCTCTCTCTCTCTCTGTATGTATATCTCTCTTCATGATATAGTAGGCAATTTTTTTTTAAATTTGTGGTGTTGTATAACATGAAGTAAATGAAGAAAAAAAAAATGGTTTCTCGGTGACATCTTCCTATATATTTGACTTTGTTTCTGCCGACAAGTGACATCAAAACAGAACTTCAATTTTCGGACTGTAACAAAAATTTAAATCTATTATATCTTGGTTGTGTTTGTATGTGCTGCTTCATAAGATTGAAGAACATTTGATATGAGCATGAGCTGAGGACATCCTTGTGGTTATTAGGCAGGTTAACAGGATTAATCAGTAGCGTCCCTGGATGGTTTGAAGAGGAGCTTGTTGATGGGAATAAACCCAGAGGATGGAGCAAAGTTTTGTTTATGAATGACATCTTCTTCGGTCACTCCACTCTTCTTTCTCTCTCTCTCTCTCTCTCTCTCTCTCTCCGTTTCCGCTCTCTCTCTCTCTTTCTATCTTTGTTTTTGTTTATTTCTCCTCCTCCTTTCTAATCAAGCCGGAAAAAGACTTGGAGGAGAAAGTGGTATCTTCTTTCACCTACCTAACTTTTATCTCTCTTTCTTCCAATATTCACAATTTTTCTTCCTTGTTATTTCTTTCTCTTCCTCCCTTCCTTTATCTTTCTGTTTTCTTCTTCCTTCTTCCTATCACCCTTCCCCTTTCTATTCTTCCCCTCCCCCTCTTTATGTCTTCTTCATATCTTATTTCCCCTCTCTCTGTATCTCCATCTCTTTCTATACATTCTCTCCTTGTTTCTTCTCTGCCTCTCATTCTTTCTCTCCCTCTCTATCTTCCCCTCTTCTCCCTTCCTCTCTTACTTTCTTCCCTTCCTTCTCTCCACTCCATCTCATTCATGCTCATATTCGTGGTCGAGCTGGTTCATTGATTTCTGCGGTCTCATTTTGTTCAGGTACATTTGCCTGTGGCTTTTACCATCACTGCATCGCTAAGAACGAGGGGGGATGTCATCGTTTGCAAGGTGTATATGGAGTCAACTGAGTCACTGCATCCCAAGCAATACATTGACAGGATTTACTTTCAATAGTAGAACTATAACAATTGTACCTACCATTGCTATTTGACCTCAAAATCGCCGCAAACCGAAATTTACACCGAAATTTTTTTGCCCTAATCATTCGCCTATTTACCCCCCACCCACCCATTGCAAATAGGCGCCCTCCACATTGACGAGGCATGCGGCCGGAAAAGCGATCCTATACACTTCCTCTAATCTCTTCGGCCTCCGTTCGAGATAAGTCGTGTATTTTTCGCCGCGGCCAAAAAATAGCGTGGTTTTTCTCCCTTTGCGACTTTCCTTGCGGTGTTTGCCGACGGTTATTTGCTCAGGATAATCTTTCTGAGTATTCTGAGCTCTCCTTTTGGTCTGGTCTTTTGGTTTTACTGAGATTGATAGTTTTATCTCTCATGTATCGTTTATTTTTCACGCTCTCTCTTCCCGTAGACTTCGTACGTTCATACTGCGTGTTGTTATACGTGTCGTAGGTTTACGTTTTGAGTGTTGTGTGTTGTTGCGCGCCACAGAGTTTTCTTGTGCTCGCTTTTTTATAGAACCCGCCTATTACCCCCTTTTGTGTATAACACCTTTCTTCTCTCTTTTTATTTTACAGATTCATCTTTGTCTAATTTTCTTCTCGCTGCCCACTTCATATAGAAGGAAAGCGGGGGAAAGAAATAGCGAGCAAGCGTGTGTTCTTTCTTCGGAGGAAGTCCCCCCTTGCGGGAGGTGAGAGGCTTGTCGTTCGTCAGGAGGCGTTGGACGCTGTCCTTCCGCCTTCTTCACCACCTCGAACTTCGCTGTGAGTATTTTTGGGTCGAACACCGGCGGAACAAAACCTAAGCTGCTCGGCTTCGTCGGTCCCTCAAGAATTAGTTACGGGACCGCTGTTTATCGACACGGCCAGGATTGGACGGCGTCCAGGACAGATGACGATTACGGCTCCTCGCGCCGGATTCCGATTAGTCCTTTGCCACGTTCGATTCAACGGGAGATCTAAAACCGGTTATTTACATCGGTTTGACATACCGCGTGGCCGGTTCTCTGGTTAAATTCAAGTACGGCTGAGGCGCCGGGTTCATTTCTCTCACGGCTGCCGAATCCATTGTGCCTCTGGCTTCGCCTGGCATAAACCGGATCTGAGCTCTGGTTTCTATATCGAGTTTGTCCGGACCGGAATATCGGCGCCGTACCCTTTAAACGATGTAAATCGGATTCGCGAGTCGGTTTCCGTACCGGTTTTGGGGTTGATAGGTACCGTTTCAATTTACGGACCTATATCCTCGGATAGTAGGCCGCTTGTCGGTTACTCACTAAGCCCGGATGACATGATCCAGAGCCTTCGCTCGTTACTTGTCGGCGGATTATCGGCAAGAACGGTACGTTCCCGACCATATCCGGTCGCCCACACCTTTTGGGGGGTCCGTCTCTCTCCGTTTCATACGGACATGGCACCGTTCCCTTAACTGAGGTAAATCGGCATCCGCAAAGGTCTGGTTTCCGTACCGTTTTTGGGCAGTGTATACCCTCCAATGCCGGACCTGTATCCTCGGATAGTAGGCCGGCACGTTGGTTCCTTCTACTAGCGCTGCGACACGTTCAAAGCTGTTCGCTTTGTTACTTTCGGCGGATATCCGGCAGAGCGGGACGTCCCCGACCATATCCGGTTCGCCCACCTTTTTGGTGGGGGGTCTGTCCTTCTCTCCTATTTCATACGGATACGGCGCCACGTTCCCTTAACTGAAGTATTCGGATCCGCAGGTCGTTTTTCCGTACCGGGTTTTGGGCAGTATATACCTTCCAATGCGGACCTTGTATCCTCTGATAGTAGGCCGCACATTGGTCCTCACTAGCGCGGCTGACACGCCAAAGCCGCCTCGCTTTGTTTTCTTGTCAGCGGTATCCGGTACAAGCGGATGTCTCTCTCTCCGGTTTTATTTCTCGGAGTGTGTCCCTTTTCCTTTTCGGATTACTACGTCTTGAGGCGTTGAAGGTTTTTTCGGATCCCGTTCCGTATTTCTTTTCGGACACCAGGGTCCGTTATAGGCGGGCGTTTGCTTTTTGAAGCCTACACACGCCGTCTTCCAAGTCGTTTTCCTTCGGATCGGCACCGGCAATCTGGAGGCGGGCCTTCCGTGTAGTGAAAGCGTCGAAGACTTGCTTTTCCGGATCCCGATCGGTTCCCGCGGGGTTCAGTGCCCCTTTACAGGCGGGCACTTCGGGTTTCAGAGCGACTTTCGTTTCGTTTGCCGAATCCGGCGGATCCGGTTTTTCGATAGAACTCTGTCCCCCAGGTTGGACACTTCCTTTTCGGGTAGACATCAAGCTCTCGGTATGCCCATGTCGGGTTAGTTGGTGTACCTCCAGAGTTTCGCAAATGTTTAAGCGTTACGTCACCACTACTCCGATTACCATCTATGGATGGGTTCCCTCCCTCCTTGTGAGGAGTTGGATGCTTCCTCGTCAGACGATGGAGATCTTTCTCGTGGTGGATCTCACGAACTCATGTGAATCTCATCTGACTCCCTTGTACGCCTTTCGTGTTTGGTTGATACGCGGCTATCTCTCCCGGCGTTAATACTTCGTTGTATATTTTGTCTGACAAAGTTGTACCTGATAGTCTGTAGAAGTTCCTGTGACGAAAGCGAGTCACAGCTTAATTCCCTTTCTTTCGTTCCAGAGTCCGGAAGTGACGCCCTTGAAACCTTCGGAGGGGCTTTAAGTTTTTTTTCGGTTAGGTCGAAAGCTTTTTTACGTCCTTCTCAGCTTTGAGTACAGGAGTTACCTTTTGTTAATCTGACTATCGCGATTTTGACTTTCAATGCACGAGTTGGGCCTTTCTCCGCCCAGTTTCGGGTCGAGATTTCTCCTGGCCCTAGAGAATTTTCGGCCTACATCCTCCTTGTTGGCATTGATGCCCAGCTAGAGTTCATATGCCTTGAAGACTCTTCTTTTCAAGCAATCCCTCATGCCCGGATATTGGTCAGGAGTTTTTGACGTGACCTCCCCCTTCCTTTACCGGTGCAAACTTGGCAGAAACGTTTTGCCAATTGAAGTTGACTCACGTTAGAAGGCCCAGGAATTGTCTACATTTCTAGAGATGTTCGTGCAGGCCCCATCGTCTTTTAGGTCTGTTTTACCTGGCTTCTTCAAAGCTCCTCCTTTCAGGAAGGGCAAGAAGAAGAAGGACAAGAGGGTTTCCTTCCTCTCGGGTCGCCTTGGCTGCTCCTACTCAGGATCGTAGGTAACCGTTTCTCCTGATTCTTATGATCGTCTGGTGCTTCAAACCAAGTCTCCTCGTCGAGGACGAGGAGGTGGTAGGGGTTTTTCCCGAGGCTCGCGCAAGAATCAGCCCTTTTCGTCGGACGGGAAGTTTTTCCAGATGACTTCCGAGTTCGCTTGGAGATCCGGTGGGTGATCGACTTCGGAGGTTTCTTCCGACTTGGAAGTCGATCACGGTCGATGTCTTTGTCCTCGCCGTGAAAGAACGGTCTTCGGACATTTCTAGTGAGCCTTTTCCGAGGGGTTTTATCCGAAATCGATCACCGCCACATTAGATCCTTTTCAGGAACTTATTTCTTCAGACGGGACGGGTGAGGGATCACGACTTTCTGTGTCTCTCCCCCGTTTTGTGATCCCCAATCGTTCAGGCTCGCTCAGGATGATCCTCATTATGAAGAGGATCAACAGGCACATCGCAATCACTTTTCAAAGATGGACCCTTTGACCTCTATTCTTCCTGCTCTCGGTCAGGTCGACTTTGCGGTGTCTCTCGACCTGAACGATGCCTTTTTCCACATCCCAATAGACCCTTCGTCGAGGGATCTTTGGGATTGTGCTATAGGAAAGAACTCTTTTCGCTTCAAAGCCTTCTTTTGGTCTTTGTCCCGCTCCCAGAGTCTTCACCAGGGTGTTTTCGGCGTTTGATGTCTTTCCTCAGAGGCAAGGACCTTCGGATTTTAGCTTTCTTGGACGATTGCTTCTCGTCGCCCCTTCGGAAGGTCCTGCTTTCACACCATTTTTCGATGTTAGTGAAAACGACCGAGATTTGGATTCATGATCAACTGGTCCAAGTCGGATTTAGTTCCTTCCCGAACTCCGATCTACTTGGAGGCCCAGTTAGATATCAAGAATCAACTGGCTCGGCCGACCTTGAGAGGATTAAGCTCTGGTCAGTCTTAATCAGGTCCCTCCTGAGCATGCGGAGGGTTCGAGCCGAGGTTTGTTTGAGATGGCTGGGGTTTTTAGCCAGCCTGGTGGACTTCTTGCCAATTTGTCGTCTCTTTATGGAGACCTTTCCGGCTGCATCTCCTGAAGTTTTTCAGGCCGAACCTCAGCTCCCCTCTGGTCTGGTTTTTCTTTGACGGTAGAGATCAAGAAGCTTCTCTCTCCGTGGACGAACCGTACCTTCTTCAGGAGAAGAGATTCAAAGACCCTCTTCACTCAATTACAGTGACCACGAACGAGTCTCTTCGAGGTTGGGGGGGCCATTGTCAAGGTCGGATGGTTTCCGGATCTTGGGTCCTCCCGAGGCCGCTGCCTCACTTTAACTTTCTGGTACTTTGTCGGTTCTGTTTATCCTTCAACGTTTTCGCGGCCTTTTGGGCCGTCGGTTGTTGATTCTCACGGACAACACCTCTCGGAAGGCCTACATCAACAAACAAGGAGGGACACACTCTTTGGAGTTGATCGAGTAGCGTTCCTCCTTTTGGAATGGTGCAATCGGGGAGAAGATCGTCCCGGTTGCCTCCCACTCTCCAGGGGAGGACTTTCTGTTAGCAGACTTTCTATCCCTGGACAACAGACTTCCTCGGCTTTACTCCCGAGTCAGGGAGACTTCTGCTTTCTTTTGGACACGTTTCCCTCTTCTCTGGAAGGGTTGGAAGACTTTCGCTTTTCCACCATTCAAGTTTATCCCTCTTTTTCTCAGGAAGTTCAGGGAGGATCAGACAACGGTGGTCTTGATTGCTCTCTACTGGTCGGTTCGGGCCGGGTTTTCAGGATCTTTTGCTCCTGTAGCAGGAGAAACCGCTGCCCCTTCAGGCCTACCGACTTAATTTCTCTTCCTTCGTCGGGCTCTACATGCGAATCTATCGCCCCTTCTTTTAACTGTTTGGCCTCTTCGGCCAGACGGCTAGGGATGATGGCTTTTCAGACCGAGCAGCTGTGCTGCTAGTTGGAAGTAGACTGAGGTCGACTAGGATTGTATTCTTTTCGCGCGCTTGGGCTTTCCTGGCCTGGTACGAACCTCTTGCAGGTTCCCAGAGAGGCTCCTTTGCCTCTTATTGCCGATTTCCTTATTTCTCCAGGCTGGAGTTCTCCATAACTTTTGGAGGCTTTGTCTAAGCCCACCGTTCGAGCCTTTTTACTCGATTTACCTGTTAAATCAGTCCTGTAAGAACTAGTTTTCCTAGCAATAGTCTCTGGGCAAAGGAGGAGTTTCGCTACACGTTCTCTCAATATCACCTGGTCATATTCGTTGGGAGAGATATGTGGTTCGTCTGATTCCTTTCACATCCTTCATAGCTTAGAACCAAACAGCCTCGTCGGACTCTATCGAGTTCTTCAGTCGTCCTCTGACAGGGTTCTCATCTTTCAGAAAAGACATTTCTAGTGCCCGTCAGGCCCTCTTTTGGTTCGTCAAGTAGACTGAGAATCTTCGCACATCTTCACAGCTATTTGTTATTTCCCGTAAACCCCATAAAGGGTTTCTAGAGATATGTTATCCCGGTGGTTAGTCTCCGCAATCAAGACTGCGGGGGTGAAGGCCCTTGTAGAGGGAACTTCTCCCAAGGCCCTTCAGACCAGGAACATCAGCTCCTCTTGGGCCCTATTTACTAGGGTAGTGGTGGAAGATATTTGCAAGGCGGCCTTTTTGGCGTTCTGCAAATTCTTTCACCTCCTTTTACCTGAATGGAATTGCTGCTAGTGAGGGTGTTTTTCTCCACCGCACCTCTCAAAGCAGCGGGCGTCCTCCATAGTTTCTTAACCGTTATAGTTGCCCTCCCGACTTTTGTCGGTGCTGGTCGTAGCAATGGTAGGCAAATGTATAGTTCTATTGAAGTAAATCATAAAAAATTACATTCTAAATTTATTATTTACGATATAGAAATATACATTTGCCACAATCCCTCCCTCCGTCCCCTTTCCGTTGCACATACGGAAGTTCTTTGGGGCGATAGAGTTAGAGGAAGTGTATAGGATCGCTTTCGGGCCGCATCCTCGTCAATGGAGGGCGCTATTCAATGGGGTGGGGGGTAAATAGGCGAATGATAGGGCAAAAATTTCGGTTTTTGTAAATTTCGGTTTGCGGCGATTTGAGGTCAAATAGCAATGGTAGGCAAATGTATATTTCTATATCGTAAATAATAAAATTAGAATGTAATTTTTATGGTTTACCTCGTGCAAGAGTTTTCGGCATATTGATCTTCCTTGAAAAGAAATAATTTGAGCATTTTTTAAACATAATGATTTCTTCTTTTATCTGCATGTTGCATTCAGATCGGACACAGTGTTATGCAAAATATATCTCTTATAATATGCCTCTGTATAAGCCTCAATAGTCACCTTAAAAAAATATTATATTTTAAAAGATATAGGTATAAAACCAAACTTGATAATTGTTAAAGCCAGTTGGGCATTAACTCATATTTGTAAATACTTTAACTAACATCCTTCTTGCTCTCCATTTACAAGCAATACATTTAAATGCAATATCAGACAGATGAACTAATGGTAGGCAATAATAGAACCATATATATTTCAAAGGCCCTTCACACTCTAAATTCAATTAATCTCAAACTAGCAAAAGACAAAAGCATCGGCAGATGTACCTTTTGAACATACACAGGAAATTAGACCTAGTTCACAATAAGAGCTTATAACGTATAAATACTACCTTTCCGCCTGTTTTTATACCCTGTTAACAACAAAATCAAAACTTTGAAAAGGGATAATATTTTTCCACGTAGATATTACTTTTAATTTATTGAAAAAGTAGACCGATGTTTCCTGTTTATATATTTGAATTGAGTGAGGATATATAGCAGCCGGCTGACAATATATGCTGTTCAGCGCTCCGGCTGCTATTTCTTTCTTTCTTTCGAGAGGGGTATTGATTGGTTTATTGAGTAACGCCTTCATGATGTGTGTATACACGTGCTTCTTTTAGCGTATCATACCCCAGGTTCGCATGGTAGAATGTTGTGGTGTTGGCTGCCTTTCTTACAGATCTGCACATTTTCTGTGAGAAAAGTGTCCACTGGTACCTATTTTTTCAAGTCAAGTTAGACTTTCCCATTGCCTTGAGAGGTATATGCATGTATCTGCAGTTGTATTTCTCCTCATTTGTTTACCCCCCCCCCTCCAACTTGCTCAAAACACTCTTTTCGATGCCTTCATTCAGTCAGTATTGATTAGCTCCATGCTGTTCATTCTCGTATTATTCACCAATGCTTTTCATTCATGTATTCAGTTATAGCCCGGTCCCATTCTTACACAACATGGCAAGCTGTTACCTCACCACAGTGGTACATTTATGAGAGAAAAAATGGGTAACAGACATATAACTAAGCAGGTTATTGAAATACGCTGGGAGAAATATTCAATATAAAATCAGAATTGAATTTGTAATCAGCTGCTCCCAGTTCTGTTCTTTACAAAAAGGAAAGACTCCAGTCAGAACAGTAATTTTCGTAGACCCGGTAGAAATTATGCTTCCGAGTAGAATAAACCAGGCAGATGAGACTAAAAGATTGACAATTTTCTACTAATTTTTGCTCATTTTATGGGAAATATGCGTAATTTGCTTTTCAATGATACATTATGTAGGCCAAGTTATTTTCTCTGAAAGCGCACTCTTCTATTTTTCATCTTCCCTTCAATGGTATTATTTTCCCTCCTCGTAAAGTTAACCATGTATTCTATATGTTGACGTGATAGGACAAACAATTCAAGCAAGGTGAATTTAATGTAGAAAGACCTTATATGACTATTTCTAGAATGATGGCATGCAATTTACTTCCTCTAACCAGAATTCCATATAACCTTCTTCCTTCACCCAAATTGGCAATTTCAGCCGGTTTATGAAAATGGCATTGCAATATTTTTGCCCCGTGCCTGTTTTTAGCTCGGGATATGGCTAGGGTTTATGTGGCTCTCTTCCGCCGTATAATGACAAATCTGATGCTTAATTGGGAGTGTATATTCCATCAAGGACGCGCTGCTATTTCGCTTCCATTTCCCAAATTATGCTCATCCACAAATATTTATGTCACGGAGCCGGGCTGAGGGCGAAGACCGCTCTCTAGTCACGCCATATTTTTCCCAGCCAAAGTTTGGACCTGCGCAGTGATGTCATTCCCCTCTCGTCTGCGGCCGTGTTTACGATCTAGAGCACTAAATGGTCGGGAAGTAATTCTGACCTTATTGCTTAATGCCTGCACTTTGGGGGCACGTTAATGAAAGGAACTGAATAAGAGAGGGAAAATATATTTTTGCCCTTTTTTAATAAAATCTGCAATTAAGGAATGAACTCGGTCATTATGTAGGTAATGAGCTGGTACAAAGATTGGGCAGAGAATATGTCTATCTGTTGACTGGCTTTATTGTTACTACCCACTCAGTTATATGGGTTCGGTAGGAAAAGTGCAAAGAATTAATGCATTCCTCATATCTATATTTCTAGCAATCATGGTCATAAAGCAATGCGCTTATTCATGCCTCATTAGGATTTATTTTCTCTGTGATGAACTAGTTTGTTTACTAGTCACCCAAATATTTATCAAAATAAAAAGTTAATTTTTAATGTTCCTCATTTCCTATCAAGATAAGTATGCATGCTTACTTGCATGATTTATTCATTTATTGAGGAAAATGTTCTTTATAACTCATTGTAGGAATATAATCCACAGCATATTTCACAATTCAGATATAGCAAAGTCGATTCTATCGTGGATGCGAACTTACAAAATGGACCGTGGCATTCTCTTATATTCATAGGTTTAAAGATAAATCTGAGTTCTGGTACGAGTTACAATTGTACTGAATTGCAACAAATTATCACTTTCATAAAAGTGTTTTAATGGCATGGATTGTATCTGCCATATGATTTTGATGAAAATTATGTGGCAAACACTGGCAAGGCATTTTGCATAAAGACCACCATTCTGCATGTTCTTGCTTATCTGTGTTGGCAATTTTCAGGTTATAATTAGGTATATATCATAAATAAATAAAACACTAGGCTGGCGTAAAGCTGCCATGATTTAATATGATCAAATGATAACAATCACAATTTTCTCAATCTCACCGCAAGTCCTCAAAATTGGCTTTAATTGTATACGCTGCCAGTATACACATAGACTGTCCCGCCATTATGGCTATCTCATTATGTCCTTCATAATTATCCTAATGACTTGGGAAAGTGAACATATGAAAATTTAAAATCAATAACAAGTGTTTGCTGAAAAGACAGTGACGTGAGAGTAGAAACGATGTGCTGTTTATTGAAGGCATACAATTGAACAGATTTCTGAGTGATTTTCAAGTGCCATAGCGGCTGACGTGGCGGATACCGTCGCCGCGATACTAGGCACCATCATCATTATTATTATAATTTATATAAATGAAAAGGCCTGTTCTCTTGGTACTGTCATCAAATATACCATTTTGTGTTTCATTGTCATAAAGTTGTTATTTTAAATTCAAAATCATTATTGAAATCAAATTTGGAGAATAACCACTCTTGACACAGATTATAATATGGTGCGTTGTACATGTATTTCAAACGGCTTTACATTGAAAATATAGTCAAATATCAAATTTGGGACCCCGTTGTAAATAAGCTCTAGGGCTTTCATGGGTCATCCCGTCAAGCTTATGTGAATGTTGTTTATACTTGACAAATAAATCAAATAAAAAAAAAATCAAAAAAAATCGTCAATTAGCCATTATTTTCAGCATAAATGATTCTTTCCATGAAACCTCCAGTGTGTAATGCCTGCCCAGCACAAGTCCTCAATTCCCATCCACATGTATGATTGATACCAAAAATCAATAAGTGAAATTAAAAGTTGAGTAACGTAGTAACGGCAGGCCGAGTCTTCATCCACAGCCTTGGACATGGATAGGCTACAGAGAAAAATGGAAAAAAAATTGGATCAAGGTCGAAGGGCTGGAGACTGAATTAAAACTCTGAGGTTATATGAATTAGAGAGAGACAAGCCTGCCGCCTATCACTGAATCATATGGTGTGTGTTGATATGGATTAGAATATGATAGAATTAATAAGTTTGTAGTTAACATTTTACAGGCATGTCATATTGCATTAACTCATTACACTCACCTTCTCTTGATTGACCCTTTCTCATGCCCTGTATAGGGTGCATTCATGGCTGAATAAAACAATTAAACGGAAACATGACTCATGACAAATGCAATTATAACACACAGAACACAATCATGATTAGCAGTGCACTATTTATTGGGAAAAAAATTTAAATCTGATTATACATAAATTGTATGCCATTGGTTGTAAAATTGAAGCTGATCGTTTTTCAAAACGTACTTTTTCGGTATTTAAATCTTACTCAGGATGAAGATCTGAAAGACTTTAACATTATATGCTTTGTATCATGATTCATGTACCTGTTTAATTTTTTCTTTTCGACCATGTCTACAGGATCAAAAGAGTGCTTACCCCTATTTTGCCTTCCCTCATCTACCTTATCCTCTTTCTCAATACTGTGTCCTCCTATTTGGTTATATGCTTCTTCCTAGCTTTCCTCTACCTTGCCCCTTCTCATCTATCCCTTGATCTCTATCTTCATCTGTCTTCCCTTTCCAGCATTCCTGTCATCATACCATGTATCACTGATGAACACTATCTCTATCTAATTACAACCCTTCATCTCTCACATCTTATCTCTACATCCCCCCCCCTTCTCTCTCTCTCTCTTTACTCCACTGTCTCTCGTTATTTCTCATATCCTCTCCCCCCCATCTCCCTCTCTAATCCTCTATGTTCTTCCTCCCTTCCCTCTTTCTCCCTTCTCTTCTTCAGTCTTTCAATCATTTCCCTCAATTATAGAGAAAATTAAACCACTAGTCTAAGATTAGTGAAACACCAGCAGCACTACGGTACCTCTCTACTACTTGCTCTCCCTCTCGTTCTTCCTTTCTCCAATTCTATCAGCATCCCCCTTCTCCCCTCCCCCTCTTTCTCTCTCTCTCTCTGCTTCTCTCTCCATCTCTCACTCAGTCTCTCATTAGGCGCTGTTGCACTAGCTCGGGCTAAGAAATAGCGCGCTAATTGGTGGGTCGGGGAAAAAACCTGCACTAGCTCAAGCTATTTCAAAGTTTCGCATAAACGACCTGATGTGACCTTGAACAAACAAGCCCGATATGTATTGCGCAACTGGTAACTACCGCTAGCGTATACACGCACAGGTGAACGATTTCGCATTTAGCTCGAGCTAGTGCAGCACCGCGCAAAATAGCGCACTATTTCGTACCAAAACCGCAAATCACCTCGAGTTTTTTTGAAAAAAACCTAAGATGACTCTGGCTGAGATTTTAGCCAAATTAGCGCGCTATTTGACCACAAAGCCAGATCAGCTTCGATCGGGCTAGTTCATCAGATCACAAATAGCGCGCCATTTAAAATAGCTTGAGCTAGTGCAGCAGCGCCTATTAAGAGGAAATTAAATGAGGAGCTTAACATTAGTACAGCTCTTGCACCTCTCAACTGCTCTCTCCTTTTCCCTCTCTCTTCCTCTCTTTCTCCCTCTCTTCTCTTCTCTCTCCATCTTTCACTCAGTCTCTCATTAAGAGGAAATTAAGCGAGGAGCCTAACATTAGTGCAGCCAGCGCACCGTACATCGGCAGGTTAAAGCGAAGCACGGTGCATTAATGTTCTCAAGTCACTAACCTCTACGAATTACTCTGGCATGCTCGCACCTCTCAGGCGATCCCCCTTCGGTGTCACTGCTCATGAGTGCACTTCTCAGACGATGACTTCATCTTCATCATCATCGTCATCAAAACGTACCCCTCATCTTATCCCCCCTAACCATATTATTCCAAGGTCCTTGACATTGGATTCATGTTTTCCCAAACTTCAGAAGAATTTTTTTTCCCCTTCTGAATTTCATCGATGAACGTGATGCATCTGCATGAGTGATTATCGATTCTTTATTCTCAATTTGCATTTCTATCTCCTTGGGATTTTTTGGAAAGGTCTTTAGACGTGTCCTTTTAATCTCCTTTCACCCACGGCAATTATGTACTTAGGAGCACTTAATGAACAATCCTATATATTGTATCATATTGCTGTTTATATCCCCAGCACCGATCAAATTTATTTTTGAAATGAAATGTAACAGACAAGAATGTATTATCTTCTTTTATCTAATGTACCCTGACAAGGTTATATTGATAATTCATATTAATTCATGAATGTTTTTCTGTCATTAATGTCTCTGTGCAACCTGTACCAAAGACCAAAGAGATATTTGCACGAGGTATAGTAGCATCAACGACAGAACCAATCTTAATAAAGTTTTAAATCTTCCTGTGTCTTTGCTTGTAAGATGATGTTGATTGTTCAAATTGATCCATGAATGTTTCTCTGTCATTTTTGTATCTTTGCAGCCTGTATCAAAGACCAAAAAGATATTTGTAGGAGGTATAGCAGCATCAACGACAGAAGCAATCTTAAAAAAGTTCTTCGAGAAATATGGAAAGGTAAGTGAAAGTTCTTTTCAGTACCTTCTCTTCCTGTATATACAAGCCAATCTCTTCTTACCTATGTTGTATGCATTTCAAACTCATCTGCATCTGTCAGCAGTGTTAAATTGTTATTTACCAACTGTATTTAAGTCCCACCTATGAATGGGAATATATTATTTTCAGAACATCTACATATGGTCATTCCATGGGGTTGGGGCAATTTTTCATGCAATGTCCCATGTAACGGAGGTATCAACTTTTGCAGTTCACCTTGAAGATCAATTCAGATGTGGTTAAGTTTTGAGCTGTCAATGAAAAATTGCTCTCTTTTCTCAGTAATAGACATTAAAATTGGAAATCTTTTATGGATTTCAAGCAACAGGCATACAAAAAATCTACCACCATTCCAGGGACATCATATTGGTTTTACATGGACAAGAAATTTTCATGAGTAAAATTGGAATATGCCTTAGTCTTTGAGAAATAATACTGAATGGGACCCCATTTTTTTGCTCATGCCATTATTGGAATATATTTGCCTGATTTGAAAAAGATATGGATTTGGAGTTGTGGTATGTCACAAAAAATTGCCCCACCCCTGTGGAATCACTCTAAAATGTCAATAGTATTTAGTAACTTTGTTGAGGCTTATTTAATGAACTATTGAAGTTTCATGTATGTGTTTATGTACAGAAGGATAGATAATCGGCGAAGAAAATAAAGTTTTTGAAAAATAGTACGTTATCAAAGTATCAGAGAGTGAAAATTGCCATTCACCAAACCGTATATATATTTTTTAATACTGCAGACAAGGGAGGGAAAAGACAGTCACTTATTTTCATCTTCTTGTGAAGCATGGAACGATGCTTCAGAAAAGTATTGTTAGAGGTTCATTTTTATGCAATATTACTAAACTAATTCCATTGTATGGTCCCACTCATAACCCCCACAAAGTTGCAAAATCCATTCAAGATTACAAAATAGAAACAAATTAATAAATGCAGCAAGAACAAAACATCAAGGTTGTAAATTGAATGTAACCATTTTAGTTCAGACATTTTTTTTCATTGTGATAGCAAGTAAAGTGTAAAGTGAGATTGATGGCAATACACTCCTTCCCCACACTAATGAGGCATGCGACCGTCAATAGTTTTCACAACATGAATTCAGGGAAACAAGTGATTTATATATTGATTGTGCCTATCAGTAGAACATTTATCATTTCATTAAAGAAGAAAGTAGTTTTGAAAACGATTATAATTATGGTGAATGTGTTCTAAAGTCAAGATTTTAAAACTTATTTATGTACGTCATCAAGAGCACTGTCCACTGTTTCAATGAACAGGCAAATAAATATACTATGCCATTCATAAACAATACAGTAAAGCTCAATAGAAAACAAACTGAAAAAAATAAATATATTGTTGTGCATATATACACTGATGCTCGAAGTTCAATGTGGTAGTATATGCAGCCCTTTTTTATTTGGAATTCCTCTAAATATAAATAAAATACTTCACAATATTGCCAGGTGCTGCAATTTGTATTTAAGCAATATTCAAATAAAGACCCAAACTGTACAATATGAAACCCAATAACGGGAAACCATGTGAATAGCATATACTTATGCTGCTGTAAGTTCAGTGTGTAGTAAATCCATCTCTTTTGTTTTGGAACCCCTCCAAATATAAATATTTTACGATAATGCTTGGGAGACTACAATTAGTCTAATCAATAAAGTATAAATAAAGATGGTTAGCATTGGAAGTATGAGTCCGTCCCATCTGGCGTTGGGACCTTTGTACCCTGTACACAGCTGTCTGCATACCGGCCAATCAGCAAGGCTGTCTTTATTGACTTGTGTATTGATGTTACCATGGTAACGCACAGATGACCTTCCATGTGGTTATTGGTACCAGATATTGGACTGCAGTTATGAGCAGAAATTGTGCCAATTATGGGCATGTTGCCTCCTAAAATTGTCCAGTTCTGTATTACATCCCACAATGAAGTATCAAATGACAACATAGGGCCTATCAATTCAATGTCTCTTTAAATAATTGCGGGGGGGGGGGGTCCCTATCTATGTGCTAAACAATTTTAAAAAAATTGGTAGGGGGGGGGGGCTTTCTATTTTTTTTCCTTTTTAGTGGGAAGGGGGATGGGGTCATCTGCACACCCATAAAAATTATACAACATACATGTAGGCCTATATATTGCATTTTCTGTACCTATCTATTACTGGTAGGGGGGGGGCTCATCTTTATGCCCCATATATATCAGAGGCTTCAAAGGTCAGTATTGAAGGCGAGAGGGTAAACAAGGCCGACAGTGTCACAAGTCATTTAGTGTGCAAAGGAGAGGGATGCAGATGTTTGTAGTATCACCCATCCTACAAAGAAATAGATGCATGCAAGCACCGGATGCCCGCCACATCGTAGGCTCGCTCCCCCAGACTCCAATATTATTGGTTTTCTATTAAGCCGCGTTCACATTGCCTGGCCATATTTAGTGTAAATAAAGCCTGACAAATATATTGGTAATTGTCCTATCAAAGTTCTTGGTAGTGCAGAAAAATCGGTGCAGGAAAGCAAGGGATGCCTGCCACATCATAGGCTTGCATCCCCAGCCTCCAATTGGCTTTTTGTTAAGCCGCGTTCACATTGCCTGGACCTATGTATTGTATTTATTGTAAATGAATATATTCTGTGGAAATATATTGGTAGTTATCCTATATAAGTTCTTGGTAGTACCGAAATTGGTGCTGTCAAGAAAGGTATGCTTGCAACATCATCGGCTTGCACCTCAGCCTCCAATGTTTTTCTTTCTGATGAGCTGTGTTCACATTGCCTAGGCCCTATTTATTGGTACACTCAAACCTGATGAATGTTAGTTATTCTGTGGGAATATTTTGGTTGTTATTTTATTAAAATTGTTGGTAGTATAGAAATACATGATACAGGCAAGAAAGGGGGGTCTGCGACACCGTAGGCTTGCCCCCAGCCTTTAATTGGGTTTCCATTAAGTCTCTAATTTTCTGTTTGCCCTGTTCACAATGACAAATTAATTCCTGGATGGTAGTTCAAGTTGCAATCAAACTAAAGGACTATTCTACACAGGGAGTTTTGTGGAAATCTAGTTGTCCTATTTTAATACTTGCTGAAATGGAAAAAGAAATTTAAGCAAGTAAATGGATGCCTTTCACATCGTAGGCCAAACCCTCAGCCTCCATGTTACATAGCTATAAATGTATCTGTAGTTTATTCCAATGTTTGGTGATGGAATTAATCAAAAGGTTGCAGGTATGTAGGTCTGATAAATATTAGCTTTTCCCTTCAGCCAACAGTCATAAAAGTTTCATTAAAAAATTAAAAAATTGTATACAGCAGATTATAAGCCCTCCAATATTGCATTCTCAGAAAAGAGAAACATTCAATGTTTTTACTCTCTACAAATCGCAATAGTTTTTATTTCATGAGCTGTAGAAGAAGGCTACGTGTGTATCTGTGCAAATATAATTGCAAACATGTTCTAGAAAAGTCACATGTCATTTAGATGAAGCTTCTGCTGATGTATATCCCGTGGTTCGTAGATATCATTCCTACAGCGAAAACAATTCATGAAATATACCAATACCCCATATAACAAAATGCTATTTCAAAATAATAATTTATTGTTCTTGTTTCACAAACAGTTTAAATTAGAGATAAGGCCTAAATGGTAATTCCAAATGAACTGAAAAGTGTATTTCTTCTTGCTGTAAATATTTATGTGCTGTCGCTCAAATAAGGATAAATACACTACATTTCTCGGGAATATTCTTAAAAATTTTGATTGCCTAATATATCATCTAGAAGCCTTTCTGTTATAATCAAGATATTTGTATTGACGTGGTGTCCCTATTTATGTTACAGTAGATTCAGGGGGGGGGGGGACTTATGAGAGCAAAAGACACGCATTAATTTCTTGAGAAATTTCCCCCATAACCTTGTATTAAACTTGAAATCTCTTAGGTGGCAAATGTCATTAATTGTTAGGGAGTGGGAAGGAGGCTATATATATGTAGCCGTATCCAATCAGGGGGAAGGAAGGGAGGTACAAAGGTCAAGTCCAAGTGATCACTGAGGTTCTCTGGGGACCTCATTATTTTCATTGCATGTATGAAATTGAGCGATACAGCTGGAGGGTGTTTGGGTGGTATGTACCTCTTTAGGTCAGCGCGAAAGGGAGGCTGAACCAAGGGGATAAAAACAAGTGTAAAAACCTGCAGAGTTAGGTATATAAAGATGGTCACTACCATAGTGGGAGGTGTGTATTGAACTCTTTTCATCCCACATTAATTTGTCATGTAAAATGGTAGATTTTCTTTGTAAATTTTAAAGATACACGTATGTAATAAGAAGTGTTTGAAATTAAAGTGACAAAGGCTAGAGGGTATTAGGGTGGTAGTGCCTCTCTATAGGTCAGGGGAACCAGTTGGGTTAGAATACAGTGGAGACAGTAAAAATCTGTGCAGAAATATGAGACACTGACTTACATTGTGGGAGGTTTATACAATTTTTGTGTAGGCCTATTTCATTAAATATGAGTGGGTAAGAATGTGGAGGGCCATAAGATTTACTTTTTTTCAGGTAATTGAGTTTTAAAAAATTGTAAGTTGATTTCTTTTTGGTATTTGAGTTTTAAAATGCATACCAAACTATATTATGCCACCCCCCTGCTGATCCATAAGTTTTTGATGTTTAACTCTTAATAAAAAAAAAGATGGGCCTATATATTCACAGTAGTATAATTGTTGGTTTTTTACAAGGTTCGAATCATCTCTAAAATTTACTCCAGGGCCCTTGCAATTCTCATCCAACAATGACCAAATGACATGTTTTGTTAAGGCGAGAAGTATACCCTACTTATTTAGGTAATGTTTTGTATATCATGGAGCGAATCTAAACCACTGGCAATTATATTAGATATCATATTTGTTTAAAAACACGGGATGATTTCCTGATATTAAACCTGGGTACTTTATATACCAAGGGATTGATATACTTTAAGAAAGGAATAGAAAGAAGAACAAAAAGAAGAAGCACAAATGGGCTCTTAATAGTGTGAATGCTCTGTTCTTCTAACAAAAACCAAGAAAATTATTACCGTACATGAAAATGACTAAAATGTCAAGTTAATATTTTTTGCCGTTGATAATAAAGTCTGCTACCAACCTCATAAAGGTCACGTCAAAAGAGGGATACACATAAATTGATGCCCTATAGCTACATGCAGGGGATGAACATACAATATGGGCAATTTATTGTCGCTTTTATCCTGTTGTGCATTCGCAAAATTATATTAAATTTCAGAACCCACACAGAAAATTGAGCCCCGGCGAGTGACGGGCAACAGATCTGGGTCTTCCGCGCAATTTGGATGGGGAATTTATTGAGGGGGGAAATGGGTAACATGTTTTACTGATAAAATGTGTGGAGAAAAATTGGGTTAAACATGATGACACTTTTCCTTCCCATACCAATTTGCCTTGAGAATGTCACATGTACATGTATGATGATGAACGAGGAGAAGGATAGATTTGGGTGGTTGATGGCCGTGTAGGATGGCTGCGAGCAAAGTACAGTAAACCTGGACTCATCTACGTAATTATTCTGCTTTTTCTCTCTTTCTAGCTAGTATTACATTCTCTTTCTATTTTTTGTTTTTTCCCTTTCTTCATTTCTGTTGCTCTACATCATTGCCTGTTATTCCATATTTAGGTTGAGCTTTCTCTTTTTTAGCATTTCATGTTTTATCTATTTTATGTCTCTCTGCCTCATTTTATTTTCCGTGTATTCCTCTTTTCCTTTCTCTTCCTCTGTCCCCTCACTGCCTTTCAGATTTTTCATTCCTCTGTCCTATTCTCTCCTCTCTCTCTCTCTCTCTCTATCCTATTCGCTTCGTTATATCACCCCCCCCCTAATCACCCCTTTCTCTCTCTCTCTCTCTCTCTCTCTCTCTCTCTCTCTCTCTCCCTCATCTCCTTTCTCCACGTTCCTCTCTCTCCTTTTTTTCTTTGATTCTCTCCTTCTTGCATAGCTCTCATCTTCACCATATTGTCCATGTGTTATCTCGCATTAGAGAATCCAGTTTTTTTATTTTTCTCATCTGTCATCTGATGCATTTTGGCTTCCTCGCTGCCTGCCTGCCATATCGGTTGATTGATCTGTCTCCGTCCAGTACTCTCATTTTTCTCTCTTTCTCTCCCTCTCTCACACCATTTCATAAAACAACAATGCAGACATAATATCTTGCTATCCAGCTGTAATATGTGTTGATGGCATGATGAAAAAGATGATGGTCATTGATTCTGTCCTGTTTTTAAAATTTGAATTGGCTATTTGGCTCGGAAGCAAATAGGTCTATGCAAAAGGAAGACAAAAATGCCCTCTTTCTCTTTCACACATGTTCATAAAGCAGCAATACCGATGTAATATCTGGGTTTCCAGCGGCAATATGTGTTGATATCATGATGAAAAGATGATGGCTATTTTGTACTTGCATAACAATGGGACTTGCCTGTATCCGTCCTGTTTTACAGTTGGCTATCTGGCTTGGAAACAAGTATGCAAATGGACAAAACAAAATGGAATGAACAAAAAAGATATCTGTAACAGATTTAACATATCTGGCAGCAATATTTTTCTTTTGACATATCAAAGTTATCTTAACATTTGTTATTTGAAAGAAAAATGCTTTGTGTAACATTATCATTGTTATGATACATAAATTTTTGACCTAGTCTTTTTTATAACTTTATGAAGGCATGTAATCCTATTTTTCATTCCACAAACATAGACAACCAATCCTGACTGCAGTTATATGAATATGTACCATTTAATATTATTCTGATAGATGTATTTTTAGATCTGATTGTACAGATTGCAAGGGTGATGGGGATCTGAACTTGCAGAAAGAGGAAAAGACCTTAGCAGAGAGCCATAAGGATCTTAACTGTATGTTCCGACATAGCAGTAATGCCTTTCTTGTGCTCAACCTAAGAGGTGTAGATACTGAGTATAGGTGACAGCTAAGTTCCTATGTCCCTCTCGCTCTGTCACTGTCTGGGGGGTATTTATAGCTCAGTTTCATCTCTGTATTTCATACCATGCGATTAGGATCTAACAAGATGTAGAAAGACGTAGAGAAGAATTACAGCATTCATATAGCACGGTTTTCATCTGTTTGATAGTAAGCTGTGGAAGGAGAAGACAAATGAAAATTGTCTGCGTAAAACTGCAAAGTCACCAAAGTTTTTTTGACATATATCCAATGCAAGGGCTTGATTTTACAAGGAAAATAAGCATTGGGAGAGGCATAAACGATTTGGTGAAATATTTTATCACTTTTTATCACATTTTTATATCTGCAGACTTTTGAGACTGCTATCATATTGCTTAAATTTAAACAACATTATTTGTAGGAGAGAATAAGTGGGAGTGAACGATGGGGCATGGTTTGGGCAGCAAATGTTTGGCAGATTTTCATCACATCATAAAGCACCTTTCATAATTGTTTACACCATCATGCACATCATGAATTTCTGTTCATTTAATCATTTTGGTATGAAATCTGCATTTATTGTTGTCTAAAAAGTTGCTCCCTCTCTTGGGTTTTATTATGTAACAGCGGTATACCGTTGAAAGGAGGGGGGGGGGGGTTGTAGCCGTCCCCTCGTATCACCCCTCCCTTGTATCACCCCTCCCCTCGTATTACCTCCCTTAGAACGTCCATGAGATGATGATGATGATACAACATGGAAGGTATTGATTTCTCTCCCGCCAGATTTTATATTGATTACCCAGAAATTTAATGTGCCTTTGGAGACCTGTGAGAAGCGCTTTTCCGCCTTCTCGTCGGTCGGAATCGAGAGCAAGCAAGCCGAAGAATACCCAAACCTGTGCGTATACCGGTAGACTTCTGGAGGAAGCAGGCATACACGCAGATGGTCGGGTTTAACTAGCCCTTTTGTTGGCGCTTACAACTTTTCCCCATTATAATCTTTTTAGTTTGCCTTTACATCCACGACGTGACACCTTTGAAAAGTGGTGACGTCTGAAAGCTGATAGATTTGACATGTTCCCATGCGAGCAGTATAGTAGTTAACGAAGCTGCATGGCGTGTAATGAAATTTTGCGTAGGATATAATGAATGATTGATTGGTTGAAAGAAGAAGGGAATGAATGAATGAGGGAGCGAAAGAAGCAAGAAAGGAAAGCAACGTCATCCCTATTCATTCATCTCGCTGATAGGTTACCTCAGCTTAATCAAGAATGATAATTTCTATGATTGCCCGAGTGCAATGCAAAGTATTTTGAGAAATGGCTACTTTCACGACGACGGGAGTAACGTCAACAAATCTCCTTGAAGCTCAGAAAGTGATTTCAAGCATGCCTAGTGAAGCAGAAGAAAATCGTTGCTGCTGCCACTTTTTTTTTCTTGAACTTGAGGTCACGGAACCTTTCCTCCAGTCATTCATAGGTCGGTTAAGGTGGTCCATCATTAGCCTGAAGCTGGCAAATAGCGAACTATTTCTGATCCGAAGTATTAGCCTGATCAGAGAATAACATGCTAAACTGGGCGAAATGTCAGCCTGCATTATCTTGGGCTTAGGCCTAGCCTATAGAGTACCGAAGTGTGATGTCATAACGTTGGTGTTGTCATGGTTGCTGGTTCTAAACAATCTTGCGTTGAACAATAGCAACGCGATCGCACCAAAACCCGTTTGTGTATGTGCCCGTGTCTAGCCCGTTGCTGTACCGCATTTAGCCTAAACGTCATGCACGGGCTTTTTTTGTTTAGAACCAGTAACTGGGACAACGGGCGATTACGACGTCAACACTTCGGTACTCTATTTTCTATAGAAACTATTAACCTGACTTTGGGTTCCCCCCCCCCCCCTGTCTACCTGAAGTGTGTTATTTGGAGATTTTAATTTGTGTAGTACCACCAACCATCTCCTCCACTCTGAGCTGGTCCTGTGGTGCTCCACGCTGGGCTTGAAATGACAGCAATGCTTCTAGATTTACCCCATGTTTTCTCTCGAACTTTTAAAAGATTATTAGCGCGGCTAGGAAGGCCGTTGCCAACTCGAAAGTGGCTAATGGATGACATAGATCAATCCCATTTGATCGGAAGCAGATGCAGCCCTACATGATTTGGGTAACTCCCACACCAGAAACAAAACTTTTTGAACATCAAGTCTCTCTTGGCCATTCACTTTCCTCAATCCCTCTTGATTTTCTTTAGAATATCTTGATTTTATCTCAAGTAATTTCATTTTCAAGATGGATACTGCATTTGCTTTGCTCTTTCCATTAGAATACCCTCTACATTGCTTTGCATTTCAAGTCCTTTTCTATCTTCAGAATGACCTCATCTTCCTTACTTTTTGATGGGAACAATTTTCTGTGAACATCACCTCAAGTTATATTTCCAAAGTTACTTATAAACTTTAAATTTTCTCCGGAAACAAAGACATTCTCTGTTATCTTGCTCAGATATGCTTCCCATCATTTCAATATTTATTTATCTCTGACAAGCAGGGTCGAGAAGCCAAATCCAGTGTGTGTTCCTTGAAAAAAATATTGCATGACTCATTTTCTAGAGGAGTACCAACATCTGTCTGTCTCCCATCTTCCCTCTCTCTAACCTTATGTCAAAGGTCGAGTCGGTAACGAGCTAGTACCATTATAGAGCCAAACAGCTCCCTCGAGTGTTCAACTTTTACTGCATTTCCATATATAGTTCAAGTACAGACTGGATCGAAGAGCTGTCACTTTTGTAAGAGAAAAACTGAGAATCGGCAATGATACGACTCAATTAAGGATATTGGGATAGTCTGTGTACATTTAAGAGCCCTTTATTAACAGAGATTGCTCAACATGGTTACAGTTGGGTAATATGGCACTTTTGTTTCTTTATTGTGCTTTCCTGACAAAGCAACGCATCCCATCCCATATTGTAACCTGTTGCACTCAAACCGGTTTGGCCATGAAACGATGCTGGGCTCTGCTGCTACCCCGCCATAGTCAGTATCGTAACAGGAAACATTTTTATGATACTTTTCAAACGTTGTGTTTGAATTTAGAAGTAGTCAAGAAATTGCCAAAATATCTTTATGATATCATGCTATGTTCAGTGTCATATCTTAGGTAAAAGGACGTTGTTCTGGTGATATTAATATGCTGTAAATTAGCTGGTCTGAAACAGGCAATCTCTGGAATTTGTGAATGAACCTTAGGCAACATAGCAGGTCATCATGCGTGATAGAGTTTCTAGATAAACATTGCCAATTTAAAGTGTGCTCCCTATATGCATTTTCACCTGAGAATGGAATTATATCTCATAATTCTTATACACCTCATCCTGGGTTAGATTACAGTCTCTGTCTAGGAGCGCTATCAGAAACCATTAGCGCTTCACTGCAAATCCTACCGACATCAATATCACTTTTAACCTTGCCTGCCCTTACAGCATCGTCTTATCAAAATTTTTGTTCCAAGTGCCTTTAAATCCCTCTCAAAAGACCAAAGACACTTACTTCTTCTTGTTATGATCGAGCTAAAAGCTTGCTAAAATGATAGTGACAATGTCTTCCAAATCCTTGGTCATAGATAAGCATTACATCTTAATAGGCTGTTAGAGCATCTCAGTAAAGGTTTATAGATACGGAAGAGTGTCCAAGATGGTGATACATGGGGTCATAAAAATGCCAGGTTGGACGAGGATTTTCTTAAGTCTCCCCTAAACTTCAGAGTGATTTTGTCTTAGGGCCTATATGAGACAATACCTCATGATATATGATGTAAAGGTGAACATGAAGGTGTTAAAGGCACTTTTGTCTGATGTGGGTTTTTAGGGGTGTGTTGGGAAAATTTTTACTTGGGGGATACCACCCCCCCCCCCCTTTTTTTCTGACACCTCCAGAGGTGATAGTATCTTTTGATCAATTCAGAAGCAATAAATACCTTTCCCTCAGCCAAAAACACAAAGTGAAATTTCATTCATAGATCAATCAGAAAAGGTAACACAAGTTTATCAACAATTCTGAAGAAATACATTCTCTCTCTGATTAAAAAAAAAAAATAACTAGAAACAGATATGCATTGACATTAACCTTGCAGTTTGAAATTTGTTTTTCTTTGCGGTTTCATAATCCGTTTTCTCAGTCTCTTTCGTACATAATCCCTTGTTTACAATGTAATATATCCAAGCTGAAGGATCAATTGCAACTAAACAAAAGCCTTCGTTAAATCTAATACAATGAGGTCTGAAAGAAACCAATTTACTTACAAATGACAGTCATCTAGCTGATTTTTTGTTCGGATTTTTAATCTAAATATTAAGGTGCTGTGTTTTGTCAAGCGTTAGTGCGGAAAAACACACCATCTCGTTTTAGGTGTCACCCTTGGCTGGGGTTATAATGGCCTATTCTGTTCTATTGACTCAAGCTAGTATTACGAGAATGGTATCATTTCTCATGGTGGGTGACGCCTCCGACTGCGTCTAAACTACTGGTTCCAGCATTGTAGAGGTGCATTGACCTGGAGAGACCAGTCTGATACGGTTTCAGGTTGATTTCTTTATTTTAGACAAATCTGAAAATGATTAAAAACAATCTTACCCAGCTCTGTGCTGGCTGGGTCAGGGTGTCACGCCCACCTACGGTTAGCTTGGATCCGCCCAGTTTTTACCTTGAACCAAAGAAAATTTAAAAAAGACAAAGTAGAATATTATGATGGAGAACATACCACATACAACTGGTACTGTCTAGTAAGGGTGTTCCCATAACCATGCACTTTGACACATTGGGCACCCATGACACCCTATCCCTACACACCTTACACTAAGGATAATCCTAAGGTGTACTGTTGGTGTATCAAGGGTGCATGGGGTGTACACCTAACACTAACAGTAATCCTAAGGTGCAGGGTTAGTGAATTAGGGTGTTCGGGGTGTACACATAACCATAACCATAATCTTAAGGTGTACGTTTAGTGTGTCAGGGGTTTACACCTAACACTAACCATAATCCTAAGGTGTAGAGGAGTGTCAGAGGTGTACACCTTGAAACTGACCATAGCTGCCAGTTGTTCCTTTTTTGAAGCAATGATTCCTAAATTCCAGCTTCCTATGTTATGTTTAGGACACTAGACTACTCTGTTTTGTGGAAAGATTCTATAAAAGCATACAGAATACTCTATATTCCCAATTTTCATGGGATAGATCCCTATATTTTTTTATGTTGAATGTTGGAGGTACATGTATTAAACTTAACAGACCTTCATTTAGACAATTTGAAAGGACATGACCGAATGTTTTTGTTTCATGTCATTGCCGTAAGGGATCACTTGAGACCATGTTGCCTGGTGTTCAAGTGTCTTAGGTCTTCTCCAGAATGAACAAAGAGGGTGGTCTATACCATCTAACAGAACTCTGATACATTGCAGGAGTGTTTGATGACTTCGAGCACAACGCCTTTGTCGTAAACCTTTACTTAGGCACAAGTTAGTTGTTCATAATTGCATGTTTTAAAAACTAAATATCATTAAATTCACCGCAAATAATATAATACATGTCACCAATATTTATAATTAATAATACCTATAATTTAGAGTAATTTGGCATATCATTTCATGTTTCAAATTCTATAGTTTAAAAAAGTGTAGACCAGGATGTTTCTGAAAGTTATTATGAGGAATGATAAGTAAGTTAATGTATTTATGAATATATAGAGTGAATCCACAGCCATTTCTCAACCATTTTTGATTTGCTTTGGGCAAGTAATTTATCTCTGAGACTCTGAAAAATACTAGTATAATATACATTTTTAATTTAGTAGATGGGGAACTACTGACAATCTATGAAGAACACATTCTAGCCGCCAATGATGATCATCAGAGATGTGGTGTGTCCATGCCATGACCTATGCAATGCAATTTGGGAAGAGGGTAGGGTGGAGAAGGAGGGGGGGGGGGGGTGTGGGGAAGGGGTCTATAGGCAGTTGCCATGTTTATGTTATTATGAAAGAAGTAAAGAGGTGTTATAAGTGTTTGCATTGAAGTGATAAGAGCAATTTTTTTTACAAGGGGTACCATAATCAATGATCCTGCTTTGTTCCCTCTCATTCTTACAAAGAGATAAAAAGCATGCCCCTGTCTCCCTTCCCTTCCAGATACATACAAACAACCTCACAACAGTACTGCCTCAAAATCAACTGACATACTTTGTACATTGTGAAAATAAAGACCCACATCTTTTCACATCATTAGAGTCAGAAAGGGGTTACTGGAATATTTCAACAAAAAGCTAATGCCCTTCTTCTGCCCTTTTGCCTCCAATTAGAGATGGATATAAAAAAGCAGGCTTGAAGTGACATGCATATAAAATAATTTGCTGTCTTGCAAGCAGGAGGGCAGGAGAAAACTCCAACAGCCTTCTGCCAGAGGCCTGGCATGTTCCCCCTATACATTTTGTAATCTTCATCAGCAAAGTGTGATTGAATATCTATTTATTTTTTCAAAGGTTGTAGGAAGGAAATACATATAGAATCGGGATATGCCACTTTGAGGATCAAAAAGAGATTTATTTATTTGAAAATCTTGTGCATAAACATGCTAAACAGCCTTCTGGTACTCAAGAAGGATGATAAATCCAAAGTACTCTACCAAATGTGTTACATCTTTCAAGATCCGTATGATGGCATCAACACGGAAGGAACGAACGTCAACAAGCAGTATGCAGCGTGCGAAACAGATTAGAGTAAATTACATACCTTGCTTGACAGAAATACATAAGATTAGACGACTGTTATTGCTTCATGTCATAAACTCTCGCTTGCTACCCTCCAAGCGCTTTTTATTTGTATGTCATTTTTTTCAATCATTCTATAAAGTGTTGTTTTCATATTAACATTGTATGTTGCCATAGTTACAGCTTTGGTTGAAACTGTCTATGGTGATATTGGGCTCTAGAGTACTGTATAAGCCAATATTTCCGCGTACAGATATTTTCGCGATTTTTGACCAGTTGGGGAAATTCGCGGGAGCAAAATTTCACGATTTTGGTGATGATTTCATTACCATAAATAGCCTTGTACTGAAGTGGAAATTTTCGCGATGATTGACTCGCGAAATTCACCAAAATAAAGTCGCAGCAAAATAACCACTTATACAGTAATGTGCATTTCTGTTGACACTGGTGACAAATTATTATTATCATGTGTTGTTTTATATCAGTTATGATGCTTGAACTTTTTTGAAGGAATCATTCTAACCAGTCATCCTGATAACTCCTCCTGTGTCAAGTGCGGTAAATGTAGATTGATGTCTGTTGAAGTGATATTCCTAAGTGAAAAATCTGGGATGTGAATCCCTACTATCACTAATACAATGAAAATGATTCAATATTTGCAATATTTTGAATGTTCTGAAATATTCCGAAATAAGTGTGGATGAGGGGGGGGGGTATTAAAAAATATTTTGATGGAAGGGCTTCA
>CALNVZ010003434.1:39268765-39279730 GCA_940671915.1 Paracentrotus lividus | reverse complement strand
AGGGGGAGTGGTTGCCTGTTTACTGTAGACACACAGTCATCCTGGCTATGTGATCATTCAGTTTTGATTAGTTATGGAAATTAAAATTAGATTGAATTATTCTTTTTATTCATAGTACACCATGCGATGGATCTTACCACAACACACAAGTTTCCAATCAATTGCAAAATTGTAATGGCCAGTTAAGAACACTGTTGCATTCCTGTTTTGTTCAAAAGTCTGATCATTGACCAATTAGAAATGCTGTTTCAAAATTGCAATTAATCACAAAAGTTTTTGATGCAAGCATGATACTCCGCCAATAAAAACTGGTCATATTTTTGAAGTTCTGTGTCTGTGTGGCTGGATGTGACTGAGCTAGCAACAGGGAAGTTGATATTGAGAAGGTTTTCAAGGGTGTCAGTAGCACCTCTGTCTTATGAAAACAATAAGGCAATTCAGATGGCTGACTATGAAAATGAAATATTCAATATCTGTCTGAGTGTGAGGTCTCAGTTGTGATGTATTCAGCTTGCTTTGTGTATTCAGCCAACATCATGTTATTCCAGTAATTAAACAGTGCTGAACATAATAGGCTTGAGGAAATTAATGTATCTTTAAATATGAGTTTCGCCTCATGAAAGCCAAATTGCAAAATGACTGGCAGAAAAGCATTGAAAAAGGTAATAGCATTATGGCTTGTAAAGATAAATTCAGTTCTTCAATATCTCACAAGTGTTCATTTCTTAGTAATTCAAAATAAGAAGTTTTCCCTTTGCTGCCCAATATAACCCACAAATAATATTATATGATAGAATGTTGGTGAAAAATGAGCTATCCTTATAATGTCGTTGGAAGAGAATATAGATCAATGTAGAGTTTCTCTGCTGTGAGAGCATAAACTAATAATAGATTCAAAGGGAGAAAAATATAACAATGATTGCTTCAGTTTTTACAGCGCTTGTTTTTTATTTATTTTTTATTGGTGCATATAGCCTGAATCTGAATTTGATTACTGGTGTAGTGATTACTCCAAATCTTTCATTAGTAATTTAGAATTGAATGTAATCTTGTCTGTTATCCCATTGTACCATAGAGATAAAACAAGGATACCATGTCATAAATTGTCAGCTAATAAGGTGGCTAATACTAGCAGCAGACGGCCGCCCCGACTGCCCGGCTACTGGGGCCAAAAGCCGCTAGGAAAAAGGTCTCCCTGTCTATCAACTCATGCTCGTTCTCAAAACTTTCCAAATGAAAATTTCAAGAAAATGAATTGTCTAGGTGAAAGCCAGCAAGGCAACATTGAGTTAATGCCTGGATCAGAATGGACAATTTATTTCTTACAGATTCAATTTGCTGCTAGCTCCCTCACAAAACTTACTCAAATTAAATCCAAAGAAATGAATTGCGGTGAGTTTTAGTGCACCTGGCACCAAACGTTACAAGTCAGATACATAGTCGGCTATGTAGGACTAGAAGGGCGCATGTCACAAGATTTTTTATTAATTTTTAGTTTAAAACTCAGCACGTGATATATTGCTCTCAGTAATTATTATTTCATAATTTGCACCTTTTTTTGTAAACATTCAATGAATGAAAAAGGCCTAAAAAGCGACAATTGATTGGGAAAAAAGTATGCAAAAACTAAATATCAAGCAATTCAATTCGTAAAGAGCTTTGTTTAAACATTCAATAAATACTCAATCAAAAGGGCAATTTAGGGAGAAAATTTAATCATATTAACTGCTTGACTGTTATACCCGAATGTAATGTTAAAGAAATGATTAATTTTTGTTTGCGTTAGCATTCTTTCATTATTCTTGTTCCCTTCTTCCACCTATCTGCGCTTGCTTTGAATATTGGAGGAATGTTTGACCACCTCTGTACCCTTTTCTCCTGTTTAAATGCAGAAAGTGCATTTAAGTGGAGACCTTAAAAGTGCTCCACACTGCCTTTCTCTAATATTCCTCCTTCCTGCTACGTGACAAGAAGAAGATTGTTCGGCGTAGCGGAATGCAGCGCACGCCTAGCTTCACCCGGCATTATTGCATTAGTTTTCCACTCCGATCCTTGCTCGACTCGTTAATTCACCCCGCTCTATTCAATCCCTGAGTGCAAGAAACAAAAGAAGTTATTTCTGCTCCGCCGAACCCCTTTTCCTGGACTTCATTTTCGTCAAGTTCAGGTGGGTGACGTCTTGTAAGACATCCCTGGTTATTGGATAGGGACAATTGTTCTGTTCAGAGCTCTCTGACAAGCCATTTGCACACCTGCATTGGAAACACTAATTCGATTGGCGACTGCGGTAATACAATGAAATGTGATGCCGTGAAAGGCAAACGTGTTGGGAAACAAGTCGAGAAAAGAGTCGGAATGGAATTGGTGCCGAATGATAAGAGGAGCCAGAAGTCGAGATGATTCCTGAATAAAAAAAGAAAGAAAGAAATAAAGGAGAGAAATAAAAATTTGGTGAAAGTAAGGCACATTTTGATTTCTATGCACTTGTCATGACTTGTCAGAACATATATTTTTAAGTAGATTTACAGTACAAAGGGAAGAAAAGGAATGTGCCCTTCTTTAGTTCATTTTTATTGAATTGTAAGGAAACATGATTACAGAGAAATTGCAAGATCTAAGGGCACATGCAACCCCAAATTTTATAAAAGACAAATCGAGAGGTTTTCAATAGAAAAAGCATATACATGTTCCTAGTCTTTCGTGAGTTTTTGCTGGTTACAGATTTATTTTTGCTTGAGTAGTTAAAACATAACCAGTTTTGGCTTTTTGATATTGGAAACACAACAGTCTATTTCTTAAGGTTATAGTTCATAAATAGAAATAGAAGAGTAGAATAAAAGTGGTTATAACAGTGATGAGTCAAAAACTGTGAATTTACTTCAACTACCATTGAACAATTTAGTTCATAATATGATTGTATGTCTTTTGGTTCCATATCAAACTTGAAAAAGAAATAGAAAACAGTTGAACTACATGTAAGAGAGAAAGTGAAGAAAGAGGAGTACAGTCACAGTGATATGATATTTTTTTTTATAAACTTGACGATTTTCTCTCTGCTATATATTAGGAATATTTATGGTGTTTGTAAATCCTTCATGACAAACAGAAAAGCAATTAATGACAATTCAAAATGAGCTAACCAAATAATAAGCAGTCAACCAAGGCTTGAAAACACTGTGGCAGTTTTATCTCCTAAATCGACTCCTATTTCTGTGGGCAGCTTATTTGCTGTGGTGTACGCAATGGTGATGCACGGCAGGACATGAACAATGGTGGAACTATGTTTGCGTTTGTATTCCTAAAATTGATGAATTGTTTCCTGTGTGCATATAATATATTGTGTTTTATATTGTGGGAAACTTAGCAAATATGAAATATATATGACGTAGCCTTGGGTATGAATGGCAGTTGTTTTCAGAATATATTCATTTTTATTCATATTGTACTCTCAGGGGCAGGGGGTGGGTAAGATATGTGCCGGAACAACCAGTAATATCTTCTTATATGCTGTCACTCATGAAAGTCATATTTGTACAGAAAAGCAAAGTAGGCCCTATAAAAGATAGAATTATACATAATTAAAGCACTGCTCCTATACTATACCTGTAGTCAATGGGAAAGAATATGTATAGGCCTATATATTAATGAATTTTATTAGGGGCACAACCATTTCCGTTTTTGAAGCATGACTGTTGTACAAATGTACTTCCTTTCTTGAATAATTCAAAAGTGCAATTGTATCGAACCAGATATGAATATTTTACTGCCACGTTATTTGGGTTAATAAACTAGAGTGCCCCAGATACATATTTATACCCGACCTCAATACATAGCTGAGAGGTATATATGCACAATAGAATATTAATATTGTGGTGAGGTGTAAAGGCAGAAGGGTGTTTTGTAGAAATTTTAATGATTTTTGTTGGAAAGGGGTCACAACAAAACATAGAGGCTATTTCTCATGCTATGAACAAACAAAGCCTTTCTTTCGACTGAAAGCTAATTTGCATGTTTTAAAATTTAGTTTCATATGAAACTAGAGTGTGCACACATAATTCTTGATCTTTTTCAGACCTGTCCAATTACCATAAGTTGATGAAAATGTTGATTTATTGGCGTACCCTGTCATTGCCTTCTATGTAATTGTAATATCATAACATTGCAATATCATAGCATATGGCTTTCATGAATTTAAAGATATCTCTTTAAATACGCCTATATATGTTTATAATTATACAAATTTAAACGATGAAATTTCAATTCAAATGATTAATTTGCTGAATGGCTTGCTTGCCTACATGTAAATAATACCAGCAATATGTATTATTGTGGTAATTATGTAAATGATAAAACGTTTTTTATGTAAATGATAAAACATTTTTATGTAATTATGCTGTAAATGTTTTTAATTCAGTATAAAATATAATATCCCTGCCCTTTACTGAAGTAGGTTGTGGTTATTTTCACAAGATCCCTATTTCTGTCTTTTCTATTTCTCTCTTTCTCTATCTCTGTCTTTCTCTCTTTCTGTCTCTCTCTGTCTCACTCTCTCTCTCTCTTTATCCCTCTCTCTCTCTCTCTTTCTCTCTTTCTTTTTTATTTTCTCTTTCTGTCTTTCTCACTCTCTTGAATGATGATGGAGTATGGGAAGAAGCCGAAGAGTCCTTGAAGGCGATTTGTCGCAGAACAAACACCATCATTCATCTCCATACTCCTTATTGATGGTTTCCATGGTAACCAATTGTGATATGTCTGAATGTCTGTTCTCTTATGATGAAGGATGACCAAGGCAGGTTGAAGAAACACAACTTAATTCCATCCCTTCAATTCAATCGAGTGCTCTTAAATGCATGCTGCAAGGTATTTTCAGCCAACATTGATAAATGACGAATTCCGACTCGTAAAAATTACACCCAGTTAGTCTATGGGCATTGGATTCGTTATAAAAATCGTAGGCAATTACAAGAAATAAGAAAGAGATTGAAATGGATGTGCTTATTAATTTGTGTTTCATCGTCTCTACAGTGTTATAGAGCATTCCTACGTCATATCCTCGTTAGGTTGTATCGTTGCCTTTTCATAACATTCATGGCTGTGTTAGGTTACCCATGGTTGAACGATCAAGCTCCTTGTTGTGCAAATGCGTGTGAAATTTCTGTATGACAATAAAGGATTTTTCCCTTTTTTGGTTGAAATGAAACTGAAAGTTTGGAGAACAAATAATTTGGTGGAAGGGGAATCGATGTATAAAATGTCTTTCACAGTAAAAACCAAGGAAGATATTATTTGTTTCCCAGGCAACACTGGTTTGACGTTTTTGAGAATATTTTTCATTTGATCAAACTCTTGCGAGCAAGCCATTGAAATATGTCACCTGCAGTTTAGTAAAAGTACTTCAGTTATACAACAAGAACTTTTCAAACACTTAAAAATTCTTAGAAGTACATTAGAATAGAGGGTTCTTGAGTAAATTATATTAAAAGTGTACGAATAAGCCTGTTTGATAATGAATGATGAGTATGGTTATAGCCCTATTAAGCTGCAGCGAATTTTCAATTTTCTTATTTTAACTATATTACTTTTATATGAATCGTGAAAACCTGTATGTCGGCTAATGTAGAAGCATATTTCTCTTTTTATGCATGAAATTTTGATTTAAAAGATTTGCCCCTATTTACTTGAAATTCTCCCATAATAGTCAGTTGTGAATTGGGGCACCCAAGAGACATTGTTAGGCCTTGTGTGCATGCAGCCAATGTTTTTTTTTTTTTTAAACAGGGGGGGGGGGTCATATTTGAGTATTTGAGAACTATATGCACTATTAACAAGTTCTAAGTGGATAAATCATCATTATCTATAAAAAAAAAAAAAACAATGAATAGCACCTTTAAGGGGATACATATATGGCAAATACCATCTGCAAAGATCTCTCATTAATAAGTTGGGGTGCAGATGGCCTATTACCTCATATCTCGGGCCATGGATGAGGCGTCAAGTCGTGAGATCATTTTGTAGGCCCCCAAAATTGAAAGTTAATGGGGAGATAATTAGGTAGAAGTGAGAAAAATGACTGGTTAGACTGATGGGTATTGCCAAGGTTTAACCAAAGATTATTTGATGTATTGTCTGGTGAATTGCGAAAAGGCGTTAGTCCACATCATTTCTAAGTAGTAAACGCCTTTCTGGCACTTGACAGACTATATTTTGTTGAAGTCTTTTTACAGAATTTAACTTTTAGAAACAACCATTTTTTTTTTATGGTTGCAAAGGTGTTTCCAGTAACAGTGTTACTGGACAGTGCACTGAAGGAGAGGTCCTGCTTTGTCCCCTTTTTCGAGGACAGAAATTTATTACTTCCGACCTTACAACCTGACCTAGATTTCAGTTCTTCCCTTTCAGAGTAAGAACATAGGAGGGAGCCCTTTGGTTAATAAACTGTCCGTTTCAATCGAAACCAAGAAGTATGGAAAAGAATGGATGGAGCAAGTTGAACGAAATTGTCATTCCTGAAATTTATGTGGTAATGCAAGAAAAGTGCATGTCACTATAATGAGGATTGTAACACAGTTGGAGAGAGAGAAGTGAAGAAAGACGGTATTTTTTCTTGTATTGCGCCAGGCGTGTTTTAGAAGCTGTGGTCTTTTACCCAGGGTCCTATATTTTTGTAGAGAAGTGTGGCATTTACGTTGTGAGATCTGAGAAGGGTAGGCAGGTAGATTGAGTGCATACAGGAAGTCAATTTGTGTGTCGATGAGTGAGGTTTAGGACATAGTAGATTAGGGTGTAGGTTGAGACAGGTGAAGAAGGGCTTGCTCCTAGAAATGCACCCCTCCCCCCGTTTTCGTTTTATCCATCTCTCTTTATTTTATTTCTCCCTCTGCATATCTCCTTCTCTCCAGCTGTATTTCATTTTTCATCCTCTCTGTATCTCTGTCTCCTTTTCTTTCTTTTTCATTATTCCTCGCTCTGTTCTCAATTGTAAGTAGTACCCTTACAGCATTACCCCTCATACTGTATTCCAACTATCCTGCTACCCCCCCCTCCCTCCCTCTGTCTCTACCATTCATTCTCTCTCTCTCCTTTTTTTTTGTTGATGATATGGGCAGGTACCTTTATAAACATAGTCTTTCATCAACAACACCTTTACCAATACAATACATCATGGTGGTTAATTTATCACTTATGAAATTACTTTGTGATGTAACAAATATTTTGGGATATCAATTTGAATGTCCCTTATTATTTATTATTCTTTCAAAGTAATTAGGTATAAGTAAGAAAGGCATGCATTAATTTATTGTATCGAAAGGCCAAATCTTTCAGTGGTTGTAAGTATTATTTGGGAGCCTATGGTAGTTTCTTGATGAAACAAATATTCTAGGGGTATCAGTTGAAATATCCCTCATCATTCTCCCAAAATAATGTATCCTGGGCATGAATATCATAGGTTTATGAACCTTAGAAAGTTTTTTTTTGTGTGGATGCTGTAAGTTGCGTAGGCTTACAAAATAGGCCTAATAGTTAGAGAAACAATATTCTAGGGGTATCAGTTCAAATATCCCTCATCATTCTCCCAAAATAATGAAGTTTGGGAGAGAATATCATGGGTTTATGAACCATAGAGAGTTCATTTTTTGATGGAAGGGCCAAGTATTTGATTGAGTGGCCATAAGAACTTAGGAGCTATGAAGAGGGCATCTTGAGAGGTGCTCCAAGATGGATGTATGTGTAGCAATCAATATGATGAGCAAGAAAGAGGATGGAGGATGGAGGAGGGAGGAGAGCGCTTCAAGACTGGAGTTGAGAGGGAACCTTCTCATGATATCTGGAAGCCGGGGTGGGGTGGGGTGGAGAATGGAAGGGGGAGATGGAGGGAGGAGGGAAGATGGGTGGAGATAAGAGGAGGTGGAGGAGGAGGGAAGAAAGTGCTTTCAGATAGGTGAGGATGGCCGGGTCTACAAGGTGGGGTGTTGAGAAGAGGAAAATGGGGAGGGGAGGAGATGGAAAAACGGAGGACAGAGAGGAGGAAGAAGGAAGAAAACACTTAAAAATTTATGAGGATGGCTACTGTACCAGGTGGATGAAAGAAAATGGAGAGGAGAGAGGAGGGAGAAGAAGGTGGGAAAGTAGTTGTAATCAAATGAATGTTCCAAGGGAATTCAAGAAAAGTAATGTTTTTGAGGAAAGAAACATAGAATCTAATAATCCAGCAATGTTCTTGGTTAACAATTCTGTCAAGGTTGGGCTCCCATGTCCTAGATTATCCTTTCTCATAGCTTACATCTTCCTTTTACTTAGCTACCTCTATTTTCCTGTTGTAATGACAAAATAAGGTGGAGGCCTATATCGTTACTTATCTCTATTTCTTTGTTGTTTCCAAGCAAGCACTCATCTTCATTCGGGAGAATATGGTTGAAAGCTATTGATTGCCAATTTGTGCTTTGTGGGTGAAATGTTGAAATGTGTGAGTGGAGTATTACGGCCCATCCTTGTCCCTTGGGCGAATAAACTTCCCGTTAGTGAGCCCAGCTTGTCATCACAATCCTATTTAGGTAGTAGATCTTCCTTTTCCAGATTGTTCCCAGGATTTCAAGGGCAAAGCCATATCCATAATACCAAGTTTAAAGGTACAAGCGCAAGCGAGAAGCAACCGAGGTATGAGAATGCAGTAATATGAAGGGAGAATAGATGGACGAGGATATAATACGATAAAGATTGCGGAAAAGAAATGATAAAATATTGACCTCAACCTCATCTCAAGGTAGTTTGACAGTTATTGGAGGCGGAAGGATGTTCAGATGTATACATTTACATTGGGTTAGTGTCTTTTCGGCTTTCAAGGGACAAGCTTGGTGTTAGAGTGCTTCTGCAATCAAGGTGTAATGGCTTACAATAGTCAGCATGGAGAAAGACATTGAGGATGGTCGTAGCTTGCGTGAACCCTTGGGAGGAATGGTAGTATGAATAACTATGATTCCTGTCCTCGAGAATGAAAGGGGGGGGGGGGCTAAACAAACTTTAACATGGAATAATAGATGTAGAAGAGCTGTTGGCCATGTGCCCCACAAAGTTTTAAAAATTACCCCACCACCTCCCATTTTTTTAGTCATCAAATTATAATTTGAGATGCTCACACATTGAAAATTCAAATGTTAAAGAACAGAAAAGAGTGTGGTAGAATAAAGATGGCCTTAAATTAATATTTTCTACATGTGACATTTCCTTTATTATTTTATTGCTATATTATCATCATCAATATAAAGTATTATGGAATCAAAGGTAACGTAATAGGCTTGGCCGTATGGTATGGGTAAGGGGACAATAAGGCAAAGAGAGTTTAGAAAAGACTACCTCTTCGTTTGATGCCCAGGGTTTGCGTAAACGTTGCTGTCAACGTCATGATGGCTGCCAATATTACGTCAAACTGCAAGGGCTAGATATTTTCAGTTGGTAACGGCTGGCTGCATTAGCATGTGCTAAATTATATTCTTTTAAAAATACTTAAGTTCCCCTCTCCTTATATCTAGTCAGCCTCAATTAGAAGGAAAAGAAGATAGTGAAATTTAGATCTTCATTCATGGAGTGGATGTATGCCAACTTCTCCTGAAATAACCAAGTGTCAAAAGACATACGGTAGAAGAACTTGTAGTACTATCAGTTACAGGACTTAATCACATGTAATCAGAGTACAATTACAATTTTATCTAGGCCTACATGTATGAAACATAATGGTCTTTGAGGGACAAGATGTTTTGAAGTTTTAGCTGACACATAAAAAATATAGAGTATCATTTCATATTTGAGGTTTAGTAATGATGTATCTAATTATGACTAATTTCAGGTTAGTTGTCATTGTAAAAAAACATGAATATACAATATTGTTATGCAGATTAGGAGGGGGAGAAAAATTAAAGTTGGGAAACTTGCTTTGAACTGACCATGAATGATGTTGGCTTGAAACCTAGAGTTGTCCTCGACCACCCAAACGGTAGCCAAGTCGTCTTGTCAAGATTACTAAAAATGAAATGAGATTCGGATATGGCATTGAAGATTAGACTTGTACCCTTGAGGCGTTTCACAGCCTTTGATTTCTTATAGGCCTAAATTTGATTTCATGCAAAAATATTATGTTGCGGCATGAAATATTTTCTATTATTGAAGCTGTTAACCTAGATTTATTCTTATGACTTGCAAGAAGAAAATAAAATCATTCTCACCACAATTCTTCCATCTTTACCAGGTGCCATTTTCTGTTGATTGCCTCCACCCCTCCCCCTGCATTAATAGTCGGATGTTATTAATGATCATTGTTCTGGGGCATCCAGGGGTATGTATTATCACACCTGAAAACTGAGCCACCCCTCCTCCCCTTCTTACTCTAGCTTCTGAGATAAGAATATTGATTGTTGGTCTCACCCCACCCCATGCCCATCACACCTCCCCCACCCCCCCACCATATAATTGCTACTACTGACTGGGGCATCCAGGGGTATGTATTATCACTCCTGAAAACTGAGCCACCCAACCCTCATCCTTGGCTCCAGCTTCTTCTGAATATACAATTTTGATTGTTGGCCTCCACCCCCCCCCCCCCTCCCCTATATAATTGCTACGACTGGGGGTATTGGGAGGGTAACATACCTGATCACCAATGCAGCACCACCCCTTCCTCTGAAAATTAACTTTCACTATCCATATCAATAACTGGTTAACACCCCCCCCCCTTTACATTATAATAACTTGGTTGCCCCTCCCTTAAATGACTGATCCGTCATCATGATACCACACTGACCTTACAAATAAAGACTCACAAAGCTCAGATGGCATAATGACAAAGGCCCATATCATATAAATTCAACTTATCTGGAAGAAGGGACTCAATACTAACAACTGTGAGGTACAACTGTATGGGCAGCCCCCAACTCCCCCCCCTCCAGCTCAGTGGAGATGGAAAGATGGAAAGAA
>CALNVZ010003434.1:39205003-39268740 GCA_940671915.1 Paracentrotus lividus | reverse complement strand
TATTCCAACTATCTGCTACCCCCCCTCCCTCCTCTGTCTCTACCATCATTCTCTCTCTCTCCTTTTTTTTTTGATGATATGGGCAGGTACCTTTATAAACATAGTCTTTTCATCAACAACACCTTTACCAATACAATCATCATGGTGGTTAATTTATCATTATGAAATTACTTTGTGATGTAACAAATATTTTGGGATATCAATTTGAATGTCCCTTATTATTTATTATTCTTTCAAAGTAATTAGGTATAAGTAAGAAAGGCATGCATTAATTATTGTATCGAAAGGCCAAATCTTTCAGTGGTTGTAAGTATATTTGGGAGCCTATGGTAGTTTCTTGATGAAACAAATATTCTAGGGTATCAGTTGAAATATCCCTCATCATTCTCCCAAAATAATGTATCCTGGGCATGAATATCATAGGTTTATGAACCTTAGAAAGTTTTTTTTTGTGTGGATGCTGTAAGTGCCGTAGGCTTACAAAATAGGCCTAATAGTTAGAGAAACAATATTCTAGGGTATTCAGTTCAAATATCCCTCATCATTCTCCCAATAATGAAGTTTGGGAGAGAATATCATGGGTTTATGAACCATAGAGAGTTCATTTTTTGATGGAAGGGCCAAGTATTTGATTGAGTGGCCATAAGAACTTAGGAGCTATGAAGAGGGCATCTTGAGAGGTGCTCCAAGATGGATGTATGTGTAGCAATCAATATGATGAGCAAGAAAGAGGATGGAGGATGGAGGAGGGAGGAGAGCGCTTCAAGACTGGAGTTGAGAGGGAACCTTCTCATGATATCTGGAAGCCGGGGTGGGTGGGTGGAGAATGGAAGGGGAGATGGAGGGAGGAGGAAGATGGGTGGAGATAAGAGGAGTGGAGGAGGAGGGAGGAAGAAAGTGCTTTCAGAAGAGTGAGGATGGCGGGGTCTACAAGGTGGGGTGTTGAGAAGAGGAAAATGGGGAGGGGAGGAGATGAAAAACGGAGGACAGAGAGGAGGAAGAAGGAAGAAAACACTTAAAAATTATGAGGATGGCTACTGTACCAGGTGGATGAAAAAAATGGAGAGGAGAGAGGAGGAGAAGAAGGTGGGAAAGTAGTTGTAATCAAATGAATGTTCAAGGGAATTCAAGAAAAGTAATGTTTTTGAGGAAAGAAACATGAATCTAATAATCCAGCAATGTTCTTGGTTAACAATTCTGTCAAGGTTGGGCTCCCATGTCTAGATTATCCTTTCTCATAGCTTACATCTTCCTTTACTTAGCTACCTATTTTCCTGTTGTAATGACAAAATAAGGTGGAGGCCTATATCGTTACTTATCTCTATTTCTTTGTTGTTTCCAAGCAAGCACTCATCTTCATTCGGGAGAATATGGTTGAAAGCTATTGATTGCCAATTTGTGCTTTGTGGGTGAAATGTTGAAATGTGTGAGTGGAGTATTACGGCCCATCCTTGTCCCTTGGGCGAATAAACTTCCCGTTAGTGAGCCCAGCTTGTCATCACAATCCTATTTAGGTAGTAGATCTTCTTTTCCAGATTGTTCCCAGGATTTCAAGGGCAAAGCCATATCCATAATACCAAGTTTAAAGGTACAAGCGCAAGCGAGAAGCAACCGAGGTATGAGAATGCAGTATATGAAGGAATAGAGGACGAGGATATAATACGATAAAGATTGCGGAAAAGAAATTGATAAAATATTGACCTCAACCTCATCTCAAGGTAGTTTGACAGTTATTGGAGGCGGAAGGATGTTCAGATGTATACATTTACATTGGTTAGTGTCTTTTCGGCTTTCAAGGACAAGCTTGGTGTTAGAGTGCTTCTGCAATCAAGGTGTAATGGCTTACAATAGTCAGCATGGAGAAAGACATTGAGGATGGTCGTAGCTTGCGTGAACCCTTGGGAGGAAATGGTAGTATGAATAACTATGATTCCTGTCCTCGAGAATGAAAGGGGGGGCTAAACAAACTTTAACATGGAATAATAGATGTAGAAGAGCTGGTGGCCATGTGCCCCACAAAGTTTTAAAATTACCCCACCACCTCCCATTTTTTTAGTCATCAAATTATAATTTGAGATGCTCACCATTGAATCAAATGTTAAAGAACAGAAAAGAGTGTGGTAGAATAAAGATGGCCTTAAATTATATTTTCTACATGTGACATTTCCTTTATTATTTTATTGCTATATTATCATCATCAATATAAAGTATTATGGAATCAAAGGTAACGTAATAGGCTTCCGATATGTATGGGTAAGGGACAATAAGGCAAAGAGGGTTAGAAAAGACTACCTCTCGTTTGATGCCCAGGGTTTGCGTAACGTTGCTGTCAACGTCATGATGGCTGCCAATATTACGTCAAACTGCAAGGGCTAGATATTTCATTGGTAACGGCTGGCTGCATAGCATGTGCTAAATTATATTCTTTTAAAATACTTAAGTTCCCCTCTCCTTATATCTAGTCAGCCTCAATTAAGGAAAAGAAGATAGTGAAATTTAGATCTTCATTCATGGAGTGGATGTATGCCAACTTCTCCTGAAATAACCAAGTGTCAAAAGACATACGTAGAAGAACTTGTAGTACTATCAGTTACAGGACTTAATCACATGTAATCAGAGTACAATTACAATTTATCTAGCCTACATGTATGAAACATAATGGTCTTTGTGGGACAAGATGTTTTGAATTTTAGCTGACACATAAAAAATATAGAGTATCATTTCATATTTGAGGTTTAGTAATGATGTATCTAATTATGACTAATTTCAGGTTAGTTGTCATTGTAAAAAACATGAATATACAATATTGTTATGCAGATTAGGAAGGGAGAAAAATTAAAGTTGGGAAACTTGCTTTGAACTGACCATGAATGATGTTGGCTTGAAACCTAGAGTGTCCTCGACCACCCAAACGGTAACCAAATCGTCTTGTCAGATTACTTAAATGAAATGAGATTCGGATATGGCATTGAAGATTAGACTTGTACCCTGAGGCGTTTCACAGCCTTTGATTTCTTATAGGCCTAAATTATTTCATGCAAAAATATTATGTTGCGGCATGAATATTTCTATTATATGAAGCTGTTAACCTAGATTTATTCTTATGACTTGCAAGAAGAAAATAAAATCATTCTCACCACAATTCTTCCATCCTTACCAGCTCTGCTTTCCATCTCCACTGAGCTGGGGGGGGGAGTTGGGCTGCCCATACAGTTGTACCTCACAGTTGTTAGTATTGAGTCTCCTTCCAGATAAGTTGAATTTTATTGATATGGGCCTTTGTCATTGCCATCTGAGCTTTGTGAGTCTTATTTGTAAGGTCAGTGTGGTATCATGATGACGGATCAGTCATTTAAGGGAGGGGCAACCAAGGATTTATATAATGTAAAGGGGGGGGTGTTAACCAGATTTACTCTGCAAAAAGGCAATCCATGACCGTATATTGTATCCTAGTCGAACAGCCACGAAACAACGATGCCTACCCTCCAGAACCAACCCAGTGAAACAAGTAATCGAAAATCATAGCGCTAAGGTTACATTTTCTTTTCTTCACAGAGGGGAGAACGTGTCATCACAGGCGGCGTGTTATGCAGCCGCATCGTACATGCCCCGCCTGCCACACACGCCCCCTACTCATCTCGCGGGAGTACCTTGGGCACTCGCATCGACTCACGCACGCGCCTCACACGACAGAAATATGCTGCGTGACGTCCCCCGCGAAAGGGTTCGACAATCGCGATCGCAAGCGCACAAGTCCGCTGGATCCGTACACTGCCACAGAATCCGGTCCTTTCCATACCTCTCCTGACACAACTTAAACCTAGCGTACCGCACCAAAACATCGCAAGACCCTCAGCTAGGATATTCAACGAGAAGATTCGTGACACCCTCGCGCTCGCTGCCGCCATGCAACGTAACAGCCAATTATAATGGGGAGGTGAGAGAAACCGGACACAACCAACATGGCAGAGGCGACCTTCTCAGAACCCCGCACGGTACGCTGGCCCAGGGGTGAGAAGCACGCCACAAACAAATCCAAAGAACACTCCGCATCGAAAACGCAACCCGAACACTACTGAGCAGAATCCCTAGAATCGTGGACATACCACATCCACTCATGCTCATCCACCGCTCACCCCGGTAAGCCTGTATTTGGCCTTCATGCAACCCCACAACTCCATAAGTCAAGCGTAGACCATCCCAAATAAGTCCGCACACAGCCGAGTCCAACAGTGAACACGAAGCAAAGCAACATCGAGGCCCAAGCGAGTAAACGGATCATCCCAACCGAACCACAAACAATGTTTCCCCACGCTCTCGATCTCTTTTCCACATCACATAAATCCCTCCAACAAACCTCGGCTGCTTCGTTTGTTGTTCGAGCCTGGGAGCACCAAGCAGATCAATATTGCCGCAATTTAGTTGCCGACAGTTGCACAAGGGCTTACCGCGGGCCACAATGCTACCCCCTCCCCACCTTCCCTATATACATTGCTACGGACTGGGCTTAAACCTGCTATCTGACAAACAGCGCGCAGCGGATTCAGTAGCGAGGCCAGAACCGCGACAACCACAGCCGCGGTCGGACGCGCCATGGAGGATAAATCATTACACTGAAATCACCAATGCAAGCACCGCACCGTTTCTGCTGGAAAATTAACTTTCACTATCCTATCCAATAACTGGTTAACACCCCCCCCCTTTACATTATAATAATCCTTTGGTTGTCCCCTACCCTTAAATGACTGATCCGTCATCATGATACCACACTGACCTTACAATAAAGACGTCACAAAGCTCAGATGGCATAATGACAAAGCCCATATCATATAAATCACTTATCTGGGGAAGAAGGGACTCACATACTAACAACCTGTGAGGTACAACTGATGGGCAGCCCCCAACTCCCCCCCCCTCCACGCTTCAGTCGGAGATGCAACAAAAATTGTAATATCAGAAGAAGCTGGAGCGAAAGGATGAGGGTGGGGTGGCTCAGTTTTCAGGAGTGATAATACATACCCCCTGGATGCCCCAGAATACTGATCATCAATAACACCCTTCTATTGATGTAGAATGAAGCAGGTGATAACATCATTTTGCTCAGTGGTGTATTGAGGAAAGTGCCACAGAAAGTACCACATATAAAGTCCTGTGTAGTGTATGCTTTGAAATTGCATAAGGTAAGAAATAGTGTATAAGTCTACAGATACAAAAGAGTTTTCATAGATATTGTCACACACACCGCAAACCGTCCTCTCTGTATTGAATAAAATGTTTCAAAGATGATGATGCATGCAATGATATATGTATTGACATATGTTCTAGCTCTAAACAGACAGAATAATACTCGATGAAACATGAAAGTGGAGTCGAAGGAAAAAAGAAATAAGGTATATTGTGTGTTTTGTGTGATAGTATTTCTAGACCTTTAATTAAAAGTAGAACTATAGGCCCTATATTTTAATGAAATAGGCCCAAGTGTTTTGATATGTAGGCCCAAAATAAATATTTGAGCAAATTTACTTTAACAAAATGGAATTAAGAAAGCCTTAACCCTAAAAAGACTGGGGGGGGGGGGCTCATTCAGCCCCCCCCTCGACATTTTTCGTGAAAAATTCGCAACGCGGAAAAAAAATTCGCCAAGACTTCATGACTATTTTCTTTCAAGTCTCGCGCAACTTTTGAGACCAAATTTGCGATGCCCGGGTATGCGGTTCCAAAATTACGTAACATTTTGTAACCGTGCGTCAGACCCAAAGTTGCCCAAATACGTGATTTTGTGTACAAATTCAATGCAAATTGTGTTTTTAGCAAAAATTCATAAATGTATCATTATTTTCTCTTTAACTGATTAAAATCAATCAATTTAAGGTGGTTTATGATTAAAATAGTGTCACCAATAATTTCCATCGAAAAAACAATAAAAAACAAAAAGTCAAAAAACAAAGAAATAGATCTACATAAGAAATTTTTAAAACAATAGAATACATAAGAAAAAAAATCTTGATACAGATTTTTTTTTTACACACATTTTACCAGAAGCCTACAAAGAGCCTGTAAACCAAAAATTAGCACTTTTAGAGCTGTATTTAATTAATTAGAGCAATTCTTAGATTTTACGCATAAATTAGCATAATTAATTAGTGATGAAATTTTTCGGAGAATATCACTTTTCAGTTTTGGAGAGGATGCCGTGGGTAACGCGCGTGCCAATTTTTGGCGCGATCGTGCGCTCAACGGCCAAGATCTTGGGGGGGGGGCTGAATGAGCCCCCCCCCCCCCAGTCTTTATGTGTGTCAAAATAGCCCAGTCTTTTTAGGGTTAAAGCTTTTAAATCAGACAGGGTAATTTTCTACCCCATGTCTGTTATATTTTGATGCTCTCATGTTATGTATGCATGTAGGTATCCATTGGTTTCTGGTGGTGAGCAGTTGTAAAGAATGGCTTCATTGAGCGTAAATGGCTCAGGTAATGCAAAATCAATTAAAGCGGTTAGCCCAATTAGCATGTTAGGACCTTCCCAAAAGCTCAACAGCAATGGCTGAAGAACTCCTTTGTGTTATGATGGGTAGAGGTCTTAAAGGGGATTAGTGTTCATTTGTAGCACCTCATCATAATAGGCTATTTAGTGGTAAGCCCATGTCAGCCTGAGATCTAAGTTGTATAAGTATTAAAGTTGATGTTCATAGAGAATAAATATGGTCGAATTATATATCATTGAGCAGGAAATAACATGAGGAACACTATTAAACTAATCGCCGATTTTTAAAAAAATTCTGGAGCTCATTTATCGGTTATCGGGACGCCCCCACTGAAACGCCCCCAAATACGTACCCCAAAAGTCACCCAAATGCTGACGTCAGGATATGGAATTGCGGCTGTGAATTGACTTCCGGGTTTGCTGGCTATCTGGCTTTCGAGTGCGCGCGTGCGTGTATAGGCCCGGGATTTACAAACCTATATTGTAAACAATGACGGAGTCGGATCTAGAGATGAGTCTCGAATTAGAGTTTGAAATCGAAGACACTGAAGATGAAAATGAGGAAGAAAGTCTCAGCTCAATTGCTAGTAGCAACGCGAAACAGACGGACAACGATGGACGGCAAATTGGGTGAATACTTATTTCAGATGAGATGAGGCGAAGTCCGATGCCCACTCGAACCGGCTCAGAAGCAGCAACTGCTCGCTTCGCCCCCCCCCCCCCCCCCCCCCCCCCCCCCCCCCTCCGGGGGCGGGGGGGGGGGCGTCACTCACCACATGATGTGCTACGCATGCGTGTCCCAAAAAGCGTCGAAAAGGGTCTGTTTTCAGCCTTTCGGACTTCGAAAGAGGTGTAAATTTGACTTCATACAATGAAACGTTTAGGGTCTATTTTCAGTCTGACGTCGAAAAGGGGTGCAAATTTGACTTCATGCAATGAGACGTTATGGGTCCATTTTCAGGGTGCGGGGACACGCATGGTTAGCACATTTTTGTTTGAGCGACCCCCCCCCCCCCCGGGGCTTCGCCCTCGAGTGCGGAGGTAGCTACAGCTATCGTGTACCTCCATGAGCCAGTGGCAAGGCAGGATTTTCCTTATTTTCGCTGGCTTTGCCTTTGGCAAAGAGTTCGAATCCGATGTCGATGATGACTGGTCATCCACTTTGTCCGCAAACACGGTGGAGTTAGCAAATTACGAGTTAAATATTATAACTGGTATAAATAAAGGACAAAGCTTTTTCAACTCACAAGTCACGAGGATGACGAGAACGAGCAACAATGACGCAATGTATTTCCATGCACTCGCCAATACCCAACCAAGCTATTTATTTTTTCTTCTTCTTTTTAGTAGTATTCCATTCTTTGTAAATGTAACAAATTCTTCATAACAATTTTGAATGTTATTATTTTGTCCATCACAGGGTATCATTTGCCAAAACACAATTTGTCAACATAAAAATCGTAATATACCGATAAGATCCAGGTGATCATTAGCGTCTGCTAGCGTTTTGCGGCACAGCTTTTTGTGTGTGCACACCATCGGGGGAAAATTTACAGAAGTAGCTCTAGATTTTCGATTGTAGATTCATCGACATAGATCTATTCGATTTTTTATTTTTTATTTATTTATTTATTTATTTATTTTTGATTTTGTTAAAATATATCAAATCATAAACGGATTGCTGGGGCTTATTATTCTCTGTAAAAATGAAGATAGGATCACATACAACTGCAAAATAGTTTGAGTTTGGACTTGGTTCTGTTCTGCTCAGAATAATTGAGCGTCATTTTGTTGAGTGAAAAAGAAATATGATCGAGAGAGGTACTAGATAGTAGTCGGTAGAAAAGAATTAGTCTACCTGCAATGGCAATTATTTTAAAAGAGAAATTACCACAACATTAATTGCTATAAAGATTGCTCCTTTTTTGTGATTATTTGCAAATATGAATAGTCTAGGCCTACAAAACAAGGCTAATACAATTGGATTTGATATATATCCCTGCTCAGCTCGTTCGTGTACACTGCATTGCGTGAGTGTATGGGTGCGCCAACACGGCACGGGGGCCCTATAGCATAACACTGAGAGCCGAACTCCATATTCTGACGTCATCAGGAAATCGCTCCATTCCCTACCGAAAGTGGGCGTGGCCAGAGTGATTGACAGGTGTTTTTGAAATGGCTTTTTAATCCATTTCCAATAATCGATTTGAGTTCTAGTTGGTACCATTGTCTTCTACATGCTCTCTAGATTACTCTGATACATAAACGACTGATTTTAGTGATCTCCAATAAAGGTCATCTTTAAAGTAAACTGTCATTCAAGAATCCTCAGCAATGTTGGACAACCAAAACATTTTTACATGGAAGATTAACCTTGCAATTTCAGAGTCATATAATGCCCTGTATGTATTCAAGAACATAAATTCTAAATGTATTTTAAAGCTGGTAACAGTGGTCGTAGTAGTGTCCTCAAGAATGTTCTGCGTGGTGAACATTTTCAGGACCAAGTTTAGTCTCTTGCTTCACTATTTCATTACTAAAGCACAAGATTAGCTTTGAAGAAATCCATTGAAGACATATCCAATGAAAACTGTGCATAATTCTGAGGATAAATCAGACGGCGTAATAATTGCAGGTGCACACGAGACATCGCTAGGTATTGCTAAGGGCAGTGAGAGGACAGATGGGTAAGCTCCTGAGGACACTAATTTATTGGTTCATAAAGCAATAAAGTCCAGAGTGATTAATGCATACTCTTAAAAACATCACCAAAGCCCATTACATCATTTCTCTGCTGATCTTTGAGAGAGCGATTATGAAATATATTTCCATCTTCTCCTCTGGATGAGTCGTGTCTATCAATCATGTAGATTGTTCAACCAAATTTAGAACAATATCTATGTTCACACGGGACTATCGGGGTTTTAGTCCTCGAGGATTGTATCCCTAAGAATTTAGGGATTGTTCTCGAGTCGGGTTCACACGGTGTGCTTATCCTTGAGGATAAGTGAGAGGCTTGATGACCGGAAGTACAAGTTGTATGTAGCATGCGCTATTTATTTCCCCGTACTATTCGGATATGTCGCTTGACTGATCCGGAAGTTTAACCATTACAAGAGGTCACTCTTATCCTCGAGAACACTAACTCCAAGTTAAAATCGTGTCCACAGGGTCAAACGCGCAATCGGATTCCACCCACCACTTGGAGTTTCGAGCCTTAACCCTAAGATCTGTCAAGAACATAAACCCCGACTTGTCCTCCAGAACATAAACACCGAGTTCGTTCACACGGGCCTTAACTCCAAGTTATCCTCGAGGAATATGTTCTCGAGGATAACTTGGAGTTAAGGCTTGCCGTGTGAACGATACTAATAAATCCAAGTGTATGGCTTTGTTTTTACCTTAACGCTGAGGAAGCAATATGCCTTTACATATTAAAGGGGAATCCAACCCAAGGAGAGAATCAACCTTACAGGAAAGAGGAAAATGAGAGGAGCAATCTAAAAAAAGTTTCATCAAAATCGGTTATAAAATAAGAGAGTTATGGAAGTTTGGAAAGTTTAGTTATTTCTACTATGGGGATCCTCAAATTGGCATCATCGGCTTCAAAATGGCCGATCTCATGGACAACTCTTCATTCACTTTGTACACAAATTTTCAGATTTTCCCCATTTTCTTTCAAAATTTGTCTTCTTTACTTCTGAGCTCAAAATATGTCATGGGAAAATATACTTCACACAACATATGTTGAGCTCAGAAGGAGGTAAGATATATTTCGAAAGAAAATGGGGAAAATCTGAAAATTTGTGTACAAAATGAATGGAGAGTTGTCCATGAGATCGGCCATTTTGAAGCCAATGATGCCAATTTGAGGATCCCCATAGAAGGAACAACTGGACTTTTCAAACTTCCATAACTCTCTTATTTTATAACCGATTTTGATGAAACTTTTTTTAGATTGCCCCTCTCATTTTCCTCTTTCCTGTAAGGTTGATTCTCTCCTTGGGTTGGATTCCCCTTTAAAGAACCAAGGGGAGTTACAGTTGTAAATTCTATGAGGAGGAATTATAAATTCAGGATTATAGCCTAGTACTAAACCAACACTTGTGTGGCAACATGATTTGAAAGCCCATAATTTCATTGTTTTTAAACAGATCATAGTTCTACTTCTGATCCAGCTTACCTTTTGTCAGGTAACTCCAGTTGTTAAATTTTTTAGGGTAATCTTCAGTCTCAAATCATATAGTTGCCCTTAACTATTTGTGCAGGGATTTCCATTGCAAACCCTGGAGATTCTCTGCAAGCCGTCATTGCCTTTGTAAAATGGGCATTATGACGGGATGTCTTGCTCTGGAAGTCCTACCCTCCCCATTGAGACATACAAAATGCATGAAATTATATAGCTATACCATCAGTGTATTGCTAGATATTTACGATTTGAGCTTGGTCTATAAACAGAAACACAAACACAAAAACAGAGGTATCGGCATTAGTTTGAACTGAATCAGATTTTTAAATCTCTATTAAAGTTGAGAATGCTGTAGCTGACGAAAACCATGCCGTATGTTTATATGAATGGTTTGCATAGAAGTCAGTATTAATTTGTGTATCCTAGGGCAATTTTTCATAATTTATGAGGAGAACGAGACATGGTACGTGTCCTCCCCAAATTTTGTATAGCATTTCTTTACAGTATTACAATGTATTTTGTCTTGGTCATTTCTGTACGCACTTTTTGTTATACGGTGATTCTTAATAGAATTCCTATATAATTTTTTCTCCTGTGTGAATGCGGTGTTACTACGGTTGTCGTAAGTGATAGCTGGATCCCTTTAAAGGGATTTAGTAACTTTCAAAAACAAGAGCAATTAGATCAGGATTAATGAAATTATATTGTTCCAACAGTAAAAACAAACCACTGAAAGTTTCAGATCAAACGGAAGTCATTTACTACCTTAAAACAGTGTAACAAACAATGCCAAGCATACAGCTGAACACCAGTACCCTCTGCCGCTAGCTCAGCAGGCCGCTAGGGACAGGGGACTATACAACAGGAAATGGTTGTGTGTTGTGCTATGCGGAAAAGCACATGGCTTTATAAACCATCCGGGGTTGGTTTATAAAATTTGAGTATGAAATCATTGATATCTCGAAGGTAAAGCAAGCAATTAGCTTGCAATTTTGAAGAGATACCAGATTGACCTAAGTTTTTATAATTATGTTGGCAAAATAAGCTAAATCCAATAAATTGCAATTTGAATATCATTCAATGTTACTGCATCCCTTTAAGTGATTCCTAGTTTGCACACAACTGTAAAAGGATCTTGCGTGGCATTAGCCCATGAATAATTAACCATCATCCAACTTCATTCTTCATTCAACAGCCCTCAAGAATCTCTTCTCCGCCTGCTTCTCGCCCTCATCTCACTTTTATTTCTTTCTTTCTCTCATTGTATCTCTCTCTCATCTTGCTTTCTTTTGCTTTTTCTTTTCTCCTTGTCTATCTCTCTCTCCATTTACTTGCACTATATCTTTGTCTCTTTCTACCTTTTCCTTTCTCTTCCTTTCTTTTCATCTTACTCTCTATATTTTTATTACTCTTATTATGATATCATTATTGGCAATTTACACTCATGTCAATCTCCACCCCCCCCCCAATCTATTCCCCTACATGTTAAAGATAATCTTGAGTACTTTAGCAGGCATTATGAAAAAATGAAAACATTCTTGTTTATACCGTAATCTCAAGCATAAGAAGTACTACACACCAAAGGAATTTACAGAAAATTGTGTATTTGCTGAGAAAAGATCAAAATAACCATAAATTCTGTAGCTGGACGGGACGTGGAAAGTCTATTAGTATATCATGTGCACGCAGATTCGCACCGGATCTGTGTGTGTGAGGTGTGCCGTGACTTGTGGCGAGATCGCGGTCTACTCCAAGTCTCAATTTGACGATCTGTTTCAATATTTTCTCAACATTTCTTCTAAAATCATTATCGAAACGTGAATATAATCTGGTGTAGGCATATGTATATGTTAACGGAACAATATGAGGACATAATCTTACAGATTTATAACAAATTATTTTGGCTGTAAGAACTCAAGCTTTGCTTTAATTTTCTTTCTGTTTTAGTATCTCATTATGCCCCAACACTCTTGCTCTTTCTTGTTCTGTCTCTTCTGTACCACTGTTTTTATACAATCAATTTCCACTTTGTATCCTCATGCTTTGTAGTTTCTTTGACATTATATTTCTCTCTGTACGTACTTCTATACCCTTTTCTCACGTACCAAAATTTCCTTAACCCCGTACTATAGGTAGTACTAACTTGCCATTTAGCCCCACCCATAGTATGGGGTAAAGCTTATTCCACTTTCTGTTCCAACAGTGTTTTGGCAAAGTAGGCTCACCCCACCTATAGTACGGGATTCTCTGTAAAATAGCAGGGTTAGCCGGGCAATTGCAGTGTTTAGAGTGAAAAGAGATAACAAACTCTCGTCGGAACAGAAACCCGGCTAAGCCAACAGCTGTGCACATGCCGTACTAGATGGGCGCCAAGCCACAATGGAGGCTAGCGATAGTACGGGGTTACCGATTTCTGTGTGAGAACAGCGTGCATTTTCTTAGCCGGGGTTAGGCAGATATTTTGGCTCGCGGAAAAGGAAAATAATAGTACGGGGTAAAGGAAAGTAGGGGGTTAACGATAGTACGGGGTTAAGAACTGGCCCGTGAGAAAAGGTATTAGTTATCCCTCCTTTCTATCCATCTCTCTCCCACTCTTTCTCTTTCTCTCTCTCTCTCTTCTCTCTCTCTCTCTCTTCCTCTTTCTCTGTTCTTGTACCTCCATTGTAGTCTAGGATTGAGCTGGATTAAGGGATGAACGGAGGACATCTATTCATGCTATTTCATTTGTCATTAAACTGCAAATAAGGCAGAGGATTTGCCTGTAGGCGGAAAAAAGAAGAAGTTGTCATTATGCCTCTTCACGCTCTGACATACATAACTGGAGCAAACTTGTTAGCAGTCTCATTTTCATTTCGCAAAGATTATCCAGATTTGTTCTTGAGTATATGGTTATTCTTGATAACTATGACCAGATTAGATAATGACAGCTCTTTTTAATTGCACAGTCTTTGTCGGTGAGATCAACTCTATATGTATCTAAATCAGTTGTTAAGAATATGTAATTTCTTTGCAACTGCCTTTAAAATCAGCATAATCTTTGGAAGTTGTTGTCTTGAAGATAGAATATAGAATAGTGTGGAGTTTTAGTTTTTTCGATATAGTGTCCATTTTGGTTATATCAAGGACATAAATTTTGATTGTAAAGCATCTGATTATAATAAAAAACCATTTTTGTCTATATAGCAACTTTAAGGGATGTACTATGAACTGTTGGTTTTTTTCTTGACATGAAATTATTAAAAACCATGAGTTTCAGGTGAGGGTGGAATTTAACCTCTATGAGTGCTCATAGAAATGATTAATTTAACGAAAAGCATGTCCCTCTGGTTTGAACGATGTACTTGTTAGTTCGAGCAAAGCTCAAGCATTCCATCATAATCTATGCATAGCCAAGATATTGGGATGAGTAACGCAGCCCCAAACGTGGATCACGTTACCTCACCGAAACCACCTCTGAAAGCGCACAGGTGATACAAATGTTAACAAGTCAAGCTGGTTGTACCGTGCATAACAGGAGCGTCGGGCTCGGGATCCTTATGGGACACACGACCTGGCAGCCTTTTCTGCTCTCAAATTTCAATGCAATCATGGTAACTGGTTTTGTTTTAAGGGCTACAGAAGCAGCCACTGTTTTTGTTTCAGTGTCACATGTTGTGGTTAGGTAGGGAGATGTTATTAATTAGAGGAAGGAATGTGGTAAGAAGGGATGGGAGACCGAGAATGGTTGTAGGCAAGCTTTTCTAACCCCAATCGTCTTACATAGCATCTCATCGTGCCCGGAGCGTCTGTGCTCCATGTGCGGAGCTCTTTCATTAAATCAGCTAAACGTGAAGCGTACAAAGCCGGTTGATCGTTAAACAAACCATTGTTTCGTTTTGCGTCATGCCACTAAAAGTCTCTCATGTAGGAGCTTTGAGGCATTATTTTGAAGACCATTATCGTTTGCATGAACTTGAAATAGCTCCACTTGTGCTGGCAACCTTGTAATCGAATACACCACTTACATCACACATTCATTCCTCTTTCATTTGACGCTAATTCTATTTCAAGCATTAGTAGGGTGAGAGGCAGTTGTTACATATGCTGCAATATGATTAAATTGTAAAGGAGTACGGCAATATTACGTTGTAAAGAGAGCTGTATGCTACCATGCGTGAAGCAATGGTAGAACTGGCGCGGAATTAGAATCGAGTCGAGTGACTTGCTGAAAAAGCGATCGGGCTCTGGGAGAGTAATCTCTCGGCACCGACAGGAAAATTGATTTATTTGCAGAGAAACGAGAGTGAAATATGATAAGCCGTCCTCAGCGTACGTCACTCTTGGTATTATTGGTGATATCAAGTGAGCAATTAGGTGAACGGAACGGAAATACTGCAAATATAGATGTTGAGATTTTGAGATATGAATTGACCTTTTCATATTAAGATTTCCATTTGACTCTAGTTCTGGTACAGCCCAGCCGGCCTTTATATGTAGTACAAGTGTATTAGTGGATGACCTGTGTTTCTGACTACTAGGCCACTGAGGATTATCTATTTAGTGTGCTCTCATTTAAGAGAGCTCTAGATTTCTAATTACATCATTTAAGATTTAACCAGGCTTTGTGACTTTATCTGTTGCTTTCATTCATCCCTTCAATTTATCTTCTGATTTTTGTTATGTTTTTGTTTTTATACATGCTTAAACCTGCCTCACCTAGTTCTTTGAACTTTTAGAATGGGCAAAGGCAATTGAAATTAAATATCAGAGCTACCAAGTCTCACGCATCTTGCGTGAGAATCACGCTTTTCGGGTCCGTCTCACGATCTCACGCAGAACACCCCAGTTCTCACGCAAAATGAGAAAAAAATAGCATTATCATAGATTTTTTTACCATTTTGGAGTCTCAAAACCCTAAATACCGGCAGTTTTGTCGCGCATCAATCCCTGAGTGCGCGAGTGCGATGTTTTCAAGCAGGCGATCGTTATATGCAAGATAGCTTACTACTACGTGAAACATGTGTAGCGTGCGTGTGCCTTCTTTGTGTGCAAATAACTACCGCGCGCGCGCACATGTGGTAACGCGCGCCGCGTGCGCACTGCTTTCAAACACGATGTGAATGATCTCACGCAATTTTTTTTTTGAACTTGGCATCTCTGAAATATGACATTCTCAATTACAAATGAAATATGATGACATTCATCTTGATTTTCTAATAAAAATATTTAGGCATTATATGGTTGAGGGAGTAATAAAAATGAATCTTTCGATAAAACATATAGGCCTACCTGTATGCTCTGTATGCAGTATTGACTTGTTTGGTCTTCAATCTACAGGTCTAATGTGGAAATGCTGCTTAGGGGATTAAAAAACATAGTACTTACAATAGGTCTTCAGCTGATATTCTTTAAGAATAAATTTGATTAATATTTCATTCTTTTTTATCCTAATCCTATAGACAACTAATTAATACTGGAATAGGTTTTTATCCTATATAATAGGTTTTTTTATTTAAGAGCAACCTGAAAACCTATCTGTTTCAGGAAAGTTTTTCATAGATATTTCTATTGTAATGCAGACCCAGGTTCCCCCTTAGCATTGATATAACTATAATATTTGTATTGTTTATCCTAATTAATTCACTATGTCATGCGCAGTTGAGTATATACATATAGAAACTGCGCATTATAAGTCTCCAATTATTATTATTATTATTATTATTATCCGTTTAAGGAATAATGAAAACCTGGAGTGCAGAGGAAATCTGCTTCTTCACCCTTTGAAGTGGTAGCATTACTCAGACTAATACACACTTTTGAGACCGGTGATCAGTCATTTAGGAGATGATGAGACTGGGTAGGAAGGCATCCCCCATCCTCCTTCTCTGAACATGATCAGGGAAGATGGAATAGATGAGGAGAAAACATTTCTTCCAGCTGACTAAATTCTAGGTCAATGATGAGGATGGTTGTGGTCTCTTGTGTCATGGACTGATTTCCCTTTTAGATGTTTCCACATCAGACCAAAGATGTGAAATAGCCCACTTTTTCTAATCTAATGAATGAAGCAACCAGATCAGAGATTGTCAGGCTTTTACCCACACTTTAGGTCATTAAGATGTGTAAATGGTCAGACCACATCATCTTGGGCTAATTTCTGAGATAGATTTTTTTTACGGTATATCTTGTATAGCCCCAAAATATCTCGCTAAATTGAGTGGTGCTTCAACATACCGAGAAAGTTCAACATGCTCCTAAGACATGAGGTCCTATAGCAATATCACATGGTGGCACAGTAAAATTATAAAACCGTATGCTTGTTAGTTTACAATACATACACACACCATATCAGGCTTCAGCTCGAAATATGTTTGTAAATTTTGACTTCAGGCTAATGCATTCACCATTTTGACATTTCAGCTGACTTTGGGTTATTTCTCCCGATCCAATCCAAAGCGGGCTATTTCGCAATTTTTTTCTGGTGAAGAACCAGCTCTTTTGTGTGAGTGATAGGAGTGACCTCATAATGGGCTAGGATAGGGACACAGAGGGATGGATATGCAGGACACACCTGTATGAGCTAGTCTTACCAATCAGACTCTGGGATTTTCTCTGGTTTGAAGTCATTACACACCCTGTTCTAGCTTTCATATTTATGCAGAATCTTTTGATTGGTATTATCTCCTTTTTAATCGTTTTTGAGTGTCATTTAACTTTGTTTTTGAATGATTGATTGAACAAGAACGTGGTACAGTAGATGTCTTCCTGGCAAAGATTAAAAACATGATTTTAAAAGAAGTAGGCCTATATGTTTATTGTTTAAAATTTAGTACATCTTTTACTGTAACTTATTCAGAGCCAAGTCATTAGGTATTGTATCTTTATTAATTTTAGAATATCATCAGGGGCTATACGAACATACATATCATAATAATGTAGGGCCTATTGAACAAATGCAAGATACCAAGACGCAGTACAGGGCCCCAAACAGTAACTGCAGAGAGTTATACATAATAATTAATAATAACTCATTTCCGCTTGAAAAGGTTAGATTCTTGGGGGTGGGAGGGAGGGAATGTTGAAAAAAGGGGAAGGAGTCTGCAAGTGCACACTAGAGCACAGGTGAGCCGCAAAACCAATCTATGGTTGCTTTCAAGTGGCAAACGAAGAAGCATCACCTAGTCAAATACGGACACGGGGCTGCAGGGGATGCGATCACCGATGAAAAATAAAGGGCAAAACGGTGAAAAACGGAGGGAGAGACGGGAGGGAGTGTGTGATCTCCCTGGGCTAAAACTGAGTGAAAATAATCAGTTCTGATGCAAAAAGATGAGAGTACCTCTTGGTTCGGGGGAAGGGTATTGCGGCTTCCTTCAAGGAGACGATGGCCGTCAATCACGATTTCTCTTTTGCTCCGGGAATTCTGTTACTATTAATGAAATTTTCCATTCAACCGGCATGACCCGTTGCTTGTCGTCGGCTAACCGATGTAGTAAATAATAAAGAGTATCACTTGCTTGCCTTGCCCAAAGCTATGCGAATCCCAAGATTGCCTAGTCAGAACGATCATCTTTTCCGTCCTTTCATCCACTCTCCTTACCTTCGTTTAATTCTTATTGATATCTTTATTATCTAAGAGGTTGTACTTTGTGTGGTTTGAATGCCTAGTCCTTTGGGGGAATTTGATTATATTAAATTGAAGCACAGGTTTCTCGTGTGACACTCGTGACTAGATATCATGTACCTGTAATGCAGTATCTAGCTTATATTTAGTGCTTTCTATTGTGCATGCAGCCTCAGTAAAGGATCAATTTAAATGAAATTATATTGTTATTAATTCTTTCAGAGTTCTGTAACTTAACATGTGATAAAAACCCAATATTGACTATAAGATAAGGGTTATGTTTAAAAACAGTTTTATAACAATCATCTAAATGTTTTGCTTAAAAACCAATATTAACGGAATAATCTAACAATTTTCCCTTTATTTTTCTTCTTTTTGTTTCATGTGCTCTTCTTGCCACCATCTTTAATCCACCAATCTCTCCTTCTGGTCACTTGACAGGTAAGTCATTTATATTCTAGAAATAATTTTAGGGGAAGGAATATAAGAACGCATGTGAATGATGCAAATGTTTCAGGTAAAAGTAGGTTTGAGTTCCACAAATGAGAGAGAGCCGATTAGATAGAGGAAGAAAAAATAGAAGTATACTCCCAATTTTCACAAAAAGAATTTTGTCAATTTGATTCTATTTCATTTTTCACTTTTTTGGGGGGTTAAATACACAGAAACCTTTTCAACTTGGTATGTAAATCACAAAAAAAAAAGCTGTTCGGAGTTTTATTATTTGAAATATCCTTGTTATCTTTTTATGTACTTAAAAAAAACTACTTATTTCTAATTCTACTAATGTCAGATGTTTGTTGCCTATTGTTGTCAAATGAGGGCAGCATTTACCTTGAACATTCCCAGACAAGTCATAGGTCACGGGATGTGTTCCAAGAAAAACCCCAAATAAGCAGCTTGTGAAATAGAGCAAATTTAACTTTGTCTTGAGAGTTTGTTTTGTGGATAAGGTAGAGAAGATGAGAGGAATTTATTAGTATGGCCTGTTGTTCAGAAGGCAATTGTCGCTTCTTGTAGGCGACCAGTTTTGCAGCACACACTATATTCAAGGAATTATTCCTACTGGTACCCATTCATCTCACCTGGGTCGAGTGAGGCAAATGTATATTCATGTCTTGTCAAAGGATGTTGGGGGGGGGGGGGGGGGGAAGCAGTACTCTAGTGATTTCAAAGTGTAATTCATACACATTTGATCCATATATTTCTCTTTATTTCCACATGATATGTGTATTATATCTCTTCATATTATGCTCTTCTGTTATTGCCTATCTTAGAGTTTGTCAAGTCTCCATCATGGAGTCCTCCACTCCTCCATCCTTTTCTTCTATCTTCCATTCCCGTCCATCCCTTCTGTGTTCTTTTCTCTTCCTTCTTAAACCTCATCTGGGAGCAAGTTCCACATTGGAATAAACAATATAAGCTTGCTATGTTTATCCTGTCTGTACATACGGGCACTCCCTTTTAACAAGCAGTGACATTTGATGTTTAAACATTGCATTCCTTCATGTGCTGGTAGCATTCGAATCAAAGGTGATACAATGATTTCATCAACAAACTCAATAGCTTGATAAGAAAAATACTATCAAGTTGAGAATGGTGATGGAATAAAACAACCCTTCGTGTAAGAGGATTATTGTCGAAGGCTCTTGAAGACAATTCCATTAGCTCTGGGACTTTTACAAATATCTGCAAGTTAGGTAGCTATAGTCGGTGAAATGTTTTATCTTTGCTTTTACTGGAATGTAGGTCTTGGAAAACATTAAAGAATTAGTCAGAAATGAGAAAGGATTATTTAACCTAGATGGGGCTGGCGTAGAAAGGTCAGGACATGCAAAAAAGTATAGAAGCTAATGTAATAAACGAAGGATGGGTCGGGCTAGGGTACAGCTTATGAAGCGATGAAGCTTTTCAGCATTCTCTCTCTCTCGTGATATCGGCCTTTTGTATTTGGCAGCATAATGCGAGCGTGATGTGAAATGCATGATAGCTGTATGTTAGACCGTGTCGCTGCACTTTATCATGGTAATCTAACCTTCAAGTGAAAATGTTACCTGCTCTCGGAGGTATACCCCAGAATAGAGAAAATGTCTGCGTAAGGTGGAAAGCAAATAACATGAATGATTCTTCAGGTTTCACGAAGCCTCATATAGGGCCTTGCATCATTTTGGATAGCATTGGAAGATAGGTGAAACCATTGCGTAGAAGTTAGGGTCTTAAGGTATCCTTCTGGTTGTCGATGTTGTGTCTGAGGGCTGGCATTTTGAACGACATATGGTTGAGCGTTGAACGAAATATCTGGGTTGGGAATGTAAATTAGGTGCGTTATAATTTGCTTCAATTGGCTGGCAGTGATGGCAGAAACATTGGAGTGACAATCGAGGCTCCCCGGGCTGTCATGCCACGGAGAGTTTGTTTCATCCATGTTCATCACATGTGCCACATGCTATCTCTATAACATTAGCGATTATGTGATCTCACCCGTCCTCAATCTCGCCTCCTCGTCTGTATTTCCAATAATAGAAGAGCTAATATGAGAACTGAATATGCGCGGTTAGGACAAAAACAACACCACATAAATTGAGGTTTGAATTTGACAGTTAACATGAAACAAATTTCATAAGCTTCATGAAAACCAGGAAACTAACTGATATTTTAAGATGGCAAGGATGAGGTAGGAGGGGGGGGAGGTCTTTTGATACTAGTCCTATAGAGCATTTGTGGTTCTCCCATATGTAGCCCCAGTACTCCTCATCACGTGAGTGGAATATTTCCTCTTCCCCTGCCATGACGGACGGATATACTCCACAGGCCTCTTTTTTTTCCATATTTGAAGTGAGCAAATATGTGTGTTTGTCCCAGGTAATGCGATACCCGGCAAAGTGCGCGTGCCCAGTAGCACTAAATTGATTCTGTCCGTGGGTTGCAAAATTAATGCAGTATGTTAGCTATATACATGGATACGGTGTCAGACCCTACAGAAATGTGACTATGTGGGACTAGAGAGAACATTGTGGGGCTCCCTCCCGGGACGTAACCCTACCCCAATTATATGCTATTGTACACAATCCCAGCAACATGTTTAAGGTCAGAGGTCAACTGGAGAACATTACCAAGAAACTTGAGTTACCACGGTTACCGTGACATGTTTTTGTGGTATGCGACCGTCATCCTCGCCCTTGCGCCTGAAAATGACAGTAATAAGTACAAATTTCTTCTTTGATGGACAGATGATGTGATCAAGGGGAGTATTTAGTGATGTCCTTATTGAATTCCACCCCAACGCTGTCTCATTCATATCAGGCGAAGCGTCCGTCATTCGTCAATTTATTTTTCCGTGGGCACAGTTAAAAGAAATTGATGATCCAGAGAAATGAATAACATAAAAAAGATTAGAAATATGGATGAAGAAAGGGAAGATTTGAAGGTTGAAGTGCATGGGGATTCGATTATCTATAACTTATATTTTTATCAATTTGTTGTGGGAATGTAGAAATGAAATTTTAGTAGTCCATTCATTTTTGCTAAAAGAATTTTCCTTCAAGAAACGGAAATGTTCTAGAACACCCCTTCCCTCTTGACTCCTCTACAAAATACTAAGAATTCAATTGAATCCAACATGGCCTCCACATCCCGTAGAGACGAGATCACTAAGATCCAAATCCAAATTCGGCCACATTTTGTCATACCAGAAGCATTCAATATGCCTGCAATATGGGAATAGAAATCTGAATTGCGTTGTATTTATTTAGATTGGATAGAGGGGGTCTTACCGGGTTCCGTCAAGGAAGCGATGAGTACGACATGTGCATCTCGTTTGACGAGGCACATGTGTTTTCCTCTAAAGCCTTTATGAAAACAAGGTCAAAGGTCAATGTCAAGGTAAATTACTTCCCGCTATGCCAGCGTAGGAAAGATCCACGGTCGTGATATTAAGAGACAGATTAGGAGCTTCATTTGATGGGGAGAAAGCTAAATATTAAATCAGTGCAATTGTTCTATTATTGGATACAAATGAAAGATGTTGCTTGCTAGGCAGTTATTGAAAATAAATGTAACATTTGTAAAATAAGTCATGTTTTATTTGCAGGTCATGAATACCATTGAAGGTTCAATGGTTAATTGTTTAATTCTGACTACCAATTCAATGTAATTTATAGCTCGAAACAAAAAAAAAGAAGAAAAGTAATTTCCCCTGTTCCTTAACTGAATATATCCTTTAAAACCTTTGTGGTTAATTTCAGTTAGCCACACTTTTTATCGTACACATTGTCAACCAATAAAATTGTTCAAATGATCCTTTTGTTGCACCTTCAGTAGCAGTAATTTACCAAATTGCTCATTGCTTTTATCATGCATGGAGTGCGTTGTTTACTGATTAGGGGATTTGCGTAGAGGTAGGAAATGAAATGAATTGTTATAATAGTTGTATCATGGGGGGGGGCTGAAAGATATTATTAATTTTTGTGCTGTTGATCAGAGCTCTTATTTAATGCACAATTATTTTATGCTTGAGTAAAGCCAATATTGATATAGTTCATATTTAGCTAGATGTATAGGTAACTTTAATTCAAATTACAATATTTAATGTTCATACCCTTTTTCTGTGAATCTGCAAATAATAATATATATAACATGATGTTTATTACTCATACTTACCGATTTTAGAAATTAGAAAAATGAAATTATGTACTTAAAAATAAGACGAGTGAGTAATATGAACGAATTACATATGAACAAATATTTTTTTGATAGAAACTTGTTGCAAAGATATTGTGAATGCTTTGCTCATTTATTATTTGTCATTCACAGCAACGAAGCAACTTAATAGAGAGATATATATTTAAGGAGATTAAAGTCATATATGCACACATTAGCTGATTGAAAACATAGGGATATTAAGCGATAAATGATAACGGGAGACCTTCCGTTGAAGAAGGGCGAGATAAAAGTAGATAAGACGGATCGTAGGAGAGTGACAAAGGGGTTGATTGGGATTGACATGGGGGGTTTATGCCTGAGATCCCCATAGGACATCTTTCCATTATGCATACAGTTGTACCTCTCTGTACACGCTTTCTTTATGGTACGCATGGAAGTAACGCTTGACCTTGGTGGGAAAGAGGGAGAAAATTGTCATTTATTAAGATGATATGAGACAGGGGTGAGATATAATCCTTATTTGAGTGGCCACCAATTCAACATATCAAATAATATCTTCACAAGTGTGATTTGAGGGGAAAGGCTGGAACGCCTTATGCTCTTCATGCATACATGGAGGATTCTTGGGTATTTCTTATTAAGCATGCCAGATTATTGAGCAATTAAGGGATTCATTGTACCGTAGTTTTAACTAGTTTTGCATCTAATCTAATAGGATTACACACACAGAGGTACAATGTAATACTCTATTTAATTTTGTTAGACTAATATCTTTATTTGATTTGACGAACTATCCAATCTAAGTCTTAATGAAATGACAGTTTGAAATAAAAAGTAGGGTACTCTATCTGATTCCAAATGTACCTTTTTCTATTCGATTATTTTTTATATAATATTGGAGATGCCTTATTAGATTATCTCAGTTGCGTCAATCCGTATGTAATGCATTATGCAAAGGGCCTACTTTCTGTATGAGATACGTGTATCAAACGGCGTATTTCCGTCAGCTTAAATTGCACCCATGTTTCACCAAAGATATTTGGAAAGGTATTATTGTAACAAAGCATGGATTACATGGAGATTCAATTACACACCTCTGATGCAGCAAAGATATTCACAGAGAAATGCCCTTAGAATTAGGCTTTTGCTATTGATACAGGCCGGCATGAATGTTGCTATAGTCTGTATTTTCCATTGCAACATTATTGAAACAAAACATGTATTCGACACAGCTAAAACGTTACAGGCACATCTCCAAAGATGTGCACGTGGGACTAAACAGGGTAACTTAACAATAACATGTCTTACACGTAGCTAAAATGATACAATCCTATTCTATGAAAGATATTCATAGAACTGCCCTTGTTAGCAATAGGCTTTGTTTGTGCAATGTTGTTATAGGAGAGGGCGATGTTTGTGCTGGCGAATCCGTGCGTGGCATTCATAGCCCCTCAAGGCATTTCTTACTTGACTTAGAAACAAGGTCAAGGGAAAATAAGGTGTCATTTTTTTTTCCGACTGGTACATATTTACCTTAGGACTAGGTGTAGAGACTGCCTTTCTGCATTCATATGTACACTGTTGTCTTGCCCTTGCTAAATGGAGGGACCCGTATGTATTGTAACTCTATTGCAGTGTAGTCACAAAGGAAAAGGCGGTTGACAAGAAGTAATTTCCTTTGCTATTATACACACCACTTTTAAATTTTTAAATTATTAAAAGAAACCTAAGTTTGATAGAACACTTTAGTTGAGAATAATCATGAATTACCAGTATCTGATGCTTAGATTATACACATTTCACTTTGTACCTTCAATCTTTCAAAATGATGTACAACTTTGTAAATGGTTGGTTGCTGTGGTATAGGCAAGACAAATTTTGATGGAAATTTTCTGAATATAGTGCTCAAAAGTAGTTTTTCATTGCATTTATGGCAGAATTAAAGCATTTCTAATTCATGTTAAATGTCATGAGAGATATATTGCATAGCCCAAAGACTCCCTTTACAGTCATTTCCCTATAATGCTTTTCAAAATGGATACCTCTGCTTTCTTCTCCTGACAACTAGCAGGCCTGTTTTTTGACAACTCTGGTTATCTTCTCATGATGACTGCAATAATGTAGCTCTCTTCTTTCCTTCCCTCTATCCTCATCATCATCCACATCATCATCAGCATCACCTTCCTCTTGCTCCGTGCTATAAGAAAAAACTAAGGAGTTGAGAAGAAAGTGGTTTGTGAATTAAACAGCTGCCTGTACGACTCCCAAAGGCAATGCCTCTGAATTAGTTCACGCAGAATGCCTGCACTTTCTTATTCACCTTAAAGAGGAAACGCAAGTTAAAGAGGAAATAAGATGAGGGGGAAAAAGTACAAGATGGGAGAAGATGGAAGAAGTAGGATAAAAGAAGAAAAAAGGTTAGATGGGGTAAAGATGAGGGCATGGGGGAATAAGATGGGAATAGACTATGAAGAGCGCTATGTTTCCCGCATAGCACCCAAAGTAATTCACAGAGTATGGCAAGTTGACATAGTGATGAAACATGAAGCGCAATTACTCTGATGAGGTTGCTTTGATTCGTTCGTCGTCTTCCCGATCCTCGCCCCGCACGGAGACCCAACCCCGCTTCCCGGTTCTCCCTGCGCTGGCCGCTCGAATGGCACAACAAACTATGCAGCGATCGGATGAACCCCCCTGAGTGTAATATTGCCAATTTGTCAATTGCTGTTACGGGGGTCAAAATTATGACTGGATCGATCGGAATTGGGAGCTTCTTCCATGTAAATAGGGGAAGGCTTGAGGCAAGGGGGTTGTATTTCTTGTTGGGGAAATCATCTTTCTTGCTACTAAGTGCTTCCACAAAACGTGAAGGCACTTTTTGATAATTCGTCATGCAAATTCAATTGTTAAAGTGTACATTTTAATTTATATCTTTTTAAAATTAAATGTACTTTCCAACATTCTTTTTTCTACTGCATTGATATTGATTATACAGTACTTGCACTTTACAAAAGAGAAATACATGAAGGTATGTTGCGCAGGACATTCTAAAGCCACTGGTAATTGCAACCTGCTTTAATGTGCAGTTATTCTCAATGTGATCAAGACCTTTTTCATTGCCAATCATTGACCTTGAGGGCAGTATGTCCAAGTTCATTATCCTCAACTCGATTGAACCTATTGATTTTTCTTTACTCTCCCTTTCATATCTTCCACCTGTTTTGAATTGTGCTATGCGTGGAGTCATCTTTGCTAATACAATGATAATCATAACATCAATTTATTTCCATGCCCCGTTGCTAAACAAATCCCAAATGACTACCATAAAGGTCTTGCAAAATCGAGCCAGAGGCAATTTTGTTTTGCACATTTATACTTTGAAGACGATGATTATATAGGCCTAGTAATTACAAACTCAACATATCCCAAAGGGCTACCGCAAAGGTCTTGTAAAAATGGAGCCTTCAGCAATTTGTATTATAAATTTTCACTGTAAAGGAATGGTGATGATGTAAGTATAGTTTTTAGATCTAGCACTTTAAATTGGCCTGCAGGAATTTGAAATGTAATCTGATTGAAATTGCAACTTTAGTGCTTACCATCAAGCATTTTAATTTATTTATTCTCAATACAAAATATAAGCATATTATTTTTAAAAATTAGGGTAATTGTGAATACTTTCATCATGTATTATAACCGAACACATCCACCTCTAAGAAAACAAAAATCTGCATGCTATTATATCGAAGGGAGAGACACAAGATACCAATGCTCATGTATGAAAAACAGAGTAGCATTGATCAACACATCATTATGAGCAACTTGGAGAGAGGGAGGGCTCGGCGGGGAAATGGATGATCAAATAAAGAGTGGGATATATTGTATTACCGAGATGTCCTGTGGTCAGATCTAATGCCAATTCAAATCTAACAGATGCACCTGCGTGTATGACTCAAAATTTGATTATTTGCTAAATAACAGGTCTTTCGGAGTGTTAATCTCGTGGATGCGAAAGAGTGTCTCCCTCGATTGGACGCGGAAGAAAGTGTTTGTTTGGTTGATTATTCGTTAGCGGAGAGGATTGAATCTAACTCCCTTTCTCTCTGATAGGGGCTGTGGATCGCTATCTATAACCCGCTATTATGTTAGTGTCATATCGCGGAGTGGAAAAGATAGAGGCAGTAATTAACACGAGAAAGTGCCTGTCATGGATAAGAGAGGTTGTCATGGCAACATGTTATTCCTCTCTTGTATTGTGTGAAATTGCATTTGTGTCCCAGCCCAGCAAATTATTTGTGTCAATTGTGAGTTGGAAACCGCTGACCTGAAGCTGTGGAGGGTTCGTGCGGTTTTCTGCGCCTGCTATTTTGCATGCATGGATGAACGCAAGCTTGGCCGCACTAACTCTAACAAACCAAAGAGACATCTCTCCCACCCCCCTCTCTCTATCCTTTCTTTACTTCTGTTCTGTTGTCCTCCTCTTCACTCCCTATGTCTCTCTCTCTGTCTTTTTTCTTTCTATCCTGATATGTATATCTTTTTTAATATACCTTTTTATCCACTCTCCACCCCTCTTTCTTGTTCTTTCCTCCTCTTTTCTCTGTCTCTCTGTCTCTTCTTTTCTCTGTCTCTTTATCTCTTCTTTTCTCTGTGTGCTATTGCTTGCCTTATATTAGACACAGCGTCAAACAAGATATGCACGTGGTCGTGCCATGTTTTCCTCAGAAAATAATAATCGGCCCTGCATTTGCGTGTGTGCAAGAGAGTGAAGGGTAGAGAATGACTGAGGAAGCGAGGCATGTAAAAATATGGTAGAAATATACAAAATGTAGGGAAAGAGATGGAAAGATTGAAAGATAGAGAAAAGGAGAGATAAGGAGAGAAGAAGAGGATGGTTATGAGTGGGCGGGGCCAAAGAAGCTTTGACCTTGACCAACGATGTATTCTGATTGGTTTGTCAGGTTAGCACACTGCACTCCAACGTGCCATTGACTCTCTATGCACTTTGTGAGAGGCCCATGACCAGGGTGGAGAAGTAGAGAGAGGCTATTGCCTCGTTCGCTACTGCATCCATATCAAAAAGATCCCTGACAAATATCAGCCATATTGCCTTCTACATCTGTCATTGAATCATAATAACAATAAAGCAAGAGTTATTTACCCTTCCCTGATATGGGCAGGGGCTTTATTAAATTGCCAGTCGTTTGATATGCCTGACCCACTTTGGGGCTTGTTTTCCTTGTCTAGTTTTTCCATATTTCATTTGATTTGTTTTCTGTGCTATTTGTAGCACAGGGGTATAAATGTCACAGCCATGAATTGGTTCTGAAATGTTCATATTTTGCTATTGTTCATGTGGCATTACTTGCTCTACATTATTTGGCACTTATATGCATGTATAATGATGGTACTGTTGCAATTGTTTTCAAGAAAATGAGCAGGAGTTCAGTGCAGATATTCCCCAAATTGGATCCAACTTGGATCCAACTTGGAACTCCGGTGCCTGAATCCCCAAAATTTAGAAATGTCTACAAAGAATATGGATTTCACCATCTTCTCTCACGTCCCTGATTTCACAGACTACCTGTATAAATTCAGGGGAAAAAAATGTATTTGAACTCTGAATTTTAAAAGGCAGCACTAGATTTAACATGAATGAATTAATGAGATGCTGTGGAGCATGAGTATGATTTGAATCCTTAGCTATAGCATCCCTTTTCTCCGGGGAAGGCATCTGATACCCCCAATTTAAGCTTCAATCAAAACCTCATAGCATAGTCCTGCTGATAAGAATGGACTTATGTTTGGTCTTTAGGATGAGTGTGGTGGTTTAAGGATATGCTCCAGTTGTGGTAACGAGGAATAAAATTGGAAATATTGCACAAATTTTTATACTTGGACATGGACACAAATTCTTATTGATACGGGAGTCAACATAATCTAGCCTTCTTTTTTTAGCATTGTTACTAATATATTGCTATTTATTAGCTTGAATCAAAGAAATCCTAATAAAAAGTGATAGAGACCTTAATACATTGTTACATTCCCACTGCATGGCCCATGTAGCATGTAGGAAACCGTCTTTTAAGCCTTATTCATATGGTGCAGTTCGTATGAAAGTGGGCAAAACGGCTGTTTTCTACATGCTGTACAGCCCTCCGCAGTAGATATGCGACTGTGGCATAACTGGACATGAACTTTAAGATGGTGACAACCTTCACCTTTAGAGTAGTTGTTTGCTTCTCTATCCTGTAATCACCTTATTTGTTGTGAAGGAGCCTCAAAGATTGGTTTCTAGGTAGGAAACAGCGTGAGGGGTTTTAATAAGTGACTGCATCGCTGACCAGCATATAGGTTCTGACAGAGGTGAGAAAGAAAGAGAGAGAGAGAGGCAGACAGAGAGAGAAAGAGAGATGGAGACATGCAGATGAGACAGAGAGAGAAAGAGAAAGAGAGAGAGAGAGAGAGAGAACAAGATAGGTAAAGAGACGGGAGAAAGAGAGAGACAACAAAGATGGAGGGGAAGGGAGAGAGACGGAGGGGAAGGAAGAAAGAAGAAAAATCAGAAACAGAGAAAATGACAGGAGAAGTTAATAATCGTATGAAAGTGAAAGTTATTAAAGAAGTGAGTTTTAGAATGATTTAAAAGGGAGATCGTGTGGAGGATGGGGAAAAGGGGACCAGCGCCTGGTATCCACTTTAATGAATAGTGATAATCTAGGCAGGGATGCTCATATTTTTTTTTCAAATAGGGGGTCATCTTTTTCAAAGTAAGGAGAATGAGGGACCCTGGGCATTAGCGTTGTCACAAGGTGTGCCTGCTTGTGTTGAATGCCTGATTCAATTCATTGGCTCATGTAGGAATTGGCAGAAAGATGATGCAGTTTGCTAATTCCTTCAAAAGACTTGAAAACTGCAATGAATATTGGAGCAGGATGAAAGGATGAAAAGGATAAAAGGATGCAAAATAAATCATTGCATAAGTCGCTTATTATCTCGGACAGTAACAGATGAGATTAGAGAGGGATGGTGAAAAGCTTCCTGGAATCTTGGGGCGAGCTAGGATAGCGGTTAGGGATTGATTGATCACCATACATCATTTCTGCATCGCCTAGCTTGTAGGTTTCATGCTCCAATAACCATGGCAACTGTATTATCCCCTTCATCAACTTCATCTTCGTCTTATGTAAGCATACCTGGGCATGCACCCCTCCCACCAGTCCGACCCCCTAAATGTCATCTCATGAAACTTTTGGGGAACTTCATCTCAGCCCTTTTCTGGTGCCAAACTAGTCGAACCTTACGCAAACGTGCAATGTCTTGCCTCCCTCTCTTGCACCTGACCTTTTCCTCAAAATGTCATCTTATGAAAAGATGGAGGGAAAATCTTCTTCCTTAACTTTGCTCAAAATCTTGTTGAACAGTCAGTGGCGATGCAAGAGGCCAAGAGTAAGGTCATGCTTTCAATATCGACCCTTCCAAAAGTGATGCGTGGTGGGGAAACAAGTCCACAAAGCAAATTTTTTATTTTGTTCTTAAATATAAGGAGTTGTCAGAAAAATTATGCAATTAGTGAGAGAAACTTTGATGATCTCTAGTGGGTATAGTCATGGCTAAACATTATTTGGGAGAAGTCCTCCAAATTCTGAGCCTTGAACCCCAACAATTTCAAAATTATACAGATTATTTAGATTATTTATGTCTATATATTATTTAAGTGTTTTCATAATGCGCTGTAATATCTTCCATCACTAGTTCTAGAGTTGCAATTATCTAGATGTACATCTGCTAAGGAAATCATTTTTCTCCATTATCGACCATAATGATTTGACAAATTTGATCTATAATTGATCGCCATGACAATAGCACCTTGTTATTTGCACCATGTTTTTATGCCAATTACCGGGAATGAATTCCCATGTTTACTTTATCTTCATTTGTTGGAGTCTAATTGGCACCTTTATGTGATTTACTAGTCTGTTTGTGTCATGTAATCCAATTATGTTGAAATATAATTCTCTGTTATTACCTGGCAAGGTCCAATGTTCTATAAAACATTTTTGGTTCGAACGTCAGATATAATATTTAGTAGATGAGTATCATTGATATTTCTAGATGAGTATTACTGAGTTTCAATTGTTTTACAAGAAACACAGATCCATGTAATTATACAAAATGCATGTAAATACACAATGGTTATTACAGACCCAACATACTTTATCACATTTTGGGTCATGATCAAATTCAATTTAATTCTTTATTAAACTTTATTTAACATCTACATGTATGCTGTGATAGATAGATCTACAATAATCGTTCATTTACCACAGGAATAAAAACCCGTTTTGTACTGTAAAGAAGTCATTTTGGGACAATGACTCAATGTATCTCTATGTTTATGGCACATCAAATTTCTATATCATTGATTATTTCAATATTTATTAATGTTTATATATATGCATTATATCAATTCAATTAGTCATTATTTATTTCATATAAGATATAAAAGGAGATGCAACATAAATAAGTTGTACCTTTTAAGGACTTTGATAAATAAACAATACCCTTTGCTTGACTTGGACATGAACCCTGCTCATTTTTCATTAACTATTTATTTATTATGACAAAATGTCCTGTGGTACATTAGCTTGATTTATGGCATGAATAACCTGAACTAAGATTCTGTCCACCAGAAATAGATAATGCTTAGGAACTGTGTATGCTTGGTTTTAAACTGCAGTAAACACATGGGAATGCATGTGCCTCAAATTTAGTATTCCATTGCGAAGTGGCTTTAGCATTGAGAACAGGGCAATACACTTGTAGCTGCAGACTTGTGTCTCTGAGCGAGGGCGCCATGTAGGGGAGTGGATTGCTTCGGACGGATGTAGATACCTGTTTTGACCCTCTCATCGGCAAGAAAAAGAATAATGACCACTCTATGTGGTCAAGTGAGTTGGGTATATAAATAGAGGTCAAATTTCCCCCTTTTCTCTGAGATTATGCATCTTTATGTCCGTCTGTTGCTGATTCCAGCACTGTATTGTAAACACATTGGATGAAGGGTTGCTATGCACCTGCAGATTTCCTTTATTGGTTTTGTAGAAAAGCAGTGTTATCACATTGGAGATGTTTTATCACCAGAAGATGTCTCCCAGATGAGAAAAATCTTGTAAATATGAACATGGTAGGTTTGCAGTGTAATTGAAATCATCAAGATCATCACTGTCGTCGTCATCATTATCATTATTACTATCATCCTCATCATCACTATCATCATCATCACTATCATCATCATCTCTAGCTTCATCATCATCATATCCATGATCATCATCATCATCATCGTCATCATCATCATCATCATCTCCATAGCTGCCAACTGTTACGAAAAATTCGTAATTATTACGAATTTTTACCCTTTATACGAAAATACGAATGCACCTTTAAAAATTACGAATATGACGCCGATTTACATTTATAATCTCACACGTCACGCACGTGTTATATGCTGTCTATGTAGTCTCTACTACGGCGCGCGCTAGGTACGTACATGTGCACATGAAAGCAACACACGAAAACAGGCATTCGTAGTGAGGCGGAGGCCATTCAAAGTACATGCACGTGTCGTTAGTGCATACACACAGCGAAAGACGAAACAGCGCATCGTAGTGAAGGCGAAGGCCATCAAGTAATGCATTGATTGTTAGTGCATACACAGGCATGTGTATGTGTGTGATGCAGTTGTGATGTCGCTAGCGAACGTCGACCGTATTTGTCTCCTTCTTCTCTAGTTTTGACCATAAATGGTGGAAAATGAGCGTAAAAAGAAATGTTACACAGCAATATGGACAGAGTTTGACTTCATCACAAATGAAAAGCAACACATGCATTTTACATATGTCGAAGGATATCTCCATCGCTCATGGCGGCCGTAGTGACATTGTTTTGCATACCAAATTCAAAACTTCACATGCGGAGTTTGAATCTGAATCTTCATCCACCACTCAAGATAACTTCATGGATGAACTTCGCAGGATTTAAATGTTACGCGAGCTGAGTGCTTGTTTACATCATTCTACTTGTATTGATACAATGTAAGTGATATTAGTGAATGCTCATATTCATGAATTCATCTTCAGATTCATAAAATTTGGCCATAATTTCTCAACCTAAGCTCCACCTAAAAACAACAGAAAAAGGTTTAATGCTCCAAAATAGGGCTCAGATTGCACCAGAGAGCGTTCTAGAACAGCCCGGCCGCAAGGGACTTCGCGCTTCGCGCTCGTGATGTGCGCTTCGCGCACATGTTGATGTGCGCTACGCGCACATTTCTGTGTTTATTATCTGATCATTACTAATTTGAAATTTCAAATGTTGGCAGCTATGCATCTCCATCATTATCATTGTCACCACCATCATGTCCACAGTCATCATCATCATCAACATCACTGTCATCATCACTGTCATCCTCATCCTCATCATCATCATCATCCTCCCTGCCCATCGTTATAGTCACCCATCCTATAACCTGACGTGCCCTTGGTGAGCTAGCAACCCAATGAATGCAGTGATTCGGGTATCTCCCACCCTGCCCCTGCATCAATAAGTACCAATCAAGAGAGGAGAGTGCAAATGCATTAATACTCAATTAATCTGACCGCTCCCATGAGAGGAGTGCATCACAAGGTGATACCAGGTCGGTAAACCCTGTATAGAAAGGTCACCTGAGAATGACTTTATGCATCTAGTCTAAAGTAGCACCTGTATAGAAAGTTCAGTTTAACCTGCGTAGGGAAACTAATCAGTTTTAAGATACTATACCATGGTAATACCCCTTGTCTAGGGAGGTTACTGTTACGATATTGCTGTAGTGGAATTTTGTATGACCTGTACATAAAGGTCACTGGGAGACTTCTTGATAGTGGAACCTGTACAAAGAGAGTGACTGATTAGGGAAAGAATATGCTAAAGTATACAGAGATGGTGACACCTGTATACAAAGGTCATTTGAATGTACCTGGATCGTAGGTTATACCGTGCACTGAACCTTCAAAATGGTCTTAACTTGTTATACCTTAATGTAAGTACAAAAGGGGTTTAATTAACCCTGTATAGATCTATGCTGCCTATTTGGGGCGGAATACATGGTGCGTTGTACAATAAAACTACTGATGGGTTATCAAATGCATTGATTGCTGTTTCATGCTTCAGTGAACATGTAGGCCTAGATGATTACGTATTAAGTTGGGATTTGATACGAACGCATAGGTGTTACGTGAAGCCCAGCCTGCACATGGGTTTAGTGATTTGGTGATGGTGAGGTAACATGCTTTGATTGATAGAAATTGGAATCAATAGAGAGCGAGAACGCTAATTCCTGACCCAGTTTGGAGGGGTTATTTCGCTCTAGTTGCCCATATATTGCTGTGAGATATCACAAGTTTGGACTCTACTGGTCTAAAGATATAACACTCTGCACATATGTGATGCAGATGCACTTGGACATGCTAGCAATTTGATGAGAGATCGCGAGCCAGAGAATAAGAGATTGAGAGAGAGACGGAGAGAGAGAGAGAGAGATAAAGAGGGAGAGGAGAAAGAGGAAGAGATAGGATGGAAAAGAGTAGAGAAATATATATACTAAGATGGAGAGAGACAAAAATAGAAGGAAAGAGAAAGATGGGAATTGAGTAGGGATGGGTGAATGGAGAGATAGAGAAAGGGATAGATAATAGTGACAAAGAGATAGGAATACCATGAATTAGAAAGATACCAAGATAAATGTATTGGGATTGCGAGACGAGTGCGCTGAATATGTAAGAACTTAAAGAGAGACAGATAGAGAAAAGAGAGATGAAGAAAGAGAAGGAGAGAAAAGAAGCTTTCATGATGGATGCCTCTGAATTGTTGAAAGCACCCTGATGCTATGAAAGTGAGAGATTTGACACTCTGAATATTAGAGCATTGAAGTCCATTTAGCATGCAGCTGTATGAAGTGCTAGTTCCCATAGGACAAGTGGGCCATCCAACTGTCTCTAATCAATGCCATTCATTCATTTCTTTTCTCTTTTCATTAAAGGAGGCACAAGTTTGATTTGAAATTTCTTGTTTAAAGGGAAAGTATAGCTCAAGTTGGAAAAGTGAAAATTATTTGTGAGCTTTCAAATTATTTCCACTTTCCCAAAGAAGAAAGTCCACTGCAAATGATTGCTCTTCAAATTCATAATCATAATCGAGACAAAAGCTTAAATTTTTTGTTCAAACACTCGTGTAGTCCCATACATTCTGCAATACAGAATCTAGTTAGTTTCATACTTTGGTGATTCCTAAACCAAAGTTTTTTTTTGTTTGTTTTTTTTTTGCTAACACTGCATCCATGATAAATATGTAGGCCCCTATGTGATAAACCTGTCTTGATGAAAACATTTCTTAAAACTGTCTCTCGAAACCATGTATTAGGGGACGTATAATTGATAAAAACATGGGAAATCACTTTATCTCGGATGAAATAATAACATTCCAATCAGAGCCTGAGGCGTGTTGCGTAATCTTCAGCGCCAACCCGTCTGGAGTTAATCCGGTTAATCCTTCATGGCTAGGCTAACAAACCAGAATTCCGAAGTAAATCTAACCTATGTTTTGTTTTTGAAATGGAGCATATTATACAAGTCCTCTCTTTGAATTTATACGGAGAGACCCGTTGAGAGTCTGTAAACTAAGAATTGTTGAGGACTCGTAAATCCGAAGCTACTGACCCTATTTACTGACTGAATTCGGTCAACTTCGTCATGTTCGTGCTGTCCGAATGTTAATCCCCAGGGGGCGTTTCACGAAACCATGGACAAGTAGTCATATCTTTATCCACCAACTACGTAGTTAGCTCCATCTTACTAAGTCGTTTACACAAAGCTCTTCCAAGCTCGACAATTTGTATATCGATATTATCGGAGATGATGTCATCGAGCAATAGCCTTAATCACGGTTTCGTTGATATTTAGACATTGTGGTTTAGCAAAATTTTCAATATTATCGAAATTGAAGTGATAAAATCGGTCAATAACAGTATGAAATCTCATAGATTATGTATAATTTATAAAATATGAATTAAAACGCACAATGTTTCTTACTGCATAATTTCAAGGTGTCAATCATGAATTGATAAGACCACGTCAGAACATGAGATGGGTACCCCCGGATGCGCTAATTTCATAGTTTCGTAAATCAGACTATAAAAAAGTACGCTAGCTGAAAATGGAGCTAGATTGAGATTTTTTCCTAAATTTTCGTTTGCTCACAAAAAGAAATTAATAGTGCATTGTAATTGAAAAGAAATCTATTCAAAATTATTAATTTTGGGACTAATAGATCGATTTTAACTACCAACGTAGTCTCTGCGGGTCTCTTTTTTTAGCTTTATGGTAAGCTGATAATGCTTTTGCAATTTATTCTATTATTTCTGGATGGATATATTACGAGATATATTTCTTTTATTGGATATAAAATCACTTAATTGTTAACAACCATTTATTTTCTAGATATTAGACAAAATCCTGAGGTTGCCACATTTTGTATGAACAAAAATGAGAAAATCGAGATTGTCGCGGCAAATGCAATTCGCCCAAACCGATCGCTTGCCATAAATTGCGTTTGATTGACGTATCAGCGCTCTCCAAAAGATATGACAGGTCCGGAGCTGTCATAAGTATTTAGTCAGCTTGTTGTCCACGATCTTGTCAGAGAGGGCGCTTCGTGGAACCCGCTTGTGGACAAGTTGTTCACTATCTCCGATTTAGTCAAGAAGTTAGACTTATGACGGTTTCGTGAACCGCCCCCAGTAGGCCGAACGCCTGCGTAAGCCACTGTCGATTGTGTATGAGTCAATGGAGCTCAGGAAAAACGCGCATTCCCCACGATCTCCGACTTTCAGGGCCCTTTAAGAGCTTTAAAAACTACATGCCCCGGTATTAATTTTTTTTTAGATATGTAAGCCTACATATGGCTATTCTGTAGTGGCGTAGATTTGAACAGTGGTGCTATTGACACAGCTGATTGGCAATGCATGATTGAAACTGAATACTAGAATATTCTGAATTATTTTCTCAGGCATCAAATTCAGAGTGAGGCAATTTCTGTGTTTTGATCAGAATAATTGATCTCTATATTATTGATCATAAAATAGGTATGCCTCACAATGTTTTCCTGGCCTGTTTCAGTTCTCACTGCATGTAAACATAGTTGTATGCCTTAAATTGTAACTCATATAGTGTTTGAAACTTTGAATCTCTGCTTCAGTGCTATCCTATGGCAAAACACTCATCTAAATGTGTCGCTCTCCACTCGGGTGAAGTCAATGGGTACCTGGTAGGACAAAATTACTTGAGTACCTTTTCAGAGAGAACTTTGGCTGAAGCTAGGGCAATAAAAGTATTCACCGCTTACATATAGCTAAGAAACAGCTGTATAGGCCTACATCAAACTATTCTTATAATATTGTTTTGCAATCTACACAGGCCCTCTATTGGGCAACTCCAAGCAACTTTGTTGGTGCAAATCAGGTGTTGAAGACCTTTCTTGATCTACTGCGGCTGTTTTACGCTGTTCTACGTGCCTCCCCAACCTGAAATAGAATCAGGTGCTGGCATCTCGCCCCCAAGCAACACCCAGTCTGTGCTCTTCCGTCATCCCGGAGTCAATGAACTTGGTTGCCATGCCGACTAACCATTTATTTACTCCCAATCACTTTGTGGCCCCCTTCCAAGTGTCAAACACTTCTTAATGGAGATGAAGCATAAATTGCTCCAAGGAAGACATGTTTTTTGTTTACATGCTTTTTCTCAATGCATGAAGGTTGGTTTCTTTGAGCCATGTAAAGATCTATCTATACAGTATTGAAGACCTTTGGCATGGTTGACCCGTACTAGTGGGGTTGCAGGTGCCAGAAAAAGATTACCCCCTCATGGTAACCGGATATCTGACTTTTCTTTTCATAATCCCATCTCATTCAATCACACGTCCATGGGAAAAATACATTGATGGTTTGATAGCCAATGGCTTGTCCTGTGCTCCGTAATAGTGTAAGAAAAGTCTCTATGATCAACACAAACCCCACTTACATTCTAAAGCCTTTTTTTATAAGATGCTATAAAAGGAGGATCTTGAGTTGAAATCCAGGCACACAGTGCTTCTATAACAAGGCATTTTGTTGAATATACTTCCCTCCACCCATTGGTTAGATGGGTGTCAAATGGTTTGAATTTAAGCATGTCCACTGCATGTGCAGTGCCCTGTAACATAGAACAAATGATTTTGTAAACTCCATATCATGTTTCTCTTTAAAAAAAGGTGAGAAATGGAAAATAGTTATTATTTGGAGTTTGCTTTTGTGCTTGGGGTGTCATAAAGTGTGACTCATAATGTATGTGACATCAATACACTGAGGTCATGAGAGGTCACCTATATGCAGTGTGAATGACCTAGAGGTCACAGACAAGCACTCCATCACAGGAAGTGACCTTTGACATTATGTGTCACATACAATCTGAGGTGATTTATGAAGTGGCTGAGATACAATAGAATTATTATATTCTCCCAGAGTCTCCAAGAGATGATTTAAAGGTAGCTTGTCACCTAGGCCCCTGTGATTTATGACTTATTTTATCCTAGTGGAATCAAAATTTGAATCATAATTAAAATCATAATTTAAAACTAGTGGCAGGAGTGGGATCAATTACACCCTTTTCTGCTTACAGCCAGAAGGGCATTACCAATGACTTTGTGTGTCTAACCAATTGCATAAATGCCCTTCTAGTTCTCAACAGATGATATTTATATCAAAAGGAAACTACATATCTATACTCTATACATTTGTCAACACCACAAGTTGTAGTTGTATGATATCTTCAGAGATAGGCGAGAAACTTTAATCCTTCAAATTGAACATTTTGTAATTTCTTTCTGAATATTCAAACTATGTGTCATTAAGATTTAGTTTTGAGGTGTTAAAAAAGGAGAGAACAACACAAGATAGTAGATATGATTAGACTTCTGAACCTTTAATTTGATTATGGCTTGAAATGTGGGTATATTACATTTGGTTGCTCTCATTCTGTGAGATCAAGACATACATGTACAGTACATCATTTGCAATGCATTTTACAATCCAAGTTTGAGATCTTTTACTTCAAAAGGAGCAAATGGCATGTATTGGCCTACATAACAAACAAAACAAAAATCTCCTAGACTAACTGGGCCAGATTCCTGTTTCTCTATTGGGAGATGAATACTGGTAAGCGATTTTTGTAAAGTGTTAGAGGCCGATGGCTAGATTACTCTAGGATTTAGGTGGCACGACAAAAGGTTGTCCTCTTGGCCTCAAATGCTTCCTCATATCTTTTTACTCCACCATACATCCCTGTCACAATGGAGACCCTTACCAGATCTGGATTAGATATATTGTATTATCCCATATGCTCCAATCTGCGTCGATGTCAGGTCCATTTGGCGTTGTTCTGACTGGAGCTTAAGCTTTCTCACTCTTGGATCCATTTGGGTCTTAAGTTCTTAGAGGCTAAAAGTTGGGAGTCCTCCAGAAATAGCCAAAGACGTCTCACCAAATATGGCCAAGACTCCGGGAGAGCTGTGGGGGAGGGGATTGTGGAGGAGGGGTGATGGTGATGAGTTTGCTAGCTGGCTTAGTCTGAAAGACGATGAAAGGTCTTGAGCCACCCCAGCAGTATAGGTGAGCTTTTGTCCGTCTGTCTGTCCGATTGGATTGTTTGTTTGTAGACATATGTAGGCCCCTAACAGAGTATGATGCTGTGCCTCAATGAGATCATCAATAAAGGCTTGCATACATTCTTGGAGTGGTCAATTTTTCTCGCTTATAATCTCTCGCTGTGATTTATGGTTCTTAATTGTCTGATAACTTGTCATTAACCAATCCACTGCTAGTGATGAAAGCTGGAACATTGTATTTGGTAATTCCATATAAAAAATACTTGGTCTAGTTTGTAAAGGGTTAAAAGATAATTTGTTCAATTCATAGTCACAAGGATTTTGATTCAAATCATGTAGCACAGAGGTAGTGCCCTTCAGACTCCAAACTTATCATTTCATTTTACAGGAACATACATGTATCTACGATACAAATCCTCCAATTAAATGCTCTTTTTTAGGTATAAATCTTAATTTTCAAGTATCATTAAAATGATTCACGCTGATAGTACTCTCTGACACTTGATTTAAGTTAACATTTTGCAGTATTATTGCTTTCGTTAACTCTTAAACAGACTGTTTAAACCAAATATTGTAGCAAAAGTCACAAGACATGGCTATGGTGTTCTGGTGTTCTATTGTAGGTTGACAGAGACGAATACAAGAGCATTGTTGAAATGTCTGCTCTCCGGCAAGCCACAATTACGACCCTGCATGTTATCCAAGAGCCCCTGCTAACATGAAGCCAAGACAATTAGGAGCCTCATTGTATGCAATTCTGCTCCCTCTCATGTTATACATTGACGTTAGTCTCCAATAGGTTACATCGCAATGTATTTTCATCTTCCATATAATAGGATTTCATTTTCCAATTTTGTTTTTTATTAATAAGCTGGATGGTTTTTGCCTCAATGTCAAAACAAGATTTATCTTCATGTAGTTTGTGCGTTGTTGTTTTTGTGCCTCTACTTTCTCTTTCTAATTTGATCTCAAAATTTTCTTGCCTCTCTGCGTTTTTTCTTTCACTACATGATATGATTTTGTCTATAGCACTTTAATTTATATGTATTTGATCAAATACTCTATCTCTCTTTCTCTCTCTTTCTCTCTCTCTCTCTTTCTCTCTCTCTCTCTCTCTCTTTCGGTGTCTATCTTGATTGTCTTTACTGATGTTTTTGTGCATGAGATGAGACTCTGTAAAGATACAACATATCAATTTTCTGTAAAACCCTTTCTCTTAAAATGCTTATCTTTCCGAGATATTGATCACTTATCAAGGGGCTCTGTAATTACTCATTTACTCTCATTATGTCAATTTCTCGTCTTAAATTTTCCAACATTCTACTTTTTTCCTCTTTCATTAGTCTTTCTAGCAGCTGTTAATAATTGCATTAAACTTCATCCCAACCTATGCCCTGTTTTTATAAGTATGTCATTTTCTGAGGGAATTACGTGTAATTCCATGAAAATTTTTAGGCCTTTTGGGCATGTCTATTCTGCCTTATTTTTATCACTTTAGTCAGAACTTGTTGTCTCTAATTATCGTTGTAGGTTATAAATTTTTTTCTTGCATACCGGTACCTTAGTCACACCAAAGAGTAGTAACTCTTTCACCAAAGCGTAGTTACTTAACCAAATCATAGTAACTTCTACACCAAATTGTAGTAAGTATTACACCAAAGACTAGTAACTCTAACTCCAAAGCATAGTAACTTTTATACCAAAGACTAGTACCTCTTACATCTAGGCATAGTAAATCTTACACCAAAGAGTGGTAACTTTTACACCAAAGTGTAGTGACTCTTTGGTTGCACTGATAAGAATGTTTCTGGATTTATGTTAGATGTAACAAAAGGTGACATTACGTGAATGCAGAAATTTGTTTTCCATTAAGAGTCTATTTTTCATTGTGACTGGGTCTTATGCAATCTTCGATCTTATAAAAGATTTGAGTGTTAATGGGGTCTCTAAGTGCTGTAGAGCTGTTTATGTGGGAGGGTTACATTGTTTAGCTGTGCTTCATTTATGGCCTCTCTGTGTATAGATTACAGGCACTTGAGGGAGCAGCGCGAGGGTAAGGAGGGATTTAGGGGGAGAGGTTTTTCTGTGCACAATCCAGTGAGTTGGGAAATCAGGTGGGATAGCAATACAGGGAGTAGATAGGGTCGATGATTGCTACATGTTTATCCAATAGGATTGTCATATATCAGATACACGATGATAACAGGAAAGCAAGGGGTCTTTAGTTGAATCTCTGAGTTTTTATTACAAATATGGCCTCTTTATTGATAATAAGCAGTGCTTATTGCATGTTTATACAATCTGCGTCTTCAGTATCAGATATAGAATGATAACATGAAAACTTAGGACTTCAGTCAAATCTCCTAGTCTGATTCTGAATACATGTACCTCCTTCTCAGAGCGAGAAGGACGTTGACTCATATTATTACAAACAGACTTAAGAAGTCAACTACTATATTCTCTCATTCTTATAGGTTACTACAGATAATGATTCTACTGAGAGTATAAAGGACACTACTTCCCATCATTTAAACAGATTTAATGAACTTTTGTCTCTATAAGCAGACTAAATGATCGCTTATATTTTTTCAATGAGAGCAAAAAGGCTTTTAATAACCTCCATTCAAAACAGGGTTAACATCCTTTTGACTCTATGACTGCAGTCGTCTGTTATATTCTCTAGCTGACAGCAAAAGGGCATAAAATCTCACTAGTCAATACAGAGTTAGCTCCCTTTTGGCTCTGAGGGATCATTCCCATAACCTGTGCTTCGTTAATGGGAAACCTTTGTCTTGCTAAGTTCACATCTACTGATGATGACAGTTAGCATGTGCAGTATGGTGTGCGAGATTAGTGACTCAATGGAAATAGGCTCTCAGATATCCATTCAAATGGATGTAACAGAGCACAGATTTGAGAGCTATTACCTTGTACTGGTGATAAAACAATCATCTCTTGTATGTCAACTTTGTTGCATATCTCAAGTTGGCTTGTTTTTCAACCCCTGTTTGATCTTAAATTCCTGCCAAAATCCTTTCAGTCAATAGAAATGTAAAGATGAAAATCTAAGCATTGTGTATTTTAGGGGGAATGTATACTTACTGTCTGCAAGTATTTTTGTTTTTGTTTTTGTTTTGTTTTGTATCATAGACACACTATTTTCTGTGGCTTGTAAATTTGTATTGTATTGTCTCGTTCTTAATGAATGATTGGCAAAGAAAGTTTTGTTTTTTAACTTATTGGATTATACACTACATAAGATAACCATACACAAAACGCATTTGGAGTAGCTTTCTGGCTGTAAGTATAGGCCTATGTAGCAGTATATTGTACACCCCTGTATTGGCATGATGTGATTAAGATAACCGGCTGGACAACAGTATTCTGAGAGGCAAGGTCAAAGGTCATATCTGCCTCTATCTCGAACATCTCCGGGATTGCACTCTTTCTTCGGTTCTTTCTTCAGGGAATGAATCGGACCACGTCATTTCAAATTGTCACCTCGAATTACACCGGGCCCTTCAGTTTCCGACTAGAGTTGGGAATACATAGGGAGTGTGTGTTTGTGTGTGTGAGCAGACATTTAGTATATGGGTCGTTGTGTGTAGCCCCATATATTTGTTGTTGTGTAAGCTTTCATCTTGTATTTAGATGCTTACACAAAATGTCTTTGTGGGATGTCCTGTTATATGTTTGAGAAGCTTCTGAATAATTATTTATTTTTTTATTTATTTATTTATTTTTTTTAGAGTAGAATGTGGATTCTTAATGCTGAAACTCAGAATTAATATGTGCTGTATTTTATAATACCGTACATGATATTTGGACAAAGATGAGGAAAATAGAGAGTGAGAGAGAGAGGGGGGGGGGGTCAATATTTTTTAGACGTTCATAACACAGAAACAAATACAGAGGCTGATATAAAATGATATAGGAATTAGGTCACATGAAGAGAGAGGAGGAGGAGGAGGAAGAAGAAAGAGAGAGCGCACAAGTCTAATACATAGAAAAATATCATGAAGGTAGGAAATAGAACAGAAGAGAAGCAATTTGAGGGAAAGGGGGACCCTAATGATGGTAGCCTCGATGAGCAAACGAGAATCAGGAAGGGGATAGAAAAGGGGAAGGCCTTATTTTCTGGATGACATCGTCATTGTCATCGACAAGAATCTGAAATTTAAGAGCAGCATCACGTTGACCAAGTCCCCCTGCTCCCAACCGTTCCCAACACCCTGGTCCCCCCGGGTGTTGCCGAAATCCCAACCGGAGCTGGGACAAACATCCCAGTTAGCCCACCACGGGGAGTCCTGGGTCACGTCACTTCATTTGCCCAGCTAAACCCTCAAGCTTGTGATCTAAAACTGGCCTGGATAGTATGATTGTGTACACTAAGGCTCCTTGCACTTTGCTACATATTTGTTTAGCTTCTCTTAAAGTAGATATAGAGGGTGGAGTGTCAAAATTGATTAATAGAAATGAATTTCTTTTAGTAGCAAGTATACTACTAGACAGTACAAAGACAAAAACACCTATGATTATTATTTGCTGAGGACAACATTGCTGTATTTAATAGTTTCAATTACCACATAGTCAAAAATAGCAATTGGCTGATATGTCTTGCTAATTCAGTAAATAAAACCGAAGTTTGCAGATATTTATGAATATCATTTTTAATACAATGTAGATAATGCTTCTCATCTGTTTCTTGTTGATAATAACCATGAAGACTAAATTTGTATGAATCATATTGTTTAATATATCTTTTCATTTTCTTTTCTCTTTTTTGTTTTCTTGTTCAGGTGGAAGATGCATGCCTAATGTTTGACCGTACTACAAACAGGCACAGAGGTAAGACTTTTATTATTTCTTTTTTTTTCAGCAAACAAAATAGATTGGGCTCAAGGTGCCCCTCCCCCTCAACCTTTCAGTCGTAAAAGAGCCATTAAAATTAAAATTTCCTTGAATAAGAAAAATAGACTCAAATGTAGCCCTCTCGAGTTTTTTTTTTTCCTCCCTAGAACCTCATATTGTTATTCTATATCTTGATTGGAAGGATATCAATCCATTAGTCTTATTATTATTATCTCTTTTTATTGGCGTATTGGGAAATATGGGAGTATTTAAAATGGAACACGGTCATTTGGGTGACATTTGGTTTGACATATCTTCATTATCTCTTTTGGGGAAAGTGAATAGGGAGCATTTTAGATTATATGAAGACATCACCATTATGGAATGTGTAATGAAAGCTTATCTTTTCTATTCAAATTTTGAGTAAGATAGAACCAAGGGTGAGATTAGATATCGTAGGATCTGATAAAAAAAATCAGCATTATTACTCAGAAAGATTTTTAAACCAGGTAATCAAAACATTTCTTAATGGACAGTATGGTCACCTTGAGATTAAAATGAAGTTAAGAGTGGATTATGGATGTGAAGATTTAAGCCAGGAGGATTAGCCAGATAACATCATATGAGGGTGGATGAGATAGAGAACATGCAGGACTTGAAGGTTAAAGAGAAGCGAGTGTCCTTGCGTGACATTTCCAGGAGTCGACGATAAAATTCCGGACGAAAATAGGACGCAATACAATGAGCAGCGGAAAAAAGCGTGTTTTTGATTTATAGAAAGCCTGCTCGTAGATTAGGTTTTCATATCGCATCCCCAAGTCATCCACCAAATATTCGAGCAAGAAGAAGATTGTTTTGAGGACTGTCATTGTTATTTACGGCTTCCTTTCCATACTGAGGCAATAGAGGGTGGTACGGGGAATTAAGATGGATTGAGGAGTGAGGATGGGGCCAGGGGCCAGTATAGGAGTGGGGGGGGGGGGGGTGGGATACAGAGGATGGGTAGGATGTAAGGGAGGATGGGGAACCAAGGGGTGGGGCTGGGTTTGGTAGAATGGGGGATGGGGTTAGGGAGGATGGGGGGGGGGTGAGGATGTAAGGGAAGGGGAACCAGGGTAGATCATTTGATCATTTACAAGGAAGGATGGGTGACTAAGGCTGGGTTTTGGTAGAGTGGGGGATGGGGTTAGGTAGGATGGGTCGGTAATTTGGGGGAAAGGATGTAAGGGATGGGGGAACTAGGGTAGAACATTTTCAAAGGGAGGATGGGGTAACTAAGTGGTGGGGGCTGGTTTGAGGAAAATTGAGCATGGGGGACTGAGAAAAATGACTTGCTATTGGAGAAGATAGTTTGAATAAGATGGAATTGGAGACGAAGCCTAAAGAGGGGTGGGAGGATGGGCAGTAAGTAGTGGGCTGGCTGAGGAGAATAACAAAGATTAAGGATGGGGACTAGGGAAGATGACTTTCCAAGGGAGGATGGGGTTGATAAGGGATAAACATTCTAAAAATAGGAGGGGATCAGAATGAAAATGTAGAGATTATGACTATGTACCTAGGAGATTTGTTAGGGGAATAGCAATAGGAGTGACAAGTCAAAATTGGGAGGAGGGGTCGTTAAGGGAGGGGGAGCGGGTGCTTAAAAGGATAACTTGTAGATGGAAGAGGATGAAAGAAGAATGCAGAGATTGCGGAAGCTTACTCAGGAGATTTGTTAGGTGAATAGCAATAGTTATGACACTTTCAATTAACATTGCAACAGGAAGCCTGTGCATATGATTTACAAATGTAATGTTTTTTGAAACTAATGCACACCTTTATAAAAATACAATTTGGGACTATAGTGCTGCAACCATTTCAAAGTATTAAAGGGGACCAATACCCAAGGAAATAATCATTTTATAAAAGAGCACAATCAGAGGAGCAATTAAAAAAAAGTTTCATCAAAATCGTTATAAAATAAGAAAGTTATGGATTTTGAAAAGTCTCGTTTTACCTTCTATGGGATCCTCAAACTGGCAACATCGGCTTTTTCAAAATGGCCCGATTTTAAATGGACACTCTCCATTGGTTTTGTACACAAATTTTCAGATTTTCCCCATTTTCTTTCAAAATATGTCTTTCCTCCTTCTGAGCTCAATATATGTTGTGTAAAATATATTTTCCCATGACATATTTTGAGCTCAGAAGTAAATAAGACATATTTTGAAAGAAAACGGGGGAAATCTGAAAATTTGTGTACAAAACCAATGGAGAGTTGTCCATAAAATCGGCCATTTTGAAGCTGATGTTGCCAATTTGAGGATCCCCATAGAAGGTAAAACAAGACTTTTCAAACTTCCATAACTCTCTTATTTTATAACCGATTTTAATGAAACTTTTTTTAAATTGCTCCTCTTATTATTCTCTTTCCTATGAAAGTAATTATTTGTTTGGGTATTGGTTTCCTTTAAAAATGTTTCAATATTGCTAAATCGATGGGCAAGTTACAAAAGAGAGGAAAAAAAATAACAACATAATTATAGAAAGGAGTCCATGCTAACAATCCCTGATTTTCTTAGTTTTAGATAAAGATGTACTGTTAAAAGAGCATGTTGTGTAAGAAAAAATGTTTTTTAATCAAAACATGTTCGATGATCCGCAATCATCAATCATAGCATATTTGTTTTCAATTATAAATTAATCTGCCTTTGACAAGCAACGGTTCATTGATCTCTGTGATTGCATAGTGCTAACTGGTTTTGTCATGCGGTTGCTTTTTTCTTCGCTTAAAGTCTGCAGAGAGCCGAAAGGACTTGTTTGAACACAGAGTTAATGCTAAAAGGGAATAAGTGGAAAAGATTTGTTTTTTTAGCCTTGCTGTAAAGCATTATTTCTGTAACCGTATTGCTGTTTCATGCATTCGCATATGCTTTATTATTGATTTTTATTAATAATAATTCTTGACTATATGTCAATAGTGGCTTCCTAAAAAGGGTAATCAGGAATAAATTACAGATAAATATTCTATACTCCTGATTTAATGCTCAAATTACAAGTCAATATGAAAATAACCTAAGAACATAACATATGAAATTGGTGCAACTACATTTTTTATGAAGCAATTTGAAATCCTGATATGGCAAGCATCTCTGAATATTCATATCTTTGTAAAAGGGAACTGCCATCATTTCACTTTATCGTTTTCTTTGGTTACATGCAAAATGCTTGTCCGTCATTACTCTTTTACATATCAGTGTTTTCATACCGTAAACAGTGATGTTTATAGCCATATACATGTATTTGTTATAGTGCTAATAACCTATGTCCTTTAAGGAGTGGTTTTTGTCGGAGTTTCCGGTACCATGCTAAGCCAGCGGAAGGCTCTTGTGATATTCTACACCTAGCGTGGTTGTAATAGGAGTACTTAGGAAACAGGGGGACTCTCTCTACCTGTATATTCAGAAAGATATCCATGGGATAGAGCTATGGTAGTCATGAATAGACAAGATATGAAGGAAAAAATACTGAGCTAGGCTGACAGGAAATCTCTGTGTACTTTTCAATTTGATCTTCAAGGATTTGGGGTTGAGCACCGATAAGAAAGGAAAAGATGCGACAGATATAATTTCATCTATATCAAAAGCCTATTGGTTTAAGAGTTTTGGATGTTCATCATCACTGTGTGAACTAATGTTTGAATGCTAAAATGTCAATAAGGATTTGGGCTTGTGTCCCAATATATAATGTAATCCAAAATCAAAAGTCTGTTGGTTTAAGATCGTTACATGTATTCTGATCATCATCACTGTAAGAATTTGAATGCTTAAACCTAAAAAAGGGTTTGGGCGTGGGTACCGACAAGAAAGAAATAGATCTATGCGACTGATATAATTTCATCCAGATCAAAAGTCTGTTGGTTTAAGAGTTTTTGAAGTATTACAGTATTCATAATAATAAATAATAGGGAATATAGTATCCTCATGGGCTGAGCATTGAGAACGAAGAAATGATGTGACAGTTATGATGTCAACTATCAAAAGTGCTGTTGGTTTAAGATCTTCTGATGTAGTATCATATCATCATCACTATGTGAATGCAGTGTATGAATGATGAAACCTTAAAAGCTATTCTGGATCCTTGATTCAAAGTTTTGTCTTTTCTTGAGGATGGAGGTTGTAAGAAAATGTGGTATGACTCACACATATAACGGTTTGCAATTCTAAGGTTCTTTGAGCTCAATGAAGATGTATAGGAACTTTTGGGAATAAGAATGAAAGATTCAACCTTACAAAATAATTGAAATGGGAATAATTGTTCAATAAAGGAGGTAAACATATGATAGTGGATTTCACTTTTTGAAGTATTTGATATTTCAAAGAAATCACTGAAGGTAGGAGAACAAAAAAACTTTTTCAAAATGTTGCCAATTTGCGGGTGTTTCCATTACCTGCTACCCTGCTACACTTCCAATTTCTGCTATACACCTTTTTCAATTTGGACTCGACCATTTATCCCGTTTCTGTGATTGGCTATTTGCTCATGAATATAGGGCCTATCGCCATCCTTTCTGATAAATGTATTTGCATAAGAAGGAATGTAATTTTGTTGCGTGTACTCCTGTGTGCGCGCGATTAAACGTCCGCGAAAAATACGATACGAACTCGTAGGATTTTTACTGCCAAATCCTTGATCTGTAAACGCTTTTCTTCTTTTATTCTATATTATCATTTTATCATTATCTGTAATAATAAGGGCGTCTAGATGCTTTCGATCGTTCTTAAATGTGATTTCGGGAGACGTACATATGTACTACAAAATACCAGTACTTGTTGTCTGAAAGCGACAGCGCAGTGAGCAGCGTCACGAGCTCTTTATTTGAAAGTCGTGAGTTCAAATCCGAAACCGACGGATTTTTTTTTTTTTCTTCTTCTTCTTCTTTTCTTGAGTTTGATTTTCTGACATCATTGACGTCATTCACTATTGAAAAACAGAAAAACAACCTAAAATAAGATTTTTTTTTCTTTCTTAAGATAATCAGTGTAGCCTAAAGTGGCAGATAAGGATTTTCTAGAGAGTTAGCCCTATGGGAACCCACTATTTTTTTCAACACCCCCCCCCAAAAAAAAAGAAGAAATAAATTATTTAAAAATTAAAAAATAGTTCACACCCATTTTCTAACTTTCCAGTGATTTTTTTTTTGGACACTCAAGTTAAAAAAACATGTACTATTCTCGTTATCACATGTTTAAAGAACAGTTCGAGCCATCAATTGAATTTGAGCGAGGCATAATTAAAGGGACTCGTAATTGATAAAACAGGGGAATTCACTTATCTCGGGTGAATGATAAGATTCCAATCAGACCTGAGGCGTGTTGCGTAATCTTCAGCGCCAACCCGTCTGGAGCAAATCCGGTTAATCCTTCATGGCTAGACTAACTAACCAGAAGTCCGAAGTAAATCTATTAACCTATGTTTTGTTTTTGAAATGGAGTATTACAATCCTCTCTTTATTAATACGGAGAGACCCGTTGAGAGTCTATAAACTAATCCGAAGCTACTACCCTATTGAACAGACTGAATTCGGTAACTTCGTCATGTTCGTGCTGTCCGAATGTTAATCCCAGTAGGCCGACCTTTGCGTAAGCCTCACTGTAGATTATGTATGAGTCAATGGAGCTCAAGAAAACGTCATTCCCCACGATTCCGACTTGTGAGGCCTTTATTGATTATTGATTGCACTCCAAAAGAAAAGAAAAAAATTAAAAATATACGATAGTCATAACAAGTTGTAATTACTACATATGAGTTTGATATGAATAATTACAATAATAATAATTATTATTGTATATAATAAATGGCTTTTTTATGAGAAAGTCGTAATGTGGAAGTTGAAATGTGTGAACTATTTATTTTTTTAAATAATTTATTTCTTCTTTTTTTGGGGGGGTGTTGAAAAATAGTGGGTTCCCATAGGCTAACTCTCTAGAAAATCTGTATCTGCCACTTTAGGCTACACTGATTATCTTTAAGAAAAAAAAATCTTATTTAGGTTGTTTTTCTGTTTTTCAATAAGTGAATGACAGTCAATGACTGTCAGAAAATCAAACTCAAGAAGAAGAAGAAGAGAAGAAAAAAAAAAAAAATCGTCGGTTTTCGGATTTAACTCACGACTTTCAAATAAGAGCTCGTGACGCTGCTCACTGGCTGTCGCTCTCAGACAACAAGTCTTGGTATTTGTAGTACCATATGTACGTCTCCCGAAATCAACATTTAAAAGATCGAAAGCATCTAGACGGCCCTTATTATTACAGATAATGATGAAAATGATAATATAGAATAAAGAGAAGAAAAGCGTTTACAGATCAAGGATTTGGCAGTAAAATCCTACGAGTTCGTATCGTATTTTTTGCGTGGTTTATCGCGCGCCACACAGGTACACGCACACAAATTCATTCCTTCTATGCAATACATTTATCAGGAAAGGGTGGCGATAGGCCTATATTCATGAGCAAAATAGCCAATCACAAGAAACGGGGAATAAATGGTCGAGTCCAAATTGAAAAAGGTGTATAGCAGAAATTGGAAGTGTAGCAGGGTAGCAGGTAATGGAAACACCCCCAATTTGCAGCTTTTTAATACTTATTTCCTTTCCAATATTTCCAGCATCTCATGCCAAATAGTAACGCAATAATTTCATCCAACTGCTGAAATCTATAAACTCTCTGCTGAGGTATCTGGCACTTTTTCAGGGTTCTTTAGTGAAAGAATATCGGGCAAGATCACACTGTAAAATAAGAGGGGAAAGGCATTTCCCGTTTTAGTGTATATGGGTCAACGTCCTTTAAGCTTTAAGGAGTCCATTCTATTTAGATCAAGAAGGAGATCTCTACCTGGAGAGTATGATAATGAAGAATAGACTGGACGAATTTTTGAAGGATGATGGACCAGTTTTGTTTGTTCCCAATGGGAGCAATTATATTGGCTTCATTCTCCCATTAGCGCCCGCCTCTAGCCTTCTCACAGTCCAGCTTGTCTTTTCATCATACTTTTTCTCCTTTCATCTTCTTCTTTCATCATTTTATATTCTTCTTTCGTCCTTTCATCTTCTTCTTTCATCCTTTCATCTTCTTTTTCTACTTCTCCTTTCCCTCCATCTCTGTTGTTTCATCATTCTGTGATCTTTCAACACTTCCCTCTGTCCTTTTATCATCATTCTCTTTCTTCATTTAGTTTTGCTTTTTTTTTCTCTCTCTTTCTTGTATCATTCTTTCTCTCTGTCTCTATCTTTTATCCCTCCTTCTCCCTCTCTCTCTTTATCTTCTCCATCTCATTCTTTCTTTGTCTCTGTTTCTTGCCTGTCTCTCTTTCTCTCCCCGACTTTCCTTCCATGTTTTCATCTATCTCTCATTAACTGCTCCTTACCCTATCCTTTTATCTCCTGATATCTTCCCCAATCTTCTTTTGAATACCCATCCTATCGTATTCTTATCTATCTTTCTTCCATCTTTCTTCCATCCCAATCATCTTGGAGGGTATAGTTCTGCTGCCGCTGCTGCGTAACTCAGTCATAAAACGCCTCCTCTTTGTCGGCATCCCTCCCCCATTCCCTGGCCCGAGCCCGTGAGAGATTCATATGAAATTATTCTGACCCCTTACTTTGTAAAGGTACGCCCCCAAGCTAGTTTATAATTGGATAGCTTTGAAACCATCTTGAATTATATTGATCAGTGGTTTCTCTTCTTTTTCCTTTCTGTATCCCTCTTTCATTTTATTTCACTCTCTTTTTGCAATCTATAAAACTCCATGTAATTGTAGTTTTTTTTTGAGGCCTTATGTCTATGAACATGGCAATGATTGGTTTATATATAAGTGAAAAAATTTCCTTTAAAAATGGGTCAATTCCATTTTTTGCAAATTTCAGATATTACTAATCAGTGTCGCCAAATATCTTCTTTAACCTGTTGGAGACGAGCTGATTTGGCTACAACACACATTTCCCATAGACCTCAGCCCGAATATATTCGGGCTCAGTCCCCAACGGGTTAAATTATATCATATCACTGTAGGTACAGATCTGACTGTATGCTTCAATGGCTAGATAGATCTATACCAAGTTCGTGTTTTGAATGTTGGTGCTCAGACATTATATTCAGAATGTAGTATGATCAACTACCAATTCTAGATCAAGCCTGTATGGTGCGTACCTACCCTCTAACCCCTAACAATAATTTAGTAACCCTGCGAGCGCTAAGTGAATCAAGCAAATTTAAGACAAAGCTAATACTGGCACATGAGTCACACGGAGCCTGGGCGCACTATGAATTCTTAATTAGCTCATAATGCATACTCAATTTGAACAATTTATTTGTGGATGGCGTGAGCTAGCCGGCCTACTTCCCAGCTAGATTACATGGCTTGATGTATAAGGCTTAGAGTCTTAGGTCTCGCTCATTACCTGTCGTCTTAAAGAGATTCCTAATTCATCATTCTTTCAGATAATTGTTTGCCTGGTCGTATTATTAAGGAAGATATTACAATAACACACTCAAAAGTGGAAACGTGACTTTACTGTCAATACAAATACTGTGTATTCATCACGAGAGCTTTAGAAAATAGGCTCATAGTGAAATGCATTGTCTAAGTAATGTAGAAGAATTTAATGTTTGCCAGGTGGGTTATTATTGATATCACAATGATACTACAAACGTGACTTAACTGCCAATACGACGGTCCATAGTGAAACAATTTTCTTATTAATTCTTTCATGAAATCGTAGACATTGATGGTTTTAGCAAAATAAAAATTATTAGAAAGTGGAAGACTGCATGTTTTCTTGGCTCGATTCTGAGGCAATTTTATTCCATTCAATACTGATGTTGCCTTCGTGACAGCGGTAGCTTTTCCATATAAAGATTGATTGATAGTATTAAGCATGTGTACCTTTTCTTCTTTAGCAATTACCTTTGTGGAAGATTGTATCACATCGAGGCCTTTAAAGCCATCTAAGTAACGGGATATTGTTACGATAATTGTTGTAGCTTTTGCCCAACAAAGGAATAACGAGCGACTGTAATGTGTAAAGGTATTGGTAGACAATGGCATTAGAAAAATGAAGAAAAATTGTTTGATCAACAATCATTTTGTAAGTGGCATGGTGGTTTATTAATGAAATTCAATAGCCATTGCGTGACAGAGCCAGTAAGTAACTGGCATACATGAATACCTGGGTGTGGGACTAATGATAGACGTCATTGGTCTCACCCACTTTAATACTTAACTAACAATGGAAAACTGAGGGAAAAAAATTGTTTCTCTTTTTCTTACCATGTCAACAGCTCATGAAAAAATGATTTATGTGCAGAATTAAATTCTAAAGAGACAGAGATATATTATGGTAATCTAGGTTATTAACTCTGTATTGGATTATAAAAGTCAGAACATGGTCAAATATTTATTGCAAACTGAAAGATAATTTGTATGATGTTGTTAATAATACACAAAATATCAAAAATAATATGAATATGGGTTATCATGTTGATAACACACTTGCTTATTGATAATTTCTATTCCTATCCTATATGAGACTTATATAGGGGCATTATGGATGTGTTGTCTTTGATGTTGCGTAGACCGCCTCGTTTATTGACCCACCATGCAGCGGGGGGCTATCCCAGCATGCACCAGGGCCGTTTCCTGTTCTCCTCACCTGCTCCTAAAGATCAGCGTGTCATACAGATCTCCGCAAGACGAAACAAAACTAATATTTCTGGAAACTTAAGAGCGTGATCCCTGAGGGCTTTTTAATTTCATAACGTAGTGGATGGCACAAAATGGGAGATAAATAATCGGGGATTGAGAGAAATAGGCAGAGTAGTAGGCGATGATAGAATTGAGTCTATGGGATTACAAGTATTATAATTCTAATAGGTGCATGGTCGAAAGAGATAAGCATGAACTTATTATATCGCTTTAGGGAGGGATAATTAGAAGAAATTGCAGCCAGTTAGATATCAATAATACTAATTTGGATATTTTTAGATTCTAAAACACCTTTTATTATTGTTTTTTATGAACATACCCAAAGGCTGCATAAGCATTGCCTCATTTAGGTCAGTTATGTGAAAAGAGAAAGTTTATGAGATTTAAGTGCCTCATTAATATACATGTATGAGAGATGTAGTACTGTAAACTTAATGATTGCAGTAGAATATAAAGAAGTCTCTTCATGTGAACGACTAGAGCATTCAGAATTAATGAAGATTAAAGCCTGTTTTGGATATCCATATAAGACATGACTTATTTAATTTATGTGGACTTTAAAGACTCTAGTAGTTGGCCTAGTTTGGCGTAATTTGCAATGCCCATGACGGTGGTATGTTTCCAAATACTGGGTTAGCCCCTCACTAATCTTGTCAGCGTTGATTAAAGGTTTGCTGCAAGCTCTTTCTGCTTTATTAGACAACTAGAACGAAGGGGGGTTTTTGACCGAACAAACGGGGCTCCCTCTCGGCCCCTCGTTCGCAAGGTGAGCCAGTTTCTGTGCTCGGCCAAGCAGAAAAGATTGCCGGATTTGACGCCCAAGTTGCTTCCCGCTGAATTTTTCTTGGAGATGGCAAACAGTATTGCTGCGAATACCATGAATGGGGGTGTTGGTGTGTCCAAACACACGACACGCTATGTCAGTTTAGCTTAGGGCGTGTAAGCTTCGGGGATTTGAATTCTCTTACATCGTCATCTGATTTTGAATACATGAATGCTAATTCATTCCGTTACCCCCGACTCTGGAGGAATGTCGCTCTATCCCGGGAGATACGAGGAATCACGTATTTCAAAGCATCCTGTTTGAGGCATCATCTTGCCTCATCCTGCTCCTCATTCTGGCTGAGTGAACAGAGAAATCAATGCCCCCTTGAGTAGTCTAATTAGCCTTCTATGTGCGCACAGTGTCACGACCCGTGTACTAGCAGGGGCCCAGCAAATCAATGCCTAGTGCGGGTCAGCGGACCGGTCGCTCTCATAATTAGCTGTGCACATGGTCAAGCCGATTGGGTTGTTCAATGCCCCTGTATGAACCGATTCATAAACACAAAGTGCATGCGGCCGGGGCTGTAATGATATGCATGTCCTTGGCTGAGAGGCTGTATGTAAGGTCCTCATAGACCCTTCTCCATCGCAAGAAAGAGGAAGAGATGATGTCGTCCAGGTTGCCTAAGGACCGCCATACGATGAGCAGCTAGCCCTAGGGCCTCCCAATCTCACTTCCATCCTTCGTGAAATTAAATTTCTGCAGTGGGAAAAACATGGAGGTGTCATGAGGCCTCGACCGGGGTTTGGGAACATGCATTCGATCCCTTCGCTACCTCTCCTACTCCCGATCCCCCCAAATCCCTTAAGTATGCCATTGGACTGTTCTCCCTGTCACATTCGGCTAGGGTCTTGCCGTATCCCAGATACTTATTACAGCATGGTGATGAATGAATAAATGGAGAATGAAGCAGTGTGAAGTGGCCCCCATTCAATTCCTAGGAGAGGTAAGGTGTAATGATGACCTAGCCTGACTCTGGGTTGGTGTGGTTTAGTGTGGGAGGAGTGTGATTAGTATCATTGATCACTCGCCAGTGAACCATCATCACAAGCTGGCTGAATTCATTGCCCTGCTTGGGAACATTCATTAAGAAAACAACAACCGGGATGTATTTGTTGGAAGTGTGAATGCATGAGAGGTTGCTTACCTGAGTTCTAACAGGCTTTGTTGATCCGCTTCACCCTCGTCTTGTCACCCCAGCTAGATTCCCATTATGAATTAACTCCACCCCACTCTGCATCCCCCCCAACAATTCACAGTCCATTTACCCCTTACCCCCTATCCCCTGCATCCTTTTCAACCACCTCCATCAAAATCCATGGAATCCACCAAGAGGGGTAACTCTGTACCCATGTAGAAACTTTCTTTCAGGTATTTAGATCATTTGGGACAACCCTTCACCCCCTCCTACTCATCTATTCCCAACCATAAACACTTGGATGACTGTCAGTCTCTATCCTTCCCTCAATCATAAAATATTACTATCAACACCCCACACTCCTCCCTATTTGTATACAATTTTTTTACACCCCTTTTTACCGGCTCCTTGTGACACACTCTTTTTACTCTTTTGCCCTTTTCATTGTACCAATCAAGGCCCCACCCAGCTTTTATGATAAAATATACTTCCTACAAACACATCATAACATACACCACGTCCCCCTGCAACAAAACTCTTCTTACCTTCTTCAGCATTGCATTGTATCGCATCACACCCCCACCCCACCCCTCCCCCTGTGGGTGTACAAACATGCCCCTAAGTTAATACATATTACGACCTGCCCCCTTGCATCAAAACTCTTCTTACCCCTTGCCCATTTCATTGCCCCATCAAGGCCCCCTTGTGGATGAGCACCTTGATGCATGGCTGGTTTCCCAAGGCAGCCCAGATTTGCTCAAGATTGCTCAGAAAACTCCAGTTTCCCAGAGGTCCCCTTTGACGTCCTCACAAACCCTTTTTTTTCGCCTAACTCCCAATCCCTATCCCACATTTCTTCATCCTTTCCAATCTCGAAGATGAAAGGGAAAGATGGAAGAGTAATGAACATGAATAAGACCCAGTGACATTTTTACCACCAAATGGCATGGTCTTCACTCATGCATATGTTACATTTCCATCACATGCTTCTCTCTATCCCCAACTGACTTCTGCTCTTCCCCTCTCTCTCCATGTATTTCAAAACACAAACATTCTAGCTGTAAATAGTCATGAACGTACAGTGTAGTACAAGAGCTCATATCAGATATTCTCACTCTAGAATGCTATTTTACACATACAAACCCTACTGAGTAGTCACGTGGCTGGTATTCAAAGAGTTAATTTTTTAATTTACCTCGAAATCAGACGTCCTTGTTGTTTTAGCTTCATGTCTTTACTGAAATTTTGCACACACACACAAAAAAAACTAACACACAAATTCCATTGGGCAGAAGTGTGACTGGGATTCAAAGTGTTAAGAAACAAATTCTTTCTATGCTGATAACATGCTGATTGGCTTAAACTTTTCCTTCGTGGCATTATTAATTAATGGCCTGAAGCTTTCAACAATTTTGCACAGGTCGTTTTTACAGACAAGAGTTCAATGTGTCTTTGAGTGTTTTCCCATCTACTGTAGATAACTAATTTAGTGTCTTAATTTTATTTGCTGATTTTTTGTTATTTTTTTTTTTTTTCATTTTTCTTTAGTATTTTTATGCAAGATGCACCTGCATACATGATATCTTTATGACCAGTCATAAAATTGATGACCAGAATATATAAAACTGCAGTTGTTATTTGATAAATAGATGTGTATTTATAGTGTCGTAAGTGGATCAAAAGACAATGGTTTTCAGACTCTAAACGGACTCTAAACCCACTATAATAAATGTGTTTTCTCTTTCTAGGATATCATCCATGCCTACCCCCTACAAAATAGTCTCTAATTTCAGGTACATAGCTGTCAGCAAATGCAATTGATCAGACACTGCACTGTTTTAAGCCAATGTCTTTATTGCATTAGCAGATAATGTGAAGTGAAATGGGAATTTGCAGGTTATAAAGTAGAAGTAATAAGAATGACTACTGAAAACCATGTGGTGCTGAATCTAATTTATTATTAATTAATGCACCAGTGATGTTTAAACTGTGATCAATGCTCTTTTTACCACCAGAAGGGCTTTAGATGATGTTATATCCTTATGGCACTCTCAAAATAATATGTATAGGAATGTTTGTAAGCTATGGTATATGTAAAGATAAAATAGGAAAAGCTGTTCAGGCTGACTTGAATTCACTATCGATTGATACGGCAGTGATGTTTATACCAATATGATGGATGAATTTTTTCATTGTCAAAATGACAATCTCTCTATTCTAAGAACCTTCTAACACTCAAAAGATATGTATGGGAATGTGTAGGCTGCGGTAGAGGTAAAGAGAAACTAGGAAAAGCTGTTCAGATCGAGCTGAATGGAATTCATTAAAAATTGGCAGTGATATGAGCAGTGTGGTCAATGCTTTTATAAATCCCACAATGGCATTAATTCCATTCTAACCTCCTTATGGCACTCAACCGATATATATGGAAATGTATCTGTTATGGTATTGGTAAAGAGAAAATAGGAAAAGCCTTTCAGAGCTGACTTGAATTCATTATGAATTGATACGGCACTGATGTTAACGGTGTGATTGATGCTCACTCTCGCACCATTTAATGGGCCACAAATGCTGAGGGGTACTCCAAAAGAGTGCATCCACCCCTATAGCAAGCCAGGCAGGCTCAAACCTGTGAGCATTCATGGGGCCTATACGTGGAACAGGTTGTTTCACTTACCAACCATACGCCACAGTATGTGAGGGAGAATGCGAAACTGTGCTAAGTATGCAGTTTACTAACTGATGGTGTTTTTTTGTTGCAGTGTACCAGTGTCAAAAAGCATCTTATTTGTTGGTACTTGTAAATTGTATTATAGGCAATGTCTCATGAATTTAATAGTCTCTATGTATACATACATTAATTCCTTTTTACCAATAAGTAATTAATTAGATTCAATTAAGTGGAAAAATGCTCATTTTCACAGCCATTTTTAACAAAAATGATTAAAATATTCTGTTTGAAAATGTGTAGTATTTAAACGTACTAAATGTATCCTCAAAGGATTTGTAAAAAACATTACAACATTACAATTTATGACAACATTATTTTTTTCTCTCTTTTAAACAGAACTAGGAAATCTGGGAAACATACTACGTGAAGAAATTGTGTTATCTAACCTGGAAATGAGGTTATGAGCCTAAGCAGTTGTGCTTAAGTAGCTTTGGAAGAATCGATTTATGAAAAAAGAGGATTTATTGATTCTATCATATTACCTTTGCCAGGCTTAGGATAAACGATTCTGTTTTCTCTGCTATATGCTGCTATTTGGACAGTTTAGTGTGGATTGAACACAGATGGATATTAATTTGTTTTAATAATGTATTTGTGAATAGATATTAATTTCCTTTTTACTTCTTGTTTTATTTTATGTGAATTACTTTTGTAGTACATATTCAATCCATGAAAAACTTGTTAAAATCATTTCATTTTAAAGATTAAAAGACAAATATCTTCCTTTTTGTGCTGCATATTAATGTGGCATGAAAAGGATAAAAGAAATATTGAAACCATTAAAGGCCTTGTATTGGCCCCGCCCACCTACAAAAAATAGGATATTTATGATCATTTGTGTGTTTTTTTTTTTTTTAATGAAATAAATTCCTAGTACTTACAAACTAGTTCAGCAATATCAGAAGTTCATTGCAGAATACAGATTGTGTTCGTGAATCGCTGATTATTTTACCATTGAGATTTACACAGACCTTTATCGCATGGTTATTTGATGGTTATTGCTATAGAGAAGGGTGTGAAAATCATTTGTCATTATCAGGCTCTTGAAGGATCAGCTATCAATATCACAAGACGAGATGTCATAATGACACTTACACCTGTATTTCCAAATTGGCAATGCCGTTTGATGATGATGCCTAAAAATCAGGCTAACGTGAAAAAAATGGAGAGGCAGTTATTGAGTGTTTCTCCATGGGTCGTACATGGATGATATGACTTCTGATGAGTAGTGTACATGCTAAGCAATCACTATGCGAGGGACATTGTCCGCTTAATGCCAAAAGGGAATAAGTTGCATGTTGAGTAATGTCTCTTTGCACAGAGTTAGTGCCCTTTTGGCTGTCTGAACGACGATATGACAATCTCAGATGACTTTATGAAGCTTTGTTGCACATACCGTACGAAGAGAGAAAGAGAGAGAATATAATTGAGAAGATGTGGAACAGAAAATGACTCATATTTTTTATCCAGGTCTGTGAATTCTGATCAAACGACGAACGAGCAGGGGAAATAGAGAGAGAGAGAGAGAGGGAACGAGCATGGTTCCGAGATCATACCGGTCATTGTCATTTTCCGAGAGTGCATTGTGATTTACGCCGGGGAATGAAACATGTTTTCATACTTTACCCAGCTCGCAAGCAGATCGAGCGATGATAAAAAGAGAAAAAACAAAAAACAACGGGAGACCCTCAATCAAAATTGCCTGGATTCTCTTCGACAGAATAACGTCTCGCTTCATTTAAGCGCAGATCTCATGCAATGCATGCTTCTAAAGATTGCCTTAGATGTGGGGACCAGTGTGAGAAAGACAAATAGCAGCATATCATCTTTACAAGGCTTTGTCAGACATGAAGACTACATTGTTATTTGGGATGCGTTGGCATGAAATATGCACCAAAATACTCTGTTAGTGATTGGAATTGATTTCGTAGACGCCATACTTTGCAGCTTGAGTAGAATTGTTTAAGATCTTGCCGACTTGATTAGGTTGAATTATCCTGAAAATTTTAGGCTACAAAATGGATCGTAGTTTGGCATTACTAGTAATTTAAACTCCAGAACAGAACATTGGCCAGTAGTCCCGTCTGTTGCATTTTGTAAAATGGGGGGTGGGAGGATATGATATATGAATAGCTGTATGAAGCAAGTTTTTTTCATGTCTAAAGGAGGAACTTTTACAAGTTGATAATGGTGATTCCTTTCCAATATATACATACATGTATTTTAATTGTTTTACTACCCTAGACTCGATTTGTTTCCATCCAAACCATAAAAGCTAGCATCAGATTATAAGTTAAGGAGTTAAGATTACGTTGTCTGTGATGGTGTTCAGTATCTTCTCTGTTATGACATAATCATATCTTGATCCCCTCCATGAAAAAAAAAATATGGCACAAACAGTACATAGAACACCCATAACAAAGCATTCCAATAACAAGTGTTTATACTGGACTATGTCAGACCTCTCCTGTATATCCACTCCCTAGAGGAACAAAGACGTTCAATCATAATGCATTAATATAGACTAACGACCTTCATGCTCTCAACAGACAATTCAATGAATGTGAAGTACATCACAGACATTATGATAAAGAGGCATCACAGGCCTTTGATTTGGACAGATTGAACTTGAGAGAGCTTGCATGCGATGTGACAGTATTCTTCTCCGTTTCTTTCATATATTTTTTTGTTGGGAGAAGAATTATTCGCCTAGGGGCTGGGATCTGGAAGATTTTATCGCGCTTAAAATTTGATATTAGCTCAAGCCAGAAGAATTGCGACTTGATATGCTAAGTTGACGGATGGCTGTGTTTAGCAGGGAGGTGGATTCCATCATACATTCTGCATACTTATTCGCTTGCTCATTTTCCACTCTCAAAGACAATATCGTGTTGTTTTGAACTTTTTTTGTCTTCTCACACATCCTTTGACATCTTTGGCTTAATAGGTATTTTGAAATCATAGTCATATGGATATTATTTCTTTTGTTTTTTTTAACTTATTACAAATTTATCTTTAATCAATATAAATATTTCTGACTTATCATAGCAAGACTATCACTCCCACACTTTTGAGAAACACCCATTTTGTAGTTTTCTTCTCTTATCTCTTACCAATAATCTTGGTCTTTTTTAGACCTTTTCTGTCCCTCCCTTGCAACTTTGTATCAATTTTTGTCTATCTAGGTGTTTTGAAATAAACTTAAGACGAAAATCTTCTGGAAGTACGTTTTTATGTAATTGCATTCCTGTGATTTTCTTTTGCTAACCTCTTCTTTTAAAGATGTAATTTATTCATTTTTAAAATTTGATTTATCGTAATTTCAGTTTAATAGCAATATTTCAGACACTTTGAATGCAAGACTATCGTAGCACTTAAGGAAAGCCCACCTCTTTTAATTATTACTTTAGTACCAACATTTCATAATGCTTTAATGGCCTTTTTCCTCTTAATGTACAAGTATGAATGTTAGATGGATGGTAAAACATAGGGTTGCGTGATGATAATTGAAACCAATTCAGTTCTCTTTCGTGGCCTTCGTCATATCTGGAGTGCAATACAAATAAACACGAGGTATTGTGCCTCAAGAGCAGACGTGCAAATACCTGCGTCGCCATGCCGATTGCTCTACCGACAAGGCAAAGCCAGAGTATTGGCATTAACATGAAATTTTTTGGCTAGCTTAGAACATTTAAAAGAAATAGTTTTCCCTGACCAACTGATAAAGTATATGAGAAGGCTTTGAAAATTATAATTCATGTGGAAATAGAATTCACCCATTCATGAAATGAAAATGAAATAAAATATGAAAGAAATTTTTTCTTGTTAATGTTTTGTTTGAGCTAGCTCTCTCACTGTTTCCTTAACTCCTTACGTGCCACCCCGCCCAAACCCCTCTGCCGCACTGGTAATCCGTACATGCCAGGGCCTATATCCCCCACTGCCAAGTTTTACATGAGGCTTTCACATCGCATTTCGTATAGTCGACATTCGTTCTGAATGCTCAGATGGAGCTGGGGATGGATTGGGGAGAGAGGATGTTGAGAACCTATGGGGGACAGCTGACTACCCGCTTCTTCCATGATGACCAGCTTCCCGGTAACAGCGGGAGGAAATTGAGGTGTAGATAGCCCCCTTGTGGGTGGACTGGAAGTAGGAATATGTATCATTGTCCGTTCAACAGAAGGTTGTTGACATCGGCTTTGTGTAGAATTATTGGTAATGCCCTTGTGACTAGAGCTGGTGATTTTTGACATAAAGAAACATTGCTTGGACAAGTTGGAGTATTGTTGTTTTATGCCACAGTCACACAGACACTTACGTATAGTTACGTCCCGATGCGTCCAAAAATCATTTTCTTTTCTGCGGATCCCCAGTGATGCCTACCCGTCATAGTCAGCAGTGGAAATATTGATAATTTCGTTCATGCCAGTAACCCCATAAGAAGATTTGTGTGCCTGCGCAGACTCTTGTGGTAACTTCCCGCAGACTTGTGCAGACTGCCTGTCAGAGTCATTTCGTCATTTATTGCAAATAAGGATTTGATGCATAGGCAGCCCTGATGCGCAAAGTACTTACTTGCCAGTATACAAATGGTCAAAAACAGAAATAAAAAGAATAAGTAAAAGAAAAGAGAAAGGGGTCCACCATACCTGGCGAGCAAAAAAAAGAATGAATCTGCGCAGAACATCTGTGGACATGAGTAGTTCATCCAATCTTTAGTAGTAAAAGACATTGTTTGCTTGCAGCACAGGACCTGCAGCATTACCTTTATGTTATGA
>CALNVZ010003434.1:39145514-39195979 GCA_940671915.1 Paracentrotus lividus | reverse complement strand
TTTTCCCCCTTGTAGGGAGACCTGGGGCAATTGTAACAGTTTTTTCCAAATTTGACCTATCAGCTTTATTGAAGCTAAATACTTGCTTAAAACTAAATAAAATTAAATATGCATATCTTAGCTTGACATATGAATAGGTTTGGGTTAAGTAAAACAAGTCATTTTGAAGCCATTACCATTTCAAAACAAGAGGTCGAGTGTTACAATTGCCCCGTGACGAGGGGCAATTGTAACAGACACGTGCGGGGCAATTGTAACACATGAACTTGTAACATTTTGTTTTTCTTTATCAAAGCTATGCACATGACAAATTAAACATCATTAACCACATAAACTAATTATAATGAAACATGACAATGCTTGACCCATTTATATAACATTTCCACTTGTTATATGCATGAAATGGGACAAAAGTTATGATAGTTTTTTTTTTTTTTTTTTTTTTAGGTTGTTGTGGCTTCACCCTTTAACTGTAGAATTATAGAACCTTCATTAATTCATATTTTGGTTCTTTATCTACTTTGTACCTACACAATAAATCTTTTAACTGACAACTGTTGTATAACACTTTATGTTAGGCTTACGCCTTTGACTATAACGCATTCTTGCAAAATAAAGTGATACATTTCTGAGAAGAAGTAAAAATTAACAGCTTTTTTTTTTTTCTTTGTTTCTTTTTTTTGTAAAATCAATCTTCAAAATTTACGCCATTTTTTCTTCTGGCAAAATCAATATGTCTTTGCCCTTTTAACAAACGTATTGGACATATATTTCAGGTATCATATTGAAAATATATTTTTATTTTTTTATGGGGGCTGCCATCCTCCCTCTCTTCTCTCCTCTGTCTTTCTATCTTTCTTTTTCTTCATTCACTCCTCTTAACTTTTTACTTTCCTATCTGCCCTCCCCCCCCTCTCTCTCTCTCTCCTCTCTCTCTCTCCGCCTCTCCTTTCTCCCTCCTTCTCTTTTCTTCTTTCTCTCTTTTAATATGTGCGTTTTTTAATAAGAAAAAAACAAGTCGGGGGGGGGTCCCTATTTTCTTTCCCATTTTATATGACCCCATTGTAAATAGGCCTTATGGTTTTCATGGGCTATCCTGTCAGTGTTTCTTTTATGTGTTATACCATGAACACTCGACAATAAAATGAAATAAAATCATATGTTGACAGTTATTTATTCCTCATGTTTGAGCTCATAGATAAGGTTACCTTTGGTCCTTGTACAAAAAGAAACTATAATTGATTATACATTCAAAGTTATGAAGTTCTGAAGTTCTCTAGTAAGTGATATAAATTATTAAAAAAAACAAGAATAACAAACTTGAGGCTCTGATTACAGTGAAACAAATGATAAACAAACTAAAGGCACTTTTTTTCGGAAAATATCAATATTTCATTGCATTTCTAACAAAACGTATTAGACAGATATGTTCAAAGTTATTGAATTTTCATGTCTGAGATTATAGGTATGGTTACCTTTTGTTTTTGTAAAGCATAATAATCGACATACATTCAAAGTTATAAAGTTCTGATATTTGAACTTATCAACGAGGCTTTTCTTTGCTATTTTTCTTTATATCCAAGTCTACTCCTATTTACAATCTTGGCATTAAAAGAACGTAAAGGTCACTCTCTTCATATTTTTTACTTTTTTCTTTTCCAGTAAAGTAATATAAATTATTAAAAAAACAACAACAACAACAACAAGATAAAAACTTGAGGCTCTGGTATCTCACTTTGCGGAGACGTCTCCGCGATAGAATAGAAAATTTTGTTTTCGCGACGGACAGAATGTATAAAAACGTCTCCAATATCGCGGAGACGTCTCCGAGACGTCTCCGCCACAATTTATGAAATTGTCTCGGATACGTTTCTAATATTATTTATCCATCGCGGAGACGAAATTCTATTCTGTCGTGGAGACGTCTCCGCGAAGTGAGATACCACCCTAATTTTTCATGTCGGAGGTTATAGATGTTGTTACCTTTTGTTTTTGTAAAGCATTATAATTGAAAATACATTAAAAGTTAGGATGCTTGAGCTAAGGGTGCTATCTCACTTCGCGGAGACGTCTCCGCGACAGAATAGGAATCTTGTCTCCTGACGGATAAATAGTATTAGAGACGTCTCCGAGACGTCTCCTGAATTTCGGAGACGGATTTTTTTTTTATAAATTGTCGCGGAGACGTCTTGGAGACGTCTCTAATACTAGCTCCATGGTTCAGAGGTTTCTGATTATGTTTTAATTATGTTTACAGGAAGCAACAAATTCCGGGACAATTGTAATGTTTTTTATGTAATTTGCAGGGGCCACGGAGCCTGGGAGGGCTTCGTCAGCGAACGTGTACAAAAAACGGAAAAATGACCATACATTTGTGATTTTTAGTCTGTTCAGCCCCCCCCCCCTCCCCCACTCCCCTCCACTTGCCGCTCAGCCCTCCACTTCCAAAAACGCTCCGCGGCCCCTGATTGGTTATTTAATAGCTTGGTGTTGATTCAGCGGAAATCTGCTTTACCGAGTTCCTACGGGAGTTACTTTAGCAGAAACAGGGGCAATTGTAACAGCTTGTTACAATTGCCCCTGGCAGAGGTGACCATATTTGGAGAGATTTTTTCTATCTTAGCTTCGGTATTCGTCGTTGAAAACTTTAGCAAAATATGGCCTAGAACATAATTTCTAAATATACAAAAATGACAGCCGTAGCTCATCCACATATTTGTCCAGAAGAAAAACAATGGTAACTCAGTATGACAGAGAGTCTGTGGCAGATCTGCCGCAGACTCTTTATCATGAATATTCATACCCATAGGAAAAAAATCAGCCTGCTGCATAGTGCTGTGGCTGCCTTGCCGCAGACTTGCCGCTGCCTTGCCGCATACTCTTTTAGACCAGTGACCCATAGGAAAATTTTGGGGCCTCCCGCAAACTCCTGCCGCATACTTGTCACTGGTCTGCGGCAGACCTGCCACAGGTTTTCACATGCAAATTAGATCATGTCGCAGACCTGCCGCATACTCTTTTTTATGAATATTCAATTTCTATTACCTTGCCACATACTTGCCACATACTCTTTCAGCATAATTAAAAAAAACTGCGGCATACCCTTTATCATGAATATTCATACGCTACTTCTTTGTCGCAGACTTGCTGTATACTCTTTCAGCATGATAAAAATTTTGAGGTAGGTCTGCGGCATACCCTTTATCATTCTGCAGCATAGTATTATTTTTCCATTTTACCCCCAGACTGTGCTCTGGCCCTGCCTGTCCCATTCCCGCCACACTCTATCTTAGAACACTCCCTGCTTATATACACCACCTAAATCTAAAACATTTTGGTCACAGTTAGTCGAAAGTAACACCTATACTGATTTCTTTCTTATTTAAATTTTTTATTTGCATAATTACATACATATTCAGAAGCTCCTGCAAGTGCAATTATAGACAGGTTCAAAAACATTTAAAGCTGATGATAAAGATTCATCTTTTTCTTGCCGCAGACTTGTCGCATACTAGTATGCCAGAAAACAGTCTGCTGCAGACTGTTTCTGTGGCATACTAGTATGCGGCAAGTCTGCCGGAAACTCTATTTCTGCAGCATACTCCTGCATACTCTTTGCCGCATACTTTTCATTTTCCTATGGGTTGATATGGAAGTTTGTGGCAGACCTGCTGCAGACTATATAATTTTCCCCTTTTCCACCGCAGACCTGCCGCAGACTCTATAACTTTCCAATTTTCCACCGCAGACCTGCTGCAGACTGTATAACTTTCCAATTTTCTGCCGCAGACCTGCTGCAGACTGTTCCTGCCGCAGACTGGTATGCGGTAAGTCTGCAGCAAAGATTCTTTCTGCCGCATACTTCTGCATACTCTTTGCCGCAGACTTTTAGTCTGCCACAGATCTGCCGCAGATCTGCGGCAGATCTGCGGCAGACTTTCTATTTTCCTATGGGAAAACAAAGAAATACATAAGAAATGATAGAATAGAAGATGAAATACTATTTGGACGCAACCGGACGTATCTATACGTAAGTGTCTGTGTGACTGTAGCATTAGATCTGAAAGAATTTGATAGGAATACTCTGTTGAGTCAATCTGATATCTGTTAGGTTCTAGGTTCCTTGAAGGACACTTCATTATGCCTAAAGAGTGCTTAATTAAAAAGGCTACACTATTTGTAAAATTGTATGATTCAGTGCTCTCCTAACTCATAGTATTTTAAAGCGATATTTTTCCTAGATTTTCATGGCTAAAGAGTTTTCAGAAAACATCTTTTTTACTTGAGCTTTTCTATCTCACCATTTGCTAAATTATACCTCCTAGAGATTCATATCCCTCTCAACAATGATCATCTTCTTAATAATAGTCTCGCATTCAGTACCTGTCATCTTGGGATTCTATGAGATTGGGATGAGATGTTTTTATCACGCATTCCAAAAGTCAATCCATCCCGTAACCCTCCCATCACTGACATTGACTGTTTACAGAGCCAGGAGGGCATTAATGCTCTATTAAAAGGCATAAGTTAAGCCCTTCTGGCGATAACCAGTCAATGGTGTTTGTGTGGATCTAGGCTAGAAGGACTGAAGATGCCCAAAAGCATCGAAGCCTCGCTAATGAATGAAAATATTTGGTCTTGACCCAGATGCTTGCCATTCCTGAGGTATACCTCCCCAGGCAGCACAAGGCAGCCATGGAGGGAGGGTAGGGATGAAAGATGGGGAGATAAAAATGGCCCTTTTCACACCGGACAAAAACTTTCTGGGAGGAAACAATGTATAAAGAAATAATGCTCGATGTTGGAACACAGGAGCACATGAAAGATACATTAACCCGTTGAGAACTGAGCCTAAATATATTCGGGCTGAGGTCTACGGGAAACGTGTGTATAACCAGTTCAGCTCGTCTCCAACAGGTTAATGTGTTATTGGAAACATATTTTATTATTCCATATGTACGAAAGAAACCTATTTAAGTGACTTGGGGGGGGGGGCTTGGATGTGGACAAACTACGCTTACGATACATTGTTACATGGCAAGTCACCCTAATTCTTTAGTAAGTTCTTGTTTGATCTAATGTTCAGAAAACCATTTTGCTATTCATGTGCACCATTTACCTGAGAGAGAAATAGGCCTACATTTGTAGGTTTTAGGTGCAGTGTGGTAATGGAGAAATAGAAATTGAGGGAGAGAGAGAGGGGGTAAAGAAAGGGAGGGATAAGGGGACAAGAAGCTGATTGATTATGACTAAAGGGTAACACATTTGTTTCTGAAAAAGGAAGATTTTTTAAAATTCATATTGACACCCACACCTTAACTATAAACTTTCATCAATGCACATGAAGGGAAGCTGATAATGGAAAAATGTAAAAAAGTAATGAAAGTGGCATTTTTACATAAGTGGAATTATGATTGGACAACTAATGATTGATCTAACCCCTATGCTATCATGGACTGACAACTTTTGACAGCTCTAAGTTAAAACAAAAAATGAACTATTCTTAAATTCTTGTCTTTTATGTGATGATGAGTTTACAAATATATTTGAGGAGTTGGCCCTCTTTAATGGTTCATGAATATGATTTTGTTCATTTATGTTTCTTTTTACGATGTATTTCAAGCATTCCAATTTCTATAATGCTTTATTTGATGATTTTATTCAGAGACACAACTTGAGAAAATGAAGATATGTTTGCAAACGTATAATAAATCATTAAACATTTCTGAATATCTGACTATATTTAACAAAGCCTTTTTCTTTCTCAATTTTTTATCTTTCATCCAGGTTTTGGCTTCGTCATATTTGATAGTGAGAAGACAGTCGACAGTGTCTGTGAAGAACACTTTCATGAAGTAGATGGAAAATTGGTAAAGAAAGCCTTTCAGCTGGTTGATGTGCATTCATGTTCTCCTACCCCATTTCATAACATCACATTCCATTCCTTACCATCTTATGATTAAGACTGCTAGCATTGTTCGAATCCCCCCCCCCTGTGCCAATTGTCTCATTTTTGTCGTTTGACTTAATGAGGTTTTGTTCATAGCTCTAAAAATATACAAAATGCATTAATAATAACAGTAAAAAATGATGGCAAACACTTTTTCAATTTCTGTTGATATGCTATAAGTCATGTGACGACTGAATTTTTATAATGAAAAAAAGCAGTAAAATCCTTCAATTGGCAAGGGAAATTTCAATTCAATGTGTTTCAATACAAATTGGCCATTTTTAAAAGGTCTTCAATGTTCAAACAATTTTCTGTTTTTCAAACTGCGCCTATTTTTTCCGCATTCTGTTTTCTTTGTTCCTATTTATTTTCCCCTTTTAGTTTGTCCCTTTGTCTTTGTCAACCTATTGCAGTTTCTCTCCCTTTGTATATCTTATCACCCCTCTCTCATTCTTCCTCTTCTCTCTTCATTTTTCTCTCTCTCTGCATCTCCCTCAATCTTTTTCAATCCCTTAATCTCTTTTCTTTCCATTTTCATCTTTGTGTCATACTCACTTGCTTATCCTCGCTGGATTAGACGGGTAGACGAAGACTGTAGCATGAGAACCTTATGTTAGCCGCCACTCTACGCACTCCACTCTGCTTATGGGCGCGGGAGGGAGGGCTTTTTTCCCTTCTTTTTTTTTTTTAGCCTGGGAGATCGTCTTGATCTATTGGCAGGAGATTTATCCCAGACCCTTGAAATATCATCTTTCATATTCTCCTCACCAACCCCCCAACCATGAATCCTTAACAGTGGTCGAATGTTGTGTGTCAAGACGAAACGTAGCCTATGCTTTCATTTTAAAGCTCATTATGTACACCTGAAGAAAAGAAAAAAATATTGAAAAAATTATAATTGAATCTAGAGGAAAGACACTTATTGCTCTTTATCTTTCTTTCTAAAACACTCATTATCTCTCTCTTTCTTTATGTCTTTCTGTCTGTCTGTCTGTCTGTCTGTCTGTCTCTCATGAAACATTGTGTTTCCCACCATCCAGATTGTTTTTCATTTTGTCACTAATAAAGAAAGATTTACTTCAATAGAAATATACATTTGCCTACCATTGCTATTTGACCTCAAATCGCCATAAATCGAAAATTGCACCGAAATTTTTGCCCTATCATATTGCCTATTTACCCCCCACCCCCCATGAATGGCGCCCTCCATTGGCGAGGATGCGGCCGCGCGCGATCTTATACTCTTCCTCTAATCTCTTCGCCTCCGTCGAGATAAGTCATACATTTTTGCCTGCGCCAAAAATAGCGTGTTTTTCTCCCTTTTGGGACTACTTTGCGGTTTTTTGCGAGGTTTAAATTCTCAGGATAATCATATTGAGTATTCTGAGCTTTATTTTTGGGGTCTAGTTTTTGGTTTTGCCGAGATTTTGATAGTTTTATCTCTCGGTGATCGTTTACTTTTCTCGCTCTGTCTCCCGTAGACTTTCGTACGTTCCTTACTGTGTGTATGTAATACGTGTCGTAGTTTACGTTTGAGTGTTGTGTGTGTTGCGGTGCACAGTTTGTTTGTGCTCCGCTTCTTTGATAGACCCGCCTATTTACCCCCTTTTGTGTATTAACACTTTTTCTCTCTTTTATTTTACAGATTCATCATGTCTAATTTTCTTGGCGCGCCTGCTTCATATAAAAGGAAGCGGGGGAAGAAATTAGCGAGCAAGCGTGTGTTTTCTTCGGAGAAGTCCCCCCTTGCGGGGGTGAGAGGCTTGTCGTTCGAGGAGGCGTTGGACGCTGTCCTTCCGCCTTCTTCACCACCTCGAACTTCGGTGAGTATTATTGGGTCGAACACCGGCGGACAAAACCTAGCTGCTCGGGCTTCGTCGGTCCCTCAGAGTACGGGACCGCTGATGACCGACAGGATTGGCGGCGTCCAGGACGATGACGATTACGGCCCTCGCGCCGGATCCGATAATCCTTTGCCACGTTCGATCAACGGGAGATCTAAAACGGTTACTACATCGGTTTCACAAACCGGTTGCCGGTTCTCTGGTTAATTCAGCACGGACTGAAAGCGTCCGGGTTCATTTTCTCTCACGGTGCCGAATCCCATTGGCCTCTGCTTCGCCTGGCATTAACCGGATCGAGCTCGGTTTCTATATCGAGTTTGTCCGGACGCGGATATCGGCGCCTACCCTTAACTGAGGAATCGATCCGCGAGTCGGTTTCCGTACCGGTTTTGGGAGTGAGTACCGTTCGAGACGGACCTATATCCTCGGATAGTAGGCCGCTTGTCGGGTACTCACTAACCCGGATGGCATGCCAGAGCTTTCGCTCTGTACTCGTCGGCGGGTATCGGCAGAGTGGGGTGTCCCCGTCTATATCGGCCGCCCACCTTTGGTGGTCGGGGGTCCGTCTCGCTCCGTTTCATTCTCGGAGTGCGTCCCTTCTGTTTCGGATCTACGTCCGTGAGGCATGTCCGTGTTTCGGATCCCTTACCGCGTTTTCTTTTCGAAACCAGGGGCCGTTACAGGCAGACGCTTCTTTGTTGGAGACAAGTCGGATTCCCACTTCGTCTTCCAAGTCTGTTTCTTCTCGGTATGTGTACCAACATTTGGTGGCGGGCCCTTCCGTAGCGAAGCGTCGTAGACTTACAGTTTCGGATCCCGATCCGTTCCTGAGCTGAACAGTGCCCCTTTACAGGCGGGGCACTTTTTGGTTCGGAGAGACGTCGTTCTTTGCCGAACCCGGATCCGGTTCTCGTTGGGAACCCTGTTTCCCAAGTTTGGCCACTCCCTTAACGGGTCGGCATCATACTAACGGATACCAATCCGGATAGTTGTGTGTACCTCGAGGTTCGAGAGTGGTTGAGCGTTACGAGGCAGCGGTACGTCACCATCTCCGACTCACCTCCATGGTAGGGTCACACCCTCCGGTTGAGGAATGGATGCTTCCTCATCAGGGATGAGATTGTTTCGGTGGCTGATTCTCACGTTTCTTTGTTGAATTCATCCGACTCCCTTTGTCCGCAATTTGGATAGGAATGACATGCGGTGATCCCTCCCAGGTTGATGCTTCGGCGGATTTTCATCCGACGGAGATGAACCTGAAGTCGTTGTAGAGCTTCTTTTAGCGAAGCGCGAGTGACGGGTTTGTTCATAAATACGTTCCAGATGTCGGAGTGACCCCTGAAACTCCGGAAGGGACGTAAAGGTTTCTTTTCGGAAGGTCGAAAGCTGTTTCATCTTTTCAGCTCCGAGTAAGGACATTCATAAAGAAGAATTTGTCTGTACTTCATCTAGACCGAAGAAAGCTCACTAGATATTCGAAAAACAAATATCGGGTATCTTTGTGGAGGGAGACGATGTCTTTTTAACACCTAAGTTCCATCTCCCCGGAGGTTCTGAAGTTGGCTGATATGTTCTGAGACCGGGAAGAATTCTTTTTGAAATCCGACAAAGATGATTGCTGTCGTTTCGTATGCTATCGCAGGCGGTCTTCGTTTATCTGTCTTAAATGACATGCTCTTGGAACTCTTGGCTGGCTCCAGGAGTTGGACATTTTCCGCCGGGACCAGACCGAGATTCTTTTGGCTCTTAGAGAGTTTCTTCTCTTCTTGTTCTCTCAAGATTGCGGCTGCATCCACCTTGGTGGATAATGCCCGTAGAGTTCATGTTCTTGAGACTCTTCATATCAAACAATCCTCATTCCGGATATGGTCAAGGAGATTTGACGTGTCTTCCCCTTTCTTTGTGGGAACAACTTGGCAGACATCTTACAGAAAGAAGTGGATTCACGTAAGAAGGCCAAGGAACTGTCTACATCTATTAGAGATGTTCGTCAGACTCCATCATTCTGCTAGTTCCGCCGAAATCTGGCTTCTTCAAAGCTCCTCTTTTCAGGAAGGGCAAGAAAAAAGGACAAGAAGACTTCCGTTCCTGCAAGGTCAACCCCGGCAGCTCCTCCTCAGGATCGTAGAGTAGCCGACTCTTCTCATGATTTTTATGATCGACAGTTGTCGTTTCAAGATCAGACTCCCCGTCGAGGACGTGGAAGTGGTAGGGGCTCTTCCCGAGCGTCGCGAAGAGTCAGCCCTTTCGCAGGGCGGGAAGCATTATTCCAGATGACTTCCCGAGTTCGTTGGAGATCCTAGGTGGTCGACTTCGGAAGTTTTCTTCCAGCTTGGAAGTCAATCACGGACGACGTTTTCGTCCTCTCCGTGATCAAGAACGGTCTTCGGATAGACTAGAAGAACCTCTCCAAGAGGGGTTATCCGAAGTCGATCACCACCACAGTCGATCCTTTTTCAGGAGCATATCGTTTCGGAAGTTACCTCACTCCTGAAAAGAGGACGCTGTCGAACGGGTGAGAGATCACGACCGCCTGTGTCTCTCCCCCGTTTTGTAATCCCCACGCGTTCAGGATCGTCAGATGATCCTAAACATGAAGAGGATCAACAGGCACATCGCAAAGTCGCCTTCAGGATGGACCATCTAGCCTCTATTCTTCCGGCTCTCGGTCAGACGATTTTCGGTGTCCCTCGACCTGAGCGATGCCTATTCCACATCCCAATAGACCCTCGTCGAGGGATCTTTGGGATTTGCCGTAGGAAAGGAGAACTTTTCGCTTCAAAGCCTTCCTTTCGGCTGCGCCCAGCTCCCAGAGTTTCACCAGGGTGTCTCGGCGTTGATGTCGTTCCTCAGGGGCAAGGCCTTCGGATCTTTTGCCTACTTAGACGATTGGCTTCTTGTCGCCAATTCGGAGAGGTTCTGCTTTCTCACCATCTTTCGCTGTTAGTGGAAACAACCGAGAGTTTGGGATTCATGATCAACTGGTCCAAATCGGAATTCATTCCCCCCCGAACTCCGATTTACTTGGCGCCCAGTGGATCTCAAGAATCAACTGGCTCGGCCGAGCTCGAGAGGGTAGAGACTCTGCAATCTTGCCGGTCCCTCCTGAGCATGCGGAGGGTTCGAGCCGAGTTTGGTTGAGATGGCTGGGTCTTTTAGCCAGTCTGGTGGACATCTTGCCGAATTGTCGTCTCTTTTGAGACCTTTCCAGCTGCATCTCCTGAAGTTTTCAGGCCGAATCTCAGCTCCCTTCGGTCTGGATTCTTTGCCGATGGAGATCAAAGAAGCTTCTCTCACCTTGGACGAACCGTACCTTCCTTCTTCAGGGAAAGAGATTCAAGGACCCTCTTCCCTCAATTACAGTGACCACGGACGCGTCACTTCAAGGTTGGGGGGCCATTGTCAAGGTCGGATGGTTTCGGATCTTGGGCTCTTCCGAGGCCGCTGCCTCACATCAACGTTCTGGAACTTTTGTCAGTTCTGTTTGTACTCCAACGTTTCCGCGACCTGTTGGTGGGCCGTTCAGTGTTGATTCTCACGGACAACACCTCTGTGAAGGCTTACATCAACAAACAAGGAGGGACACACTCTTTGGAGTTGAACAGAGTAGCGTTCCTCCTTTGGAATGGTGCAATCGGGAGGAGATCATCCCGGTGGCTTCCCACATTCCGGGGGAGGACAATCTGATAGCGGATTTCTATCCCGAGGTCGGTCGCTGCCATCGGAATGGATGTTGTCCCCTCATGTCTTCGAGTTAGATATTCAGAGATTCGGAGCCTGGAAATAGATCTGTTTGCAACCTCTCTGAACAACAGACTTCCTCGGTTTTGTCCCGAGTCAGGGAGACTTCGGCTTTCGTGCTGGACGCGTTCTCTCTTCATTGGAAGGGGTGGAAGGCGTACGCCTTTCCACCATTCAAGCTGATACCTATGGTTCTCAGAAAGATCAGGGAGGATCGGGCAACAGTGGTCTTGATCGCTCCCCACTGGCCCGGTCGGGCTGGTTCCAGGATCTGTTGCCCTGTTAGTAGGGGAACCGCTGCCCCTTCCGGCCGTACCGGACTTGGTCTCTCAACTTTGTCGGAGCTCTTCATGCGGTCCATCGCTCTTCATCTCACTGCTTGGCCTCTATCGGCCAGCGCGGCTAGGGATGAAGGCTTTTCGGACAGAGCAGCTGAGCTGCTAGTTGAAAGTAGACGGAAGTCGACTAGGATTTACAATTCGCGCCTTGAGGCTTTTCTTTGCCTGGTGCGAACCGCTGGGGTGTCCCCCAGAGAGGCTCCTTTGCCTCTCATTGCGACTTCCTTATTTCTCTGTTCGATAAGGGTAGGTCTATTTCGACGATTCGTGGATACCGTTCGGCCATTGCGGCCGGCTTTGATAATAATATGGCTTTGATAATGGGGGATCGGTCTCGACCTCCCCCCAACTCTCGGCGTTGCTTAGGCCTTTTTCTTAAAACGCCCTATTTCTAAGCCCTTGACTCCAGCCTGGAGTCTTCCCAAGTTTTGGAGGCTTTGTCAAAGCCTCCGTTCGAGCCTTTGAACTCGATTTCTCTGCTGAATCTGTCCATCAAGACAAGCTTTCTCTAGCGATCGCTTCCGGACAAAGGAGGAGTTCGCTACATGCTCTCTCAATTTCACCAGGTCATATTCGTTGGGAGAGATTTGGGGTCGCCTGATTCCTGTTACATCATTCATCGCTAAGAACCAAACAGCCTCGTCGGGTTCTATCGAGATCTTCATTCGGCCTCTGACGGAGTTCTCGTCTATCAGAGAGGACAAGGTTTGGTGCCACGTTAGGCCCTCAAATGGTACATCAAGAGAACGGAGATTCTTCGCAAATCTTCACAGTTATTTGTTACTGCCCGTGAACCCCATAAAGGGTTTCTAGAGATACGTTATCCCGTTGGATAGTATCCGCTATCAAGGCTGCGGGAATGAAGGCCCTTGAAGAAGGAACTACTCCAAGGCCCATCAGACCAGGAGCATTAGCTCCTCTTGGGCCCTATTTACAGGGGTCGGAGTGGAAGACATCTGCAAAGCGGCCTTTTGGCGTTCTGCAAATTCTTTTACCTCCTTTTACCTGAGAGATGTCGCCGCTAGTGAGGGTGTTTCTCCACCGCACCTCTCAAAGCGGCGCATCCTCCATAGTTTCATAACCGTCATGGTTGCCCTCCCGACTTTTGTCGGTGCTGGTCGTAGCAATGGTAGGCAAATGTATATTTCTATTGAAGTAAATCATAAAAATTAAATTCTAATTTTATTATTTACGATATGGAAATATACATTTGCCTACATTCCCTCCCTCCGTCCCCCTATCCTTTGCAACATACGGAATTTTCTGGGGCGAGAGAGTTAGAGGATGAGTATAAGATCGCGCGCGCATGCCGCATCCTCGCCAATGGAGGGCGCCATCATGGGGGGGTGGGGGGTAAATAGGCAATATGATAGGGCAAAAATTTCGGTGCAATTTTCGATTTATGGCGATTTGAGGTCAAATAGCAATGGTACATGTACGCAAATGTATATTTCCATATCGTAAATAATAAAATTAGAATTTAATTTTTATGATTGGGTGGATCATAGATGTTTATCGCAAAGCAAATTGATTGCTAATCATGCCATTTATCATCTATTAAAAACTCTTTTTTTCAAAATGGGCAATGATTGTCCCCTTCATTATAGAAGATGTACATTTCAGTTGTTGTATGCAATTATGGAATTTGAAAAATGTTTTAGACATTTGTCAATACAGGACAGTTTCCACCTCATATGGAGAGTTAGAGAGAGCAGTAAGATAATTAATTGTTGGAAATGACTTAACCATTTGTGCTTTACTTTATCTAACTGAAAATAAACATAATAATATAAAACATTTCTACAAATAGCATATTCAAGTTTTTAAAAAAGTTCTTCGTAGAGCATACATACTACTAATAATTGTTGTTATGATCATCATCATGTTGCTTCATTTATAATTGATTTATTTTTTAAGAAGGAAATTATTCTATTTATTATCATTTTATCACCAATATACCCTTTCTCCTTTCATCAATCTATGTTTGAAGTGAATTTTGATATACAATTTTCTAAAAATACAAGTTTATTTCCTTGATATAATTTAGAAATATATTTATGTCATATGAAGATGTATACTTCAAACAAAATTTCTAGCATTAGATAAAATGGTAATGTCATCATGCTTATTGTCTCAGATATACAAAGCTAAAAGTAAGGAGGAACAAAAGTTTCAGCAAAGAGATAAATTTAGACAAATTAGAGAGGATTATATTATCATGTCTATCATAAATTTTAGAAAGAAAAAGAAAGAAGAAATTTTTTTTTTTTAATACTCCAAACTGTAAAGGTGAAATGGTACCTTTCATGGAAATAAAATGCAAAATCTTTCAGTTGAGAAAATATCATATTCTAAGTTCATAATAAGGAGAAGTGAGATCTTTAAAGAAAAATCAAAGATGGAAATGAAAGAGACTGTAATTGTTATATACAACAATTTACAACAGGATGAAACAAATATAAGCTCCATTGTGTAATCAATTAAAATTTGTTAATCAAATTTTCAAGAGAGTAAAATTGTCATACTCATTCAGATGATACAGCATTATTGTCTTAGATATTTTGCTTCAAGTTTATTTGTTTTCATATTTACTGTTTTTATTTTTGTTTTTGATTAACAGGTGGAAGTGAAAAAGGCCCAGCCCAAAGAAGTAATGATGCCACAGAACGCAGCTAAGAACAGAGCAGCGATGATGCGCAATCTCTATGGCATCTATGGTAAGGCCCGCACCCTGGTTCTCTGGATGTCTAGTGAAAACAGGGTGTGCATATAGTGAAAACAGGGCTTGAATCATTTATCCATTCATCAATCCATATTATCTGTCCCGCCAATCTATTGAACAATCTATCTTAATACCAATCTATCTATCTTCTTTTCGTTCTTTCTATCTTTCAATCTTTATAAACCTCTTTCTATCTATCTATCTGTCTGTTTGTCTTTCTATATCTTTCCATTTTTATCCTGGCTTGTGAACGGAGATACAGGCATAAGGTTAGCACCAAGGACGTGATGGTTCACAAAACTGATTAGCCGTCTGTTTATTTCATCCTTCTCTCTATCTGTCTCTTCTTTTTTTCCAATCCATCCATCCATCCATCCACCTCGCCATTTTAACTATCTATCAATCCTACAATATTTATTCATCTAACTATATGTAGTGTGGTAGGAGGGGGCTTCACGGTGCACCGTTAAGAAAACATACAAAAGCCATTGTAGACTTTTTAGAAGGGTTCATGATAAAGCTCTTACTAAAAGCAATATACTCAATATTATGCAATCAGCAATATTTATGTGTTATATTGTCCAAAATGTTTAGAGGAAAGTATTATATTTATGACTGCAAAGAATATGGAGTTAAAACAGCCATCAAACAAACTGGAGGGATATTGAATTTGAAGTTGAGAGATTTAAAAGAAAGAATTCCATTCATACCTAAAATGTTTTCTGAACTCGATTATAATTAAGGCAGCAAGATAAATTGGAAAAAAAAGGAAAAAAAAGATATGATAATAATCATGGGGACCGCGTAGTATTACAGCACAAGAAAAATATACTGTCGAGAATATCCCTTAAATGAAACACAAGATCATGAGTCTCCCAAAGAGCTCGGGCACAAGATCCTTAATATCTCCAAAGATGAATATTCCTCGAAGGTCAATTGAAAAAAAAGTGGAGAAATCTATCCTTCTGCTAGATAAGATGTGTTTCTGTGTTTCCTTTTGTACATGGGCATATCAGTATAGCGTACAAGTGCTTATCGTATTGGAGCTATTATATAATGTACCTGCATTAGTTAGAATCATCCCCATTTTAGCTAGCCTACATGTAGAGATACACTGTGTACGCATGGTTTTAACATGTAAGTAGGTCTGTTTTTAGAGTAGAGAGTAGATATATGCAGACGTGTAGCATTGATTTCATTTGATATGTGCCATTTTACAGTCGAGTAAATTCTCAATTCAAATACGGAAAGATCAAAATTGATACTACCGCAGATATATGAAATATGCATTATCTGTGAAAGCGGGAGTGAAGCGCTAGTCACCCTCCAATTAAGCCCAACAACTTGCCTCTCTTAATTGAATTACCCTCTAATAATTTAATAGAGAGTAATATATTATGCCTACTAAGTGTTATTACATGCTGCTGCAGAGGATACTGGAATATGAGGGTGGGAGGGGGCGTTATGAATAAAAGGATACTATAAATTGTGGACAATTTTCTTACTGCATAAGATATATAGAGCCCATATCAAATTGTCCATTTTCAATACTTTTTTCCTCAAAGAAGATTGTGCTTTAGAGGTTCTCTTCAAAACTGTAAAGGGGATGTAATATGTTATTTAAAGTAAACCAATAGATTCAAAGAAGATTGTATATGTGGAATAATATGGACCTGTATATTGTGATTACGATAAACAGTTTTGTACACATTTGAGATTGTTACAAAATCAAATATGAATCAAATTTAAATGTGTTTGATTTTAAAACAGGAAATTGTACAGAACTATTGAATACATTTAAATTGACTTTAAGTATTTAAAGATAAATATAGGCTCATTTTCTACAAATACTAGTAGTTAACAATACAATAAAATTAGACATCATTTTCATATATTTTGAAGTGTAAGTAAGATAACAGATGGATTATAAGTATGTAAGTGGTATCACCTTTCTATAAACTTTAGCCTAATAAACTTTCTTTAACTTTTCTTATCAATTTAGATACCAGAAGGAAATTAATTTTACAACTAAAGAGTTGTTGTTCATATTCAGTAAAGCAAATGACAAATGTTAAAACCTTTTTTTTAGTTAAAAAATTAGTGCATATCTAAAGATGCCTCCTGCACCAATATTTATTCTTGGTTTAATTCATTTAAACAGAGTAGCTCTATAAGTAGTTAAAACGGTTTTTCCACAGGCCCTGTTCAGAATAGCTATGGCAAACTAGGTATTTTAAATATAGGTAGATATATATCTATAATCTATCCATAACGTTGACAAACAGTACTTAATAATAATTCTAATATATCGTGAAAGATGAGACGAATAAGCGCACCCAATATTATATCATATATAGACCAAGGCAGCACCGAGACCAGTTTACTGGAGTTGAGATTATTGCAGGCCCAACATCAAACAAACAACAACAACTCGCCCTCGATGTGCTCAATCCCGTCCGGTCTAACGTCCTCGGTGCCGCTAATCATGGACACAGTGGGCAATGTCAAAGGCAAGTTTCCAACCGATCGGCGGCGACGCAAACTCGTCGTCGACACTCACTCAAATTCCTGTTTTTTTTTCTCTCAATCGTTTTTTCACATTTTCTTTTTTTTTTTTTTTTGTATTAATTTTGAAATATTTCTTCATCCACCCCCGTTTTGGCAGGAGGGAGGCTATTGATCACTGGTTCATATTTTTTCCTCTTTTAGTCCTTTATTTCAACTTTTATGATTTTTTTTTTTAATTATCATTTTCAATTAGTTGCTGTTTATTCGTTTTCCCGCTTCCTTTATTTTCTTAGTTGTCATTTCGATTTGAGGAAATTAAAATTTGGTATAGCCTTTTTTGGTTTATGTGGTTATTATTAAAAGTCTTTTAAGTTGAGAATAAAAATGTCTGCATAAATGTTGTGAATATGGCACATCTCAATGGAATTAAAAAAAACTAACATAGATAGATAGCTAGGAAAAAGTATAATATTAAAAGCTTGTGTGGTATATGTATATAGTTTTAGTAGTTGATATGATTTTTGTGTGTTATTTATCAAGCATGACTTTGTATATTTTAGAAAGTGTATAAATTATGATTTTGTCGCAAATGTGATCAAACTGTGTATCCAAAGACGGGGAACAATATGATTATTTATTTGTGTCACCAGTTTAATCCTATTTAGCTTTTGCAGAAAGTATATTACAAACTTAATGATTTGACATTCAAATTTCTTTCAGCTTTTAATCATCAACTCAACTACGCAGTGTATTTTCTATCTATTCTATCATTTATCTTTTCACTTTTTCAACTTTGAGAATTTGGTTTTCTGTGAAGTTTCTTTCCATGAATCTGTTTCAAAACACATTTTTTAATTTTATAAGCATACTTTTGAAAGGTATATTTAAGATATTTTTCAATAGCAAATTTTCTGGAATTCAAGTACATTGTAGGGTCTTTCAATTAAAAAAAAAACCCCAACATAATGTTGACATTGACTTTTGTATTTTGCTTTTAAATGTACAAAGACATGAATTGAAAATTGATGAATATATACATGTTTTATATTCATTTACTTGCTGTTATATATTGTGATACCAAAACTTTCTCAAATTATTCTCTGTCCAGAACACATTTATTATGACAAACGTATCCAATTTAATATTCCTATTTTCTTCGTTTTCCACAGGTTACGCCGCTCCTAATTTCACAATAGGGCCACTTGGGCGGGGGGCGTACACATACGCCCCCTTCCCTCCATTCTTTTCAGGTAAGTGTTAAGAAGGTTGTATGTTTTTGTGCATAGCTTTAAATTAAACCCATAGAATGGCTGTGCAACTCCGAGAATAGTGTTTCATTATGCATTTTTACTTTTTTGCTGATAAGTCCTTTTCCGGACTTTCATTCCGTTAAGATAGCTTGAAGTTTTGTGATGTGAGGGATTCTTTTGAATTTGCTTGAATAATACGCATCTCATCACCTCACATAACTTGCTGAAGATTGATGAGTTATGTTTGAGCAAACTCATTTGTTTTAGCGTGGTTTCCATAAACATATTCAATATGGATAACAATAGAAAATTATTAATTACATTGAAGTTTGGTTTGCGTGCCTTCAAGCTGTAGATCTGGGCCCCATCTTGTAAAGATTTATGATTGATATAAATAACTTGTAGATCCTTTAATCAATTGCAAAGATCATTGGTGAAAAATACATGGGACTCACAGTTATTTACGCTGAAATAAGACCCCGGTGAATCACCAAATGGCCCCTGTTAACCTGTAGAAGACTTGTCTCAAGTATACTTGGGCTGTGGTTTAATAGAGATGTGGGTTATAGCACAAGGATCTCAAAAAAAGGATTTCATCTTTAACAGGTTTATAGCTATTTTATAGATATTTCTAATGCCTTCGTGCTAAAGAGTTATGTAGCCCTCTGAAAGAAGATTTTTATTTTCCCCTATGGTGATTGCATCGTTTTGCAGTTTGGATTGAAACAATTTACAATTCAAATCATATTCTTTTTGCAAGATGGGGTCCGAGGTTTGAAATACGATATGAAACATTGTTTGATGCATTGATTTAGTTGTAGTGAACCCCTTCCTTGTCCAGCTTGGTGCTATTATATGAGTATGCTACTAGATAACAGCGTTTCTATAGCATGCAGTCATGATTTTGATGTGAGCTCAAACATTGATTAATCATCTCAACAGTTATCCTGTAACATTAGAACTTTAATTAAATTACAGATTATTTAGTTTAGATACCGACTTCCTCTTCCCATCCTTTGTCATATCAATTTGAGGTAACGATTTTCTTAATAAGGACTTTCCATTTAAAAATGATCTTGCCACTTATAATAGCAATCACATAGGCCCGAATTCACATAGGTGGTTTCTACCAAACCCACGGATCCGTGGATTATGTAGATTTTGTGTAATAAATACGCTTAATTTTAGCGCGTACTGTGAGAAAGGTCCAATATGAATGCGCGATTTTGTCACAGAGCTCTAAATTTACGCTTGTCGCTATGGTTTTGCTGCTGTTTATTCAAATTAATTTAAATAAACCGTTGACTCAACAGTGGACTCATTAATTTAAAACAGTGGGCTCATTATGTCAAAACCATAGCAACTGGCGTATATCTCGTGCAAAATGACAAAATCGCGCATTCATATTGGACCTTTTTCAATGTACGCGCTAAAATTAAGCGTAATTATTACATGAATATTCACAAATCCGCGGATCCGTGGGTTTGGCAGAAACCACCTTTGTGAATTCGGGCCATAGCGTCCTTGTGTGTTTCATTGTTCAGTACAACAAGACTTCTTGATAACCAGGCATTTGGGTTGGTCCATAGTATCTTTTTATAACGGGGGTGGACTGTAGTATTTAAAACATGAACTTGAAACAAGTGTGTGTAATTACTCACTGATGTAATAAATTAATCCATATATTGATAAAACATCCTTGAGACTTCATCTTTGTAAAGTGCTCTTTCTAATATCCATTAACTTCATGCTTGTTACCATATGCGCATAGACAGGAAAGCATTACCTCTTGTATTAAAAGGAGAAGCCCACCCTGGAATTGTTTTTAATTCAAAGTAGATTTTTTTTGTTGTTGAAATATCAGTGCGGGTGGGTATGAAAAAAAATCAAAGGATAACGCAATATGAGCTGTTCCCCTTCAAGTTTTGTAAATTCCATAAATTGCTATTTTTTTTAAAAGGAGAATATATAAATAATTTCATGTGTGCATCAGATATATTATCAAATCCATGTTCGATTCCTTCTTCAAGAACCATGAAGTTACTGTACATGACGTGTAGGAGAGCAACTCGCAAGTGATGTCATGAAATTAACTCTTTCATAGCTTTGTTGCCCTTTGATGGATTTCTTCAAACCTTCACTGAAATATGTCTTCTGAATTTTAAAAACTAATTAAATTCCAGGGTGAACTTCCCCTTTCAGCAGATGGTAATAGTGGGTTATTGTTCAACGACAGACAAGTGATGGGGCTATGACAAGCCAAAATTGCCACAGTTTGTACACTGAATTGAGGATATGTAATTCAATTAAAGTCCGACTTCAATTAAATTATACATCCTCAATTTAGTATACAGACTGCATCATTTGAGTTAAATATATCATATGCCAATTTGAATGTATCTCCAATTTGGGGTAAAAAATTAGAACTGTGACAGTCTTGGCTTTCCATAGTCTCCATCACTTTGTACGTCATTGAGTCATAACTCCATTTAATGTAACTGTAAAAAGACTTGCATGCTGACTTCTTTTTCAATATCTTTGAAAGCCAATTTCTATCCTCCAATTTATGATGCAGCCTTTTTGTGCATTCATATCTTACACATCTTTCGAAAAATCAACCCCTTAAAAGTTATATCTTGAACTTTCAGGAGCATAGTTTCATTGATCAATGCATTAGAATATCTTTGAAGTTGAAGCTTGAGATTTGAGCATGTTTTGTGAAGGAGTTCAGTTGTATTAATCTGATTTTAGTAATAAAGAGGTCTCGTGGACAAGGCATGGGATTTTGTGTGTTACGTTGATTTAGTACACTTGATTACTACAGAACTATTATCGGAAAACCATGGTTACGCATCAATTCAGAACCAAATGTACCAGATTTCTCTGATATAGGATAATCAACATCCCCAAGGACTACCAATGTATACGTAAAAGTTAAAAGGGGAGACATATTACTTTCTGAAAAGATTACTTCAACATGGCTCTATCAAGTTTGCCAGTGTTTCAGATCCCCCTCTCTAATCATTTGTTACATGTCTGCAAATGGTCTTCAATTGCTCATCATACATTCTAATGTCTGGAACCCGGTACTTATATCCTAGATAGACCTGCTAGATATTCTGATTTAAAGGGTGATAAAACCTACAAAGCATCCCAGTATTGCTGTTTTAAGAAAAGTTTCAGGACCATCCCCACTTTGAATCACATGAAGAGACTCCTCCTGGAAACCTTTTTTTTTTTTTCACTCTCCCAATTTCAAACCGATGTGTTGGCTCAGTGGATAGAGCGTCTGCCTCATAATCGGGAGGTTGTGGGTTCGATTCCCGGCCGCGTCATACCAAAGACGTTAAAAATGGTAGTTGTTGCTTCCCTGTTTGGCGTTCAACAAGAGGGGGATAGAGCAACGTCCATCTGGCGCTGCTCAGCGGCTGCCAAGCCCACAGGACAAGGGTAAAAAGAATATCCGATTCGGACAATAAAATTTTGAGCTTTTTTTAAAATAAACATCCTGCTTGCATTTTGATGTTTTAAGATTGAACATTTTGAACATGGTAGTTGTTGGTACGTTGGCAATCTTTGCATTGAATTATCTTGCTCCTGTTAACCCATTAACTACCGAAACGCTATATTTCCTGTATTAAACCTTGTTATAAGAATATCAGTTGTCAAGCGGTTAATTCTACGTGAAGGATGTTGACAGCGTTATTTGGTTTTGGTTGAAAGACGATGAAGGTTCGTTTTTAAGAGGTTCGCATCATCAGTATGCTTTTAAGACTACCATGAGACTAATTGGAACATTGATCCAAGGTTAATACCTATTTGACTGGTATAGCTATGTTCTGGTTGCCATGGCAATGATTGCCTGCTAATCATTTTCTCTTGGTTTGGTTTTTCATAGGAGTGGATTTGGATATTCATGTCTTGTGGCTGGGATGCAAAGTGTTGTGTGGAAAATTAAGAATGTACTTTGATTTATCCTCTTCTTTTTTTCTTGCCACATATGCTACTTCCCAGTCTGCCGCAGACTGTTTCTGCGGCATACTAGTATGCGGCAAGTCTGCCGCAAACTCTACTTTTGTGGCATACTCCTGCATACCCTTTGCCCCATACTTTTAGACTGCGGCAGGTCTGCCGCAGACTCTTTACATTCCTATGGGTATTCTTAGAAAATTTGAAGAAAAAAAAATTGGTTTAATAGAGAAGAGTACAAATGGAAAGTTGTCTTAAATATTTTTGTTTGTATACTATGATAGGGGTTTAACTAACACTGCTGGAAGCATGTTTATAATATGATTTATATTTTATATTTTTTTCATTTAATTCTTAATGTTATTGTCACCTAAAAGCATGTAGTTTTTCCCAAATCTCATTTTATTGTCATCTCACCTTATAAATACGATAATGCAAATAGATATTCACTCTTCTCTGAAATAATCTTCATACTTTCTTCATACTTTCATTCATAGTGAAAATATCAAGGGGAATATGACATTTCATGAACATTTTTTATAATTCAAATAATGAAAATAGTCGTTTTATTTAGAAGTATAATTTTCACTGGAAGAACAAAAGCTTTGAGAAGTTGATGATAGTGACACTAAACCACATATGGGATGGGAACTATAAAAATGTTATAAACGACACAAAATTGCATGGGTGGGACTATGAGAATTCAAGGACCTAACAACCAATAGTCAGTAGATGGGACATGTAAGAATCTAAGAGGATTGCTTACGCATCTCCTCCTAGCTTACCAGCAGCCTCCCTTCGCCATGTGGGTGGCAGCAGGAATGGGCGTGGTTCTGACCAGAAGAGCACGGCAACACAACGAGGCAGCTCTATGGCGCATCCGTGCATCCTCTATTCATGGCTAAAAAAGAAAAAGATAGAAACCAAAGTACTAAACCAATATCTGTCAATCCGCATCCTATTAATCCAACCACGGTGGTCCCCTGTGTAAGGTGTGGTCGGAATCAATAATCGTAGATGGATGCTTATTAGCTTATACTTTTGAGTTATCATATTTATTGTTGGGTAATTGGGCAGAGCAAGTTGTCCTTGTAACTGTCACATGCACAAAATATAGCCATGGTTAACTCAAAAAGATGGCTACACAATGTTTGGAAAGTGTATGCAAGGAGAACATTCAGCAACAGTATCAATTGTTAATACAAGCTCTTTAAAACAACAATATTTAGGGACGCTTTCAGAATGTTTTTGTGGAGGTTTGCTGCTTATCTATCTCTTAGATGAAAAAACAAGTATGCCTTTCCGGCTGCGATGAATATCCCTAGGAAACAAAATACTCAATGTCTCCTCATCTTTTTCCTCTCGATAAAAAGACCAATTACCTCATCTTAAAATCAATACTCTGTACATATGGGAACTGATCCATGATTGTATTTATCAATAGAAATTATATTACTATGGTAGTGGTGTATGCAAGTTTTGTATTTGCTGTGGCTGATTTTCCCCAGTGTTACTATTGTCATATATTCAGATAATGTTTTTCAATCTGCGGTTTGATAAATCTCAACTAAGCATGAGGTTGGTGTTCAAGTTGTGCATTCATATATTAACACAACATGCACAAACTGTATTAATTTTGCTTGCGTAAGTCCCATCTCATCACATCTGTGTTGGTATGTTGTTGTGGTTGTGTTGGTGAAAGTCTTGAAAAGACTCGTTGTAAAAATGACGCCCGTCACTTCCTTGGAAAAGAAAAGACCCATCTAATCCTAGTGAGCAATTGACGTATACATATACTATCGAGCCTGCTATGAATTACTCCTATTGCTCTGGAGCCAAGTTCTTCCTGTAGTAACCTATGAGTGAAAGCATCAGCAGTCAACCTGGATTAAAACCCTATGAAGGATGGAGATGAATGGAGTGAATAAAACCATATTTTATTGGAAAAGATATAGTTATCATCATGAGAGACATATAGAATTCTAAGACTATTGAAGACATATAAAGAAAGATTCGAAAAAAGACTAAAGAGTAAAGATTCATGATCCTCAAAAATCAAAGCATATAATAAGCCTTTTCTCAAATCAGTCTTAATCACTCCCACACAGGAATCCAACAGAACTTCATACTCTTTTCTTTTTATCGAAAAGCTGAAACTAACTCAAACTCAATCTAATAAAAAGTAGTTTGGTTTGTTGATTTTAATTTCAAGTTCAGACAGGATGGATATACAACTAAAATGACTGTGAGAAACATATTTTCAAAGTTTTTTTTTTAACGTATTGCTGATGACAATCATAATTTAAGTTGGCAAGAATAAAATTAAAGTTGTTATAAGAAAAGAGAGCTGACGGATATGTATGTGTGTGATGTCAAAGAGTCTGTAAAAAAAAAAGGGGAAAAAAAAGAACAAAAAAAAAGGAGACATAATGGCGGAGAGAAGGGTCGGTGGGGGGGGAGAGTGGGAGGATGAAGCATATATAGCCAAATGGAATAAGTAATGAACCAACTATACTATCGTTACAGCGTATATATGTGCACATTACTATTAAATATTACAATTTTCTCATTCAACGGAAGCTAACCTCTGCATTCCAAACCCTGTGCATGCACATCGTAGTATCCCACCTTCTATTTCAGCTCTTTCTCTTAAATTGGCTCTTGGCCATGCTTCATCCAATCATTTTCACAAAGAAACAAGACTGAGCTGGATGTAACACTTTTCCAGCCAAAAGCTAACATATGCTGACAGTGAACATATTCTGTGTGGTCAAGGAAAAGAATGTTCGACTGTCGAGTCAAATGTGATTATTTCAAATATTTGAAAGATTTCATTAGAAAACTTGAGATCTATCATTTCTTTATAATTTCCGATTGGAAAGCACAATGTACGCCTGATGAAAAGTAAAGCAGGGTGGTTTTAATGTTTGTGAATTGGGGAGAGGCATGAGATGGATTTGGCTTAGACAAAAGTGTAACCATTTACTAACAACCCACCCGTCTCCCGCCCACCCCCATACTTTTATTTCAATAATCCAGGCCACATACTTCTATAAGAATAAGTCTAACTAGGGCATAATTACACAGGAGTGAATTTCCAAACCATGTAATCAAGCTAGGAGTTAAGCTTTTAAAATACTTGTTGATAACCAATCAATGAGTATAAGTAGCAACACAATGTGGACTCTTCGGCAAGGCCCGTCTCCCTGTAGGACTACTAACGCCAGACTTGTAACCTACTTCTACTAGCCAGGGCCTGCCGATAAAAATAAGACACGTAGAAGGAGTATGATCCGATTACTATCTAATCCAATTGTTGTGTTGTCACCATATCCGCCATTTTATATCAGGGATAATCAACGAAATATAACGCGAAGCCACAGGTATCAATGATGTCCGATGGCGCTCGGCTGGTCGCCTGCCGCACGCCTGACGCGTCCGAGACGGACTCAATGACGGTCCGTAGATTACCTACTCACTTACCGAGTCGGAATGCAAAGAACCGATTAACGGATCTCCGGGCCCGCAGAAAAATGTCGCGCAGACGCCGATAACCCGGGCCGGCCTCTTTCCCCAATCTCGCAGCGATAATTAACATCCATGTCTCTATCAGCCGTGATATAATTGGCGGTGTCAAATCATATAACCAGCCTCCCTGTGCCTAGCGCTAGGTATACAAAACTTCGAAGCATTATCCGCCTATATCTTTATCCTTCTCACTAAATCTTGTTACTGACTGTGATATAGAGAGAAACCATAAGTTTCGTTGGCGCTTTAGGGTGAGCCAGACGTCATACGGTTCTTTAATTAATTGAGTGTATCATACCTAAAGCGTGTAATGTGTTTTGAGACAGAAGATAGGTAGGGCGTAATATAAGTAGGGGTTTATTTGCTATGATATATAATCTTGCAAGATATTGTAAATGATATTAATAGAATAGGTTATAACCGGCTAGTCAAGGTATACTGTGGAAACGTTTTACGTTCATGCTTGGTAATATGAACATCAGAATTGTAATGTATTCTAAATCGTGCCTTAAAAATATCAAATAACAAGGGAGATTTTGAGATCATTAATTTAAAGGATAGAAGAAAGAATCTTAGGAATGTGGGTGAATATCATGTGTAAGATAAGGCGCAATTTCGAAAATATTAAACCGTCATATATATATACTTAATATTGATAACTCAGCCCTTTGGTTAAGTATGCCAAGCATAAAGCACAAAAAAAATTCTATTCATCACATCGACAAATATCCGATGAAGTTCTTAACCAAAATTTGATTCGCACACACATCTTAAAACGCACAAACTTCCTAGGATCTTGCCAACCATAGGCTCTCTCACTTCTCGTTCCCACGCCCCCCCCCTCATTGATTGAGCCCCAATAGAATAGATGGCATATATGGCATATATAATTATAGTTTATATTACATATATTCAGCATGCAAGCTTTGAATATAATGATGTGTGCGAGATAAAAATGAATAAGACACTGATACTCTCCCCACACACCCTATTACTCTTATAGATGTCGCCAATTCCTGTCTGTAAGAGAGGGTCCTGCCTCCAGCTTGCTGTGTGCACTCTAATAAGATAGTAAGATTTAGTTTCAATAAAAACATACTGCTACAAACCATATATAATATCCATCGTTAAGAACGCAGTAAGAATCGCGGCAAAAGCCTGCTAATTCACTAGGCTATCACTGTATGTTATATTAAAATTATAACCCCTGTGATGTTTAGCTGAATATAGTCAATAGGGCTCTGATAGGTGTAATATACTCATCATTTAGGTTCCATGTGTTCATAAATTTTTATTTTTCCTCTAGAGCTTGTAGAATGCTTTTGTAGTATTAATGAAACAATACCCATGAAATTTTGATTATATGTTAAAATGTGGGCCACATATCGTTTGCATTTTGTGTGGAGTTACCCTTACTGATATTATGCTGATAATGTGAACTTTTCTAATTCAAAATGCATTTAACCTACCCACACTGCTCACATTTTTTTTTTATTTTCTATTTATCACGCCATCTTCACACCAACCAACATCACCTTCAACGTCGTCTTCTTGATCTTGATGTACGACCATCAGCAGTAATGCCAAACAGCTACCAGCAACAGAGCTACGCGCCGTCACCGTCACCTGTGAATAACCGCTACAATACAACCAACAGCCCGGGACCCATGGACATCTACGGGGGCTCACAGGACCAGGGTATGGGGGGCAACTTTGTACCCACTGGTAGCCCTCAACCAACCCATGCGTTCGGCATCGGATCTCAACCGGTAAGTTAGGTCAATGAGTACTTTCAATGGGTTATATCCACTGAGTCTACTAGCAGGTGGTCCAATTCTCTGATTGTCTTATACCACTTGGGCTAAACCCATTTCGTCTAGTAAGAATTTGGTCTAATTTCCCTTTGGTCTAATATATACTTGGTCAAATTCCAAATTCATCTAATAGTCAAATGGTCTAATTGCCTTTGGTCTAATGCCCAAACGATTATTTGGTTTATCACCAGTTTGTAACTTAAGTGACCAAGTGGTGTTGACCGATTGGACATTAGTCGAAAATGGAATTAGACGAAATGGTAAATAAGCAAAGTGGCAATTAGACCAACAGGTAATTAGACGAACTGGTTGTAGATGAAATAGAATTAGTGGGATGAAACCAAAGGGCATTGGTCAAAGTGGGTTTAGACCAATTGGCAATTTACCGTTAGAGAGGGAGGTTGTCCACTTGAGGGATTAGGATTTGCTTTAAAATTTCCAGAGTTTTTTTCAAGATCATATATTTGACAATTAAATGATTCAAGATAAATGATTGTTTGGCCCTTTCTGTTTTTTTGTGCATCTTTATGCGCTATTGTGTAGCAATTCTCAATTTTCTTGAGGACAAATTCAAGAAAATGTCAATGTCTCTTGGGATCCATATGTGTTTAGCCATAATGGTTGTATGCAAAAGCAAGGAGGTAGGAAGTGTACTAAGCTTTAAAGAGGATTAATTTCTTCAACAAAGTTTTACTCTTTAGTCAAATATTGGAGGGCAAAAATATCAATAATTTAAGCAGAAAATGTGTGAAATGTTCCTTTAAAAATGTACTACATAGGCCGGGGATTAAGCAAGTTTTCATACAGCGTAATCTGGATTTGTTTGCTTAACAGAATAGAAAACAAAATAAGTTTCATTTTCCATTCTAAATTGTAACGAATTTGCTTGAAAGTTTAAATGCAGTCTTCTCAAGATTTTCAGATGCAATTTTTGCCCAATGCAACAGAATTAATCAAATTAATAATTATTTCATTTGTCTTAGCTTAATGCTTTAAGGGAACACTATGCATTCTAAGCCTGCAGTTATTTTGGGTCATTCAACTATTTCTTTGCCCTCGTCTATGTTCTTTGTTTTCTCTACTTACTTGTTCTTGTAATTTGTCTTTAAAAAAAGAAAAGGATCTCATGTTTTAGGTTCAGTCGACACACTCCCAACACGCGTCAATTCTTTTAGATCATTTTAGAACTTAGAGAGAATCCCATATGTCTTACCGTTAGGATCCTGACTCTTGCAGGTCTGCACATGGCACTCTCCTACAACAAATCTGTAAACTCCTTAAATTGGCAAAGCAGATAGAACTTTATGTACTCAATGCTGACAAAGATTCTTTTTTTAATGAACCAGAAACTTTCCTCTGTAACTATTTAGTTTGCATTATCAAATAAACTCTGACTTTGAAATTTTGAAATCATAACTGCAAAAAAATATATATCTTTCCTTCAATCTATCATTTAATTCAGTTTAAAGATAAAGTTGTGACTTGCTGTTGTAAAATATTGAATCTCAATTTTTTTGTATATGTTGCCATCTTACTAGTAATGTCTCCTTACTCCTATTTTTTTTTTATCAATCTTTCCATACGTTTACTTTCAATTTTTCATTTATTTTTTCTCTTTTATTTGGATGTTTTACTCGTGGCTGTATTCATTTGCTGCCAAAGAAGGTAATAACCTTCAGAATTAACTTCAAGTCTTGATTATTTTTTTTTAAATTGGTGCTTGTCATAGCTTTGTGCATTAAGTAGTGTTCAGCTTGGGTTATGATATTCATACCACCCCCTCTAAAGAACCATGTATTATCATTCCAGTGTCTGCACTTCGTTGTAAGCCATATAAAACAATAGCCCACAATGCATAGTCTTGCAAAGTCCGTCACCCCACCCATAGTTTTACTGTTGAAATGTTTAGCACTCGGAAATCCCTTCACTGTCTTTTCACCCCTACCCCAACACCATTGGTCATAGTGAATTTGTAGCATTGAATTTTGTACTAATCACTCAATATTTTATATTTTGTGTTTATGGATTTTTAAATTTTGATGGCTTTGCTTTAAATATTTAAGGATGAGATTCGTATTATGAAATGCATTTTTGATAATCTTATACAACTAGCCACACATCCACCACCTTCCCTTTCACTATTCATGCACAACCTGTCAGAAAAACTCCCTAAATCACATGCCTTAAATCCCTAGTTGAAGTACCCCATCTATTGGTAGAAAATAGTACTGTGGTTGACCTTTGTGATTCGTGTTTATTCCATTGAGTGGTTTTGAAGTTCAAGTGCTCTCTCTCTCTTAAGGTTGTTTGAAGTGTTTTTTTTTTCTTAAGGATCTTTTTGTTTGTCATTTTGGTGGTTTTAAATGTGAAAATTGGGCATAATTTGAAATGATTATTCAATTTAGGATACTCTGTACTCATAGAGCAAAATTACCTTTTAAAGCACTTATAGTCAGCATGTAATCCTAAAATTGGCAACACTTGTACTCTTTCTAAACACCATGGCTCATATTCTCAAAAGCCGACTAACTTTAAGCCTAACCTAAATCTGTGGTTTAACTATGGCCTGCTAAAAGGGAATCAATCCAGAAAAGTAGATGTTCAATTCATCATAATTTTTGGTTGTGCAACTATTAAAAACTGCTTAGGAATGATAAGTACAAAAGTTTCCCTTACAATTAGAACACTATTCCCAAATTCAGTGAAGGTGATAGGAACATGCAGCATAGTCAGATTGATTCCCTTTTAGCAAGCCATAGTTAAACCACAGATTTAAGCCAGGCTTAAAGTTAGGCAGTTTTGTGAATTCGGGCCCATGGCTCTTAAAAGAAACAATACTATGTGTTGCAGCAAAAAAATCTTGTCCATTTTTAAAAGAAACTAATCTTGCATATATCACATTTTTTTTAAACGGGTTGGTTGGTTGTTTAGTGATTTGTTTATTGGCTTTCACATCCGTCGGATGAATTTAACCAGGCAATCTTCAATATCTTTTTAAAACATTCTTTGGCTTCGATCATTCTGCATTTTAAAGAAAATGTCCCCAATTGTGAAGTGAAATTACCTCTCCGTGCTCATGCATACCTGTTTTACATAGTGTTCAAGGCATACCCAATCATTAAATTGGCACCAGACCTACACTGTACATAGTCGAGAGTCTGTGATTGTTCTGCACAGGTTCTGTTTCACAGGGTTGTTTCTTGTTCTCATCCCACCCATGTGTTTGTTTTATTTTATTTTATTTTTTATATTTTGTTATCCTCTCAGGACCTTGTGCAATGATGTGAACTAGTTGTAGGGAAAATATATATTGTGACAGTGTTCTATTTGTACTAAGTCATCCATGATATAATATCTGTGCAAAAGTGATTAATGATATTATTCAGAAGAGGGGCTTTGGGCTCAATGGATTAAAGATTGGGATGGGTATTGAAGAATTAAATTATTAAAAAACTGTAATATTTCTCATGGATTCAAATGGTAAATTTGCTATTATAGTGGTTTTATATTTCATTTTGTGAGAGTTCAGCCATTGAATTATGTTTGGGGAGTGGGATATATTAATCCACTGTTCAAATGATATTGATGATTAATTTCAACCCTTGTTTCTCTCTCTCTCTCTCTCGTTCTTTCATTCCTCTCTCCATTTCTATTTCTCCCCTGCTCTGTCCCTCTTTCTCATCTGCTTTCCATGTATGCTCCCTTGCTTGTATTCCTCCCCTTTCATTTCATCTTTTTGTCCTTGCTTTGCAATTCCCTTTGTCTTTCTCGGATCTTCCTTTTCTCCACCTTTCTCTCTCTCTCTCTCTCTCTCTCTCTCTCTCTGTTTGTTTCCCTCCTTTAATGTCTCTATTTTCTTTTCTTTTTTTAATACTATTGTTATCTCTCTCTCTCTCTTTTCCCCTTCCTCCCTTTCCCCATTTCTTTCCTGCTCTACTTCACATCGGTGTCTGTTCCTCCGCTCCCTACCTGCCATGCCCCTGCCACACCCTGGCCCCACCTTGCTCCAACCTGGTTCCTTGCGCTGGTGCAGAGTTTGATGCAGAGCTATCACCATAATCATAATGGTTACATTCACTGAGGGCGCCCTCCTACAACTGATTCAAATGGCTCCAAGGTATTCCTCGAAACTAACACATCCTCTTCTTCCGGGCGATTCCATGCTTGAAAATTCTAATATTTTTGCAGTGAGAATATATTTGATGGTCAAATGCAAATATCACTTATTTTTGTTAAAACAAATGATAATTAGGTGCTAGTGATTTGTATTAGTCTCCTATTTTGCAGTTTCACCTAAAATGGATATTCATGTGTAGTCTACTCCTGTTATAAATCCTGTTATGAAAACCTGCTGTCTTCACTGTTTTTTATAGCAAGATTTTGGCATAGCTCCTAAGCAATTTCTCATTAGGAGAGTGGGCTATGTCACTCTCATTCAGCACTGATTTTCAGCCAATCTGTTCAAACTTTGAAAGCACCTCAATACATCTTCACTAACTATTTCTATAATTAACAAGTAAGCTGGAAACAAATTTGAAAGTGTTCCATTATTTTCAAGCATGGAATCGCCCTTTGTCATCTAAAACAAATTAAAAGGATGTTACTTTCTTTGCAATCATGTACTAACCACAAACATTGTGTTCCTACATCCATCTCGTATCAATTTATGGTGGTATCTCACTTCACAGAGGCGGCTTTGAGACGGATTTGGGACTACTTTGAGACGGTTTTGAAACTTGTCGCGGAGAAGACTCCAATACCTCTGCCGAGTCCCCGCGAGGTTTCATGTGTCCTGGGAATCTCATAACCGTCGCAAAGTAGTTCCAAATCCGTCTCCAATACTAGTTTTCTGTTGCGGAGGCGGATTTGGGACTACTTTGTGACGGTTTTGAGATTCCTGAGACTCATGAACATCGCCAGGACTCAGGAGATGTCTCGGGAACGTCTCGGAGACGTCTTCACAACAAATTTCAATACCGTCTGAAAGAAGTCCCAAATCCGTCTCAAAGCCGTTTTTGCGAAGTGAGATACCACCATTATCATTGTCATACTTCTCGCTTCCATGCACTTAAATGTGATGCAATGTAAGGCAGTACCAGGGGGGTTATTTCTCCAAGTTGTCCGTAAGTTACAAACAAATTCATGGATGACTTTGAATATGGGATGCTCAAATAATTTTTAATTTCATTAGCTAAAGTTGAAGAATACAGAAATAGATATCCTTAGTATTAACAAACATTTGAAATGTCAAGGATATTATTAGCAACAATAAGTGAAAATATAAGAAATATAGTCTAATCTGGCTCTTCATGTTTTAAGTAGTTTGTAAAGTCGTTCATAAATTAGGGATTATTTGGTGAATGACAGTTCTTGGTTAGAAATACACAAGGTCTTCAGCAGATTTTACCTCTAAAGTAATGAAATAGCCCTCATGGCCCTTCTAGGAGCCACTGGACTATTTTCTGAATGGCACATGTTTCTTTTTCTTAAATATTTTGCTTTTATGGTGAAAATCAGAAATCTCCCCAACTAAAAACAGAGAGAGGGTTTTCAGGGTTGTTCACAGCATCTTAAATAATCTTGGACAACAAGAATGTGCCTTTAAATCATCCCTTTTAAAATGCTCAATTAATTATTGAGATTGATTTGGGTATCTTTTATTCATACCATTTGAAAATAAAGTGTCTTAGGAATCATATTTTAATACTATTTCGTAATCTTGGCAACGCTAGTCTTTTAGTACATGTACTTCTTGCATGACTAACGTGCCTGCACACACGCACAAACACTATTCTTTTCTCAATAAAATTTTATAATAGAGATCAGTACCAAATCTTTTTGTTACTTTGATTTGTCAGAGTATGCACATTACTACTAAAAAAACAAAACTTTTATAGATAATAAATAGGCTTACAAAATACTTAACTTCTTGTTTGAGTTTAAATTTCTCCCCCCCCCCCCCTTCCCAGTAAAATTTGAGTCATTAAGATACTTAAAAAGGGGACTAAAATGACATTGAACATGGGCATTCATCAAATGTACCTAGATTAATAGCCTTTAGCAAATAATAATACTAACACTTATACATTTCATCCATATTTGGTGCATACACAGTGTTTTAATTTTTTTTTCAAAAAGAATGAACCGATGTTCTGTCCGTAATGATCCATGAACGGGACTGCCACGCCTGGAATTAATTTGGTTTCAATAAATGCAGAGAAATTAAAGGAAAAATCAATGAAGGTTTGAAGAAAACCCATCAATGATAAAAAAAAATGTTATGAACGATTAGATTTTTTAAATTGTTATGTCACTTGCAAGCTACTCTACATATGTTGAATAAATTTCTTAAATTGCCATTTTTAAAGAATAATGTGAATTATATCACATGTGAATTAGTTATATCATCAATCCATGTTCATGGACATGTTATACCAGTGCCCTGTAACATTTAGAGTTACGATCAATTACAAATTGATAGTAACCAATCTGGATCATTGTTTCATTGACTTCTGGTATAAAAGTCTTACTTTGAACCAATCAGAATGGTTGTTACAAATTTGCAATTGGTTATAACTATTTATGTTACAGAACACAGGAGTGTTAAATTTGACAAATATTGCGTTGTATAAATCATAACCACCATTGTCCATAGTGTTATTATTTTATTGAATTTACTTTAGAGATGCTTATTTTTCTTTTCTTGTTTGTGTTTCACAGACAGGGTATGGATCAGGTCATTACAACACAGTGTCACATGGAAGGAACTATTAAGCAACCTTTCAACTTCTCCTTGGATTAAGTCTTAATCTGGATTCATAATCTCATTGGTCCTACTCAACAAGTCCTGGTCTTACTCACCAAGTCCTGGTCTTACTCATTCAACCTATCTCTATGGTCATTTGCTGATATTACAACCATGGAGAGTCATGGACAGTTTATGTATACAACCAGCTGGTTCCAATTTAGGCCAGCATTATTTATCAATATTTGTATAAATATTACTGTGTAAGTTTTTCTCCAAATTTGCACCTGTTAATTTAATTCAACTTTGAATAATAATCATGTTCTTGAATTGTATATCGTAAGACGTAATGGTTTTTATTTCATTCATTATTTTTATCTTCAGATACTTGTTTTCTTCTTTTTTTAATTTTGCACTGTGCATGGCTCTTATATATTTGCTATGATATGTCAGGCGCAGCCGACAATCATTTCTTTTTTGGCTGATGCATTCATTTTTTTTTTTTTTTTTTTTTTTTTGATGATCCGATTTAATCAGAGCAATCCATGGCAATTTAGGGATACATCAGTGTATATAATTATCTTGTTTCAGTTTTTTGTATACTTACATTTGAAAATATGTTTTGCTTGCTTTCCTTATATATATCTGTTTTTAAATTATGCAGCCAATGTAGTCTGCACTCAATTGCAATGAAATTATGAAAGAGAATAAATTGTGAGACAATTCAATGCGTTGGTCGATGGCCGAAGCAAATGGCTGTCGAAGATACAGTAAAACCAGCGTAAAGAATGGTTATTTATTCATTTTTGAAAAAGGAGAAGCATTTGGTTACGGATCCGTTTTAAAACAGTAATTTGTTAATATTATGAGGATCTCGAAATGTGCAGAATGTATGGTGTTTGTGAAGAGCACAAACCTCTTTAAGAATATAATTCCTCTCTGCAGGTGATTCTTTGCAGAGTCAAGGAAACACAAACCATGTCAAAGAAAAGAGGCTTTAAAAAAAAAAGTAAGACCTTAGCTTACAACTCAGAAACACAAACCGTACCATAAAGTCGGAGCTCGGTCATTGGTGTATGGTGTCATTTTGAACGGTCATTTCTACTTACTTTTGATAAGAAATTATGGATTGTTTGTTTCTTTGCTGGTGACGGATCGCTGGTAGACAGTCATTGATTGGTATAGGACTATTTTTTCTAGCAACATACATGCCATTGTTGAAGAAGCTTGGGAGAGTTTGAAGGAAAAAAAAAAAAGGATTAAAACTTGCCACATTGTCTCGCATGGGACCTGTAGTGGAATGCATGAATGCAAAAGATTTGAGATATTTTTTTCACATTGTAATGCACATAAGACAATTCCATGAATATTTGTATGGACTTCTTGAAGATCTCAGTCTATTAATTCTGTACAAGTTTTGTAATTCTCAGCAATATTTAAGGTAAGAAAAAGAAGAAAGAATTGAATTGCCAAAATTTGTTTGTGTGAATTGATTATCCTTTACTTTAGCTATGTGATTATGTGTTTTTTAATTGAGAACTATTTTGAAAGGTCGATGTAGTTTGTCTCTCTTTCTATCTTTGTTTCTTTACGCGTATCATCTGAGTTATATATTTCATAAGGCTGTCTATTTGAGGATACCATACATAATGAATTGAATCAGAGTTTGTATGTACCATGACAATCCATAATCTATTTTCTGCTGAGAAAAAAAAAGAGTCAATCTATACTTTTTTTTTTATTACAAACTTTGAATCATGGAATATAATGAATATAAAGAATCTCTTGGAGCGATACTTGGGTTACTAGTATATTTTTCTTCTTTTTTTTATGCTGTTTGTCTGAAATGTACTGAAGAAATCAACCAAAAATTTGACAAATTTGCCTGAATCATGTACTAAGATTTATATTAGGATGTAAACAAAGGTCAAGTGGAACTACGGAAGCAGTTAATATCAGGGCGGGTTCTGAAAAACAATCTCACTGTACATAATCAATCTCAGGTGGACCGGTACTCTGATTTTATGCGATAGAAAGAAAAGCAGAAGAATTTTATTATCAAAAGTTGTTGCACTCTTTGAGTGCAAAGAAATATCTTGTAATATATCACGCAGTGGGGTTTTTTGAATCAGGAGCAACTCCACTGAATACATCTAGGGATACGTGTATAACCACTGATGTTTAAAAATTTGGATGAATGTGTGTTTGGTGACTGTGTTTGAGAGTGTGTGGGTAACATGTGTCTTTGGCTTGTGTCCTATCTTGTTTATGTCCATTGTTACGATGGAACTATATCTCTTGTTGTATGTTGTTTGTGTGTTCTCTTCCTTACTCAACTCAGGGTTGAAAATATTTAAAAAAAAAAAAAAAATCATTAACGGTGGTTTCAACATTGATTCTGTTTCTATGAAGGATGTTTGAAATAAAGGTGAAACCGACTGGATGTTTTAATTAATTCAAAGAGTTATAAGAAATGAAATAAGTTTTTAAATGGAATGAATGATATTGTAATGTTAGACTGATTTAAAAGAGAATTAGTGGAGTCGTTATGTTTCTATGTTTAGGAGCCAAATCTTTCCACTCTGTTCATTCTGAGTTGACCTCAAATCGTTGAAGCCCCCTCGGAAGATTCAATCTCGTTGTACTATCAACAAACAACAAAACAATATATCTAAAGAAGTGCCAACATAATTGTTAAAAACGATGGGGCCATTTACTGTCCTATGTTTTTATTATTATTAACAATCATTCTAAAGTTTGATTTGATTTTTTTTATTCTTTTACACACTCGGTCTTGTTCTTTTCATATTTTCGTTGTTTAGGTCAATTTTTCGTTAGCTCTTATGTGTTGTATCATGGCTTTTTAAATTTATTCTCTCATTTTTTATATATATAAATATAATATATATATATATAACTCAATTACCTGTGAAAGCATATAATGAGGTTCTGCTATTCATTTTATTCTTGGTTATGTAATTTTGATTCACTCTCTTGTACATTTATGGGTAAGTTATTGTAGCTATGACACTTAGTATTGGAATTAGAAGTAGTATGGTAGTGTAGATGTACTCGTAAGATATGTGGTTGTGGTGATAGTAGTTTGTGCACTAAGTAGTAGGTATTACCATGTATAAGTCAGTGTAAGAAATTAAGTGTAGATAAACTGATAAATTTGTGATTTTTGAAGTGACATAGGATCGGCGGTACCTCCCTTCTTGATCGACTTTTGCTCCCATTTTTCCTCTACCCTGGTAAAAAAATGTTTATATCATCAAATCTACGCTTTGTCTGTCTATATTCTCTCTTATATGCACAGTTTCAGATTATCTTTGATTAGCTCGTGGTGATTGTTTTATACTCTAGTCTAAGACAAGAGAAAGAATTATATGGCACATATGAAATGGTTCCATATGCCAGCAGTCGCTATCACATTACAGGTCATGCATTAACGCGTCAATCAATTCGTAACGTGTTGGTTTGTGTTAATACAAGGAAAAGTAGCAAAGGACCTTGAAATATTTTCTAAAAATTTCGACATGAAACTGCCACCAAGGTCAAAGTTCAAAGGTTACCTCGAGCAGGTCTTTTAGAGAAAGGGATTGGTTGAAGATGGAGAAGGATATAAATTAGCCAGGTTTTGGACATTCAAATTTGAGAATCTCCTAAATGCATGCATCTAAAAGAATAGCAATTAGGGTAAGAATAGTAGAGATTACTCTATTTATCTAACTCATGTATCTAGATGTTTAGATTGCAAATAGGAACAGAGTAAAAGATTTTTAATAAAATACTTCAGAATATTTATTTATTATAGGAAGCATCGCTGCGGTTCATACAGCTGCTGAATAACTAGAGTGGATTATGTAGCATGCGTGCCTTATAATAGATGGAGATTTAACAGTTAACTTTCTGATCTAACTGTTTTTGGCAAGGTGAGAATGGATTGTCCTTTAAAGATAACATGTATATAGACCAGACTGGCTTTAAGGGACTAGAAATGGCAAGGAAATTAGGAGAGAATGGAAAGTCGTTGAAGAGTTTTTTGTAGATGTGCTGGCAGTGCAACCATGTCATATGTACCTCATTTACTAAGAAGTAAAAACCGTGGCTACCTCAATTCCGCCACTATTAATACGATGGATGAACCACAGATCCACAGATATATCGTCATGGTTACTGTGTAACATTGCCGGATGATTGCTTTATCAACCATGCTGTTCTCAAATTTGTAAAGAAAGCCTGTATATTTAGCAGCTCGTTAGCAAGTCAGCTGATTTCATACATATTTATATTCCGCTTTTAATCGAGCCTTCCCCCCATTTTAACTCCTTGGGTATGTAGAATCCATGATTGTATATGGTCACTAGTTGAAGCATATCATTAGAACCATATACGATGGAATATATATATATTGTGTTGTATGGTATATAAAATGAGTCCATTCTTATGTTTTGCTATGAGCACAGTAATGTTCACAGGGTGCCAGCTTGATTTTATGGTAGGGTATTAGCAAAGCAGGCATCTGTTTAAAAGAGACAATTTGTAGATGATGCGTTTTGAAGATAATCTATTTATTTTTCTGGGAGAGGGAAGGAAGGTTCTAGCTGATACAAAGAGAGGTTTCTAGAACATTTTATCCGTATTTTGTTTCCAAAAACGATAAGTCTTTGTGAACCTTATTATTTGAAATGTCCTAGACATAATCTTCAAATCACGGGTATCCTTATATTTTGTACAAATATTTGTGAGAAAAGCTGTAATATAAAACAAAGACATGAAACATCTTTGTGTCGCTTTTCGAACAAATGAACGGGGAATTTATATTTAAATGAACGTGGAGATAACATATCTGGGGAAATATGATTGTTGTGATTTATGATGAACTGGATTTTTTTAATATTACAAAAATTGAAAAAAAAAAATGAAAATGAAATAATTTTATGTCTAATTGTACATATGGAGAAGATACCAAAAATGTATTATTGACATTTTATTCATCAGAGGGCTGGAACGTAGACTAATCATGCAGATAGGTAGTAGGGAGATGCCTCCAGCTTAATTAATAATAGACAGGAAATAGTGTAGTCCTTTAAGAAAGAGTGAGCGGAATATTATATGAGACCCTTCAAAAGTGCAACATAGTCAAAATACTGAGCTACGTGTAGTATAAGAATTATTCTATGTACTCCTCTCTTTTTATTTCATAGAGAAATTATGATTTTGAAGAAAAAAACAACAACTGACCGATATTATGCTGGCTGTCTTTCCTCGGAGATAGAGGGAGGCAGGTGTGATATACTTGAACGATGGTAGATTTTAGCAAAGATTTTTAATGTACATTTTCAAACTGCAATGAATTTTTTTGTAATGATGAAAGTTATATAAAGGAATATGTAACCCCTCTGCCTTCGAGAAGAAACAGCTAGCATAATATGCGAGAATCAGCTTTCTTGTCACTTACGACCTTTTTGCAGTGAGATTCCAATTGCCAATTATGTGAACAAGTTGAATGTCTTAACCACTTGTTGTTATTGTTATATAGACTTATGTCTATGGACCAACAAATTTGAAATCTGAGATGTTCTTTGTTTTTATTTTTGTTTATTTCTTTTTTCTTCTATGAAATGTGCTCTATAAGTTAACTGTCTTGTGTTCTAAGATAACACCGCGGAAGGTGTCGTATGCCATATTTTATATGATGGGCTTGTTTTGACTATTTATTCAATTAATAGCTGTCTAGTACGATTTGCAGTGAAGTGGGTGCTCATAATGTAGTCGCTCTCCGTATTTCGTAATTTTAAAAAAAAAAAAAAAAAAATCAATTTTGCAATATTATTGCACTAAGATTTCTACTTATAATGAACACCTACCAAATGTCCTGCACTAAATGAAATAATTAGCGTATTATCTTCTGCATATTTTAAGTTATTGACGTATTTAGCCTCTAATTATTTCGTTTTTAAGTTCTATTTTTTTCACTGTCTGTTGTCACTGCTACTTGTATTTTCCATTGACACGAAAGTTTTTTCTCTGCTTCGTTGTTGTCCAGTTGATATTGTGTAGATGTATTATGGTAGGGTGATGTTAAAATTGCACTGATGAAATCAACACTAAAAATGAAATGTTAAAATATTGATAAATAAAATCTGTTTGACTTCTGAAAAGAGCATTCCGATGTGTTTCATGTGTTTATACACGGGTTGTTTTAGATGTTAATTGCGATGTGTTTCATGTGTTTATACACGGGTGTTTTAATGTTAATTGCGATGGTGTTCATGTGTTTAATACACCGGTGTTGTAGATGTTAATTTTTAATAGAAATAAAGATGAAGATTGGAAGAAAGAAATGAGAAAAAGAAAGTAGATGAGAGAGAATTAAAAAAAAAAAGAATTAGAGAAGTAGAAACGAGAAAGAGAGTGGAAGAAAGTGGAAGAGAAATTTTAATTACAGAAGTGAAGATATAGAGAGGTAAACGGAGAGAGAGAGTGGAAGAAAGATTTAACGAACTTACGAGAGAAAAAGCGAAGAGAGGGAGAGAAAAAGAAGAAAGTGGAAGACAATTTAGCGTAGTGAAGAGATAAACATAGAAGACAGAGAATTGAAGAAAGTGGAGGATTGATTGAGTGAAATGAGCAAATAGTAAGTAAAGAGCAAAGGAAATAGTGGAGGAAAGTGGAAGAAAGATTAGCAAAAGTGAGGAGATATAAAGTAGAAGAGAGAAAGAGAGAGAGAGAGAGAGAGAATCGATGAAAATGACGAAATATTTAGTAAAGTGAGGAGATAAAAACAAACTATAGAAAAAGAATGAAGAAAGATTTAGCAAAGTGAGGAGATAAAAATTTGAAGAGAAAAAGTGGAAAAGGGTGGAAGAAAGATTAGGGAAGTGAGAGAGAGAAAGTAAATGACACAGAGAGAGAGCGGAGTGTGTAAAAAGTGGAAGAAATATTTAACGAAGTTAAAAGATAGAAGTTAAAGAGAGAGGGAGGAAGGGTAAGAGATTGAGACATAGAATCTATAAAGGAGATGAGGTAGAGCATAGATCGATATGAGAGAAAAATAAGAAGGGGGACTCGTGAAATAGGGCAAGAGCTAGATTGATTGAGAGAGAACGAAAATAAGATGCATATCAAATACCCCAGGTTAACCATTATGACATCATAGCACGCGCATCATTAGATAAATTTGCGCATGCGCCTGGTGGACCTGAAAAGCCTCCCAATCCAGCGAGTGAAATAAACAGTCACTTCTATGCTTTTCTTAAATGAGCATACGTCTCTTTATAGAGTTATTTATATTAAGCCTTATTTGGGAATTGAACTCCAATGGGGAACAGACTTTCACAGTCTGTTTACGAAATACATTTTCTCGTAAAAATAAGGTTAAAATGGACTCAAATTCCTTTCTTTTTAACGTCATTTTAATTTTTCTTTCACACGCTCCTTGTGTTTGATATAAGTGATTATATAACTCATGCTAAGAATGTTGAATAATCCTGTCCTCTGATTGGTTCAAAAGTCTGGTCATAGTTTTAGCCAGGGCAGGCCAGGGAGGCTGAGGTTCAATAGTCATCGTTCAATAGTCGTTTTCAATAGTCATTTTTTCAACGGCAGTCAATCCGTTTTTTGTGCGAGCGCAGAACACCGTTTGAAGGATTTTGAAATGTATAGACTACAATGTATTTATTATATTTGGTAAGTATCAGAACCTTTCATTGATTCATGTTTTTTTTTTGTTTTTGTTCAGTATGCTAGGCATACACTGTAGTTGTTTTTAAAAGCCTCGACTGGGGGGCCTTCCATTCTACTATGACCCTCAGCTAAATGGACGTATGACCGGAGAAAACAAAACATGTCAGAGTTTTTCTTCCGTTATATAAAATATTATAGTGACTGCCTTAATATACGGGGCATAGTTGTTTCTAAAGGCTCTCGGGGCCTTCCATCCAGCTATGACCCCTCGGCAAGCCTCGGGTCATAGCTAGATGGAGCCCCTCGAGCTTAGATACAACTATTGCCCCTCATGGCATTCACTATATCTATACTATGATTTTAGGGGGGGGTTACAATCAAATAATTTTGATTCTTTGAAGCTGACAAAAGATAGGTAAATTAGTTACATCAAGGTAGGATAGAAAGATTTACTTTTATATATTCTCACCAGTGATGCCAGTTATTCCAGACTTGGAGAATAACTCTGCAATAATTATGAAGAAGAACTCGAGCCACCCACTGATGAGATCAAAATCGCATCCCTCTTCTCCGGCTCCTCGAAGGGAGATGCTCGGAGGACTTTGGATGAGGAGAAGGAGAAGGAGAGGAGGAGAAGTTGAGGAGATGGAGGGACACTGCTTCAACTGCAAACAATCAAGGAATGGATGTAGATACCAGCCTGGTACCTGAGATGGAGGATGATGAGTGAATCAAGGAAGATGGATGGGATACCAGCCTGGTACCTGAGATGGAGGATGATGATAATCAAGAGATAGGGATGGGATACCAGCCTGGTACTGAGATGGAGGATGATGAGTGAATCAAGGAAGATGGAATGGGATACCAGCCTGGTACCTGAGATGGAGGATGATGAGTGAATCAAGGAAGATGGAATGGGATACCAGCCTGGTACCTGAGATGGAGGATGATGATAATCAAGGAAGATGGGATGGGATACCAGCCTGGTACCTGAGACGGAGGATGATGAGTGAATCAAGGAAGATGGAATGGGATACCAGCCTTGTACCTGAGATGGAGGATGATGAGTGAATCAAGGAAGATGGAATGGGATACCAGCCCTGGTACCTTGAGATGGAGGAGATGAATAATTAAGGAGATGGGATGGATACCAGCCTTGGTACCTGAACGGAGGATGATGAGTGAATCAAGGAAGATGGAATGGATACAGCCTGGTACCTGAGATGGAGAATGATGATGATAATCGAGGAAGATGGAGTGGGATACCCAGCCTGGTACTGAGAAGGAGGATGATGAGTGAATCAAGGAAGATGGGATTGATACCAGCCTGGTACCTGAATGGAGGATGATGATAATCAAGGAAGAATGGGATGGATACCAGCCTGGTGCCAGAGATGGAGGATGATGAGTGAATCAAGGAAGATTGGATGATACCAGCCTGTACCTGAGATGGAGGATGATGAGTGAATCAAGGAAGATGGGATAGAGATACCAGCCTGGTACCTGAGATGGAGAATGATAAGTGAATCAGAAGATGGGATGGGATACCAGTCTGGTACCTGAGATGGAGGATGATGAGTGATCAAGGAAGATGGGATGGGGTACGAGCCTGGTACCTGAGATAGAGGATGACGAGTGAATCAAGGAAGATGGGATGGGATACCAGCCTTGGACCTGAGATGGAGGATGATGAGTGAATCAAAGGAAGATGGAATGGGTACAGCCTGGTACCTGAGATGGAGGATGATGAGTGAATCAATGAAGATGGGATGGGATACAGCCTGGTACCTGAGATGGAGGATGATGAGTTAATCAAGGAAGATGGGATGGATACCAGCCTGGTACCTGAGATGGAGGATGAATAATCAAGGAAGATGGAATGGGATACCAGCCTGGTACCTGAGATGTGAGGATGATGGGTGAATCAAGGAAGATGGGATGGATACCAGCCTGGTACCTGAGATGGAGGATGATGATAATCAAGGAAGATGGAATGGGATACCAGCCTCGGTACCTGAGATGGAGGATGATGATAATCAAGGAGATGGAAGGTACCAGCCTGGTACCTGAGATGGAGGATGATGATAATCAAGGAAGATGGGATTGGGATACCAGCCTGGTACCTGAGACGGAGGATGATGAGTTAATCAAGGAAGATGGAATGAGATACCAGCCTGGTACCTGAGATGGAGGATGATGATAATCAAGGAAGATGGAATGGGATACCAGCCTGGTACCTGATGATGGAGGATGATGAGTGAATCAAGAGAAGATTGAATGGGATACCAGCCTGGTACCTGAGATGGAGGATGAAGATAATCAAGGAAGATGGAATGTGATACCAGCCTGGTACCTGAGATGGAGGGTGATGATAATCAAGGAAGATGGAATGGGATACCAGCTCGGTACCTGAGATGGATGATGATGAGTGAATCAAGGAGAGTGGAATTGGGATACCAGCCTGGTGCCTGAGATGGAGGGTGATGATATCAAGGAAATGGGATGGGATACCAGCCTGGTACCTGAGATGGAGGGTGATGATATATCAAGGAAGATGGAATGGGATACACGCCTTGTACCTCGAGATGGAGGATGATGAGTGAATCAAGGAAGATGGAATGGGATACCAGCCTGGTACCCGAGATGGAGGATGATGAGTGAATCAAGGAAAGATGGAATGGATACCCGCCTGGTACCCTGAGATGGAGGATGATGATAATCAAGGAAGATGGAATGGGATACCAAGCCTGGTACCTGAGATGGAGGGTGATGATAATCAAGGAAGATGGAATGGGATACAGCCTGGTACCTGAGATGGAGGATGATGAGTGAATCAGGAAGATGGGTCACTTACTCCGATTGAAGCTCGTCAAAATGTCGCAGACGGTAGGCCATTTTTCTCGAGCTGTTGCTTTTATACGGTGATGTGTCATTCAAATCATAACGGTAAACAAATAAATGAATAAATATAAAAAAAAAAAAAATTAACAATTAATATTTTTAATGATGATAAGAGACAAGGTAGGTCTTGGATTTTGGAAAATAATGAAGAACAGTTTCATATGTGTAATCACTTTGATTTCTTCTTCTTCTTAAAAAAAAAAAATGTTTTTGAAAGGTCTGTAGGCATATTGTTAATCCCACCACTTTCTGTTATGGTTGTATTATAATTGTTGCACTACTCTTCTTTATACATGTATTTTGAGACTACTTTGAATGTTGATTTAGTTTGTAAGATTGTTTTCCCTTTTATCAAATTGTGGAAATAAACTTGATTGATTAATTGATTAAATGATAATAGGTCCTTGTACTTTTATATTAGGAAAGACCATACCGCTGGTACGTGACTGATACATTCAAATCACGAAAAATAGAGAATGCATGCTTCTGTATTAAATGATGACCACGCGGTTGAAGAAGATGGGGCGAGATTTGAACCCTATGCCTGCGTGAAAGAGGGACAGGAGCTGAGAGCTAGGGCCCAATAGCTTTTTGTTTGATGAGCGTCAAAATTAAATTGAAGGTAAGTTCAGCCACTGGTGTCAGATAGGGGCATTAAAACAAAACGGATAACAAAATATTGATGAGTAATGATTGTATAGTTGAGTCGAAGAAAAGAAACAGAGCAAAAACAAAGCGGTAGCAACACAAAGTAAATTGGAAAGACTATAATAAAGAAAGACCGAGAAAATGAAATAATAAAAGAGGTATCGTGACGATCACGAGGGTGAAATTCTTATTGACAAGTAAGAATTCTTTCTCTATTTTTTCCTGATTCTTTTATAGTCAAGCCTTTAGCTAATTTAGGAGTGTTTTAAAGTTATTGCTTCTTATGTGGTGATACAATTCGTTACACTCCTGACATCGTCTTCTATGGAGGGAAGTGTGACGAGGGCGAAATTCTTATCGACATGTAAGGTACAGTTGTAAGGACGAGTTTGGGATTTTATGTCATGGGAAATATGCCGAACGTAATGACTACGGTTAAATGTAAGGTTTTGATCTAATAAAAAGGTTATCAAGTGTCTGTTTCTAGTTGCAACCTAAAGTAAGGACCAAGGGGACAGTATGGAGCAGAGAGACGCACCATAACAGTATGATTAACTTATAATGGTGGAAATGGAATTCAATTCAATTCAATTCCATTTATTTTTCTCAAGCATAAAAAACATGAACATACTATTATAAGAATACAAGGTAAAAATAAGATACAATAGAATACAATAAAAGAATATGCATGAGTGGGCAGCAGCCAAAAAGGAATTGGGCCCTTATGTGAGGCTGACCCCAAAACATATAAATATTACTATACGATATTAACAATATTAACAATATGTTTACATAACATTATATGATACATGTTTTATACAGTTTCTCATCAAATCACGTATTCTATTTTGTAACATGCAGGGCTCTTTGCTGGACGAAGTCAATGAAACAAACTGTGACCCGGATCCTTAGAGTCCATACCAGGAGATCAGAGGAGACACTCATACATCATAAAACACTCTATCGGATGTAACTTACATTGAGGGGTTGAAGTGGTCTCTACCCTTAGATCAAGGGGCCGCGGAGCCGGGGGGGGGGGGGCTGCAGCCCCCCCCCCTTACCCCACTTTTTTCAGCCAACGTACAAAAATGTACAAAAACGCTAAAATGATCATACATTTGTGATTTTTAGCCCTGTTCACCCCCCCCCCCCCCCCCCCCACTTTCGGCTCAGCCCCTCCACTTTCAAAAACGCTCCGCGGCCCCTGAGATCTACGCCCTTATGACAATTTAAAGGCAAACAAGGTTGAGTATATATTGAGGCAAAGATGAGACTCGGTAGGACTCAACACAGTAGGCTTAGCGGACGCAGCCTGATTTCATACAATAAAAGTATCTTGCCGCGCCCATGCGTAAACATAATAGAGCCGCTTTTGTCCCCATTGGACCCGAGAAATGTATTCAATTCGGATATCTTGAATCCGCGCCTGCAACAAACATGGTTGATTCGTAAGGATAAGAATATCAAAACTAATGGAATAATCAAAAGAAAGAATTGCATACAATAAAGGGGAATGTAAAGCAACATAAATCGTATGTGATTCTGCTACATCTTTATAATAATGAAAAGAAAAAAAAAGTCGAAGAGAGAGAGTGAGGAAAGTGGCGGACAGGTTTAGCGTAGTGCGAATATTGAAAGTGAAAAAGAGGCGGAGAATGATTTTTTTTTTAAAGAGAGGTGAGAAATAAAAAATAGAAGGAAGAGAATTTTAAAAAGAGGAAAAAAGATTTAGCGAAGTGAGGAGCTAGAAAGTAGAGAGAACGACTTTTAATTCCTATCTCAGCTTTTAGAGTATATTACATTGAGTTTAAATTATAAAAATCCTGTATTTCCATGTGCTGACTGAATTCGATTTCATTGTGCGGATGGTGGGGGGGGTGCTTTAAAAGTACTGAATAATGTCAAGGTGACGCTGTATTGTTTACTAGAATTAGGAAGATGAATATACACTATAAAAAGGTCAATAGTAAGTATTTATAATTCAGGCGAATTCACAATTTAATAAAATCAACTCATGACGCAAACATGACAAAAGCCAAAAATAATCTGAATTGCGAAGTTGAACGAATATAGTTATGAATTATTTATGAAACATTAGTCATAACAAGGGTTGAAATTTATTCTATTGCTTCACAGTCATTAATTATTTATAGTAATAATAATAATAATAATAACAGTGACTTCAAGGAGTAAAAACGTCTCTTTCACTTTCAAATTTGAACCCCGGCTACTAGCACCAACGTACACTGACCAAATCTAAGCTGTCCTTGCAACTTTATCAGCCTCTTTCTTATATAGATTCGTAGAACTCTAGTCGTACTTCATCCGTTCTGTTAAAAGGAGTATGTTCTCTGGGGATAGTGTTCTTTAGGAGTCTTGAATTGTTCCATGGTTTGCCTAAAATATAGAGAAAAAAATAGAAACGAACTTGTTAGGAGAACGGGATAACATGAATGAAGAAATAAGATGAGAGGGAAGAAAGAGGGAACTTAGAGAGAATAAATAGATGGAACGTAAAGAAGATAGAGGGACAAAGACACTGTGATTCAAATTTACTATGAGAGAGATGCAATACGGAAAGTTGAAATTAAAACATAATTGACTTGATTGTGCTCGAAGACTCTAAATTGATACATTCTGAAGAGACGTAATCAATTATTCATATTAATGAAAATATATTCTGTCTCTTTACATGAATAAAATCAGTCTGTTTAATATATATCGTTTCATATTATTACGTAAGAGCCCTGACACGATAACGAGTGGGAATTCCAGATAACACCGATAATACTTACTTTCCAAAATAAAAATAATTTGAAGGAAATCGCTTTTTAATAACTACATTACGGATGTTTTCTGTTTCCCTGGACCTCTCAATTATGTAACGATTTTCTTACTGAAGACAAATCAAATACAAGTTTATATATCTTTTGATAGTTGCTTTATGTGCGGGGTACAATGTTATTGCACATACTTGTGATCGGTAGATTTGAAATCGAAAAAGAATCGCTGTTCATTACCTTCTAGTTCAACCAAGATAAGCAAGTCTTTGTAGATGGTCACAATTACGTAGAATAAGAATAGGTTTCTTTACTTTGCTGATTCTGGTATATTTTCGCTGCTCCTCACCAAATGTTTGTGGAAGTTCTCAAAGACGGCCCTTGAAAGATCATATTCTTGCATCAAATCCTATCACTAAAACTTCTCTACGTTGAGTTTGGACTTGTTCCGAACGCGTAGGGGCGGATCGTTCTGTCAATAAGGTCAGGGAGAAATGGGATATACAAATAAATTAACATAACAGCTAGGATACACAGCGAGTAAATGTATTGCACGCAAGTTTTTGGTGAGGCGTACCTAGAGAAGGTAATTCGTGATAGAAGATGGTTCATTAAAAATCCTTATATAAGTCCTACTCTATTCGCTAATACCATTTAGTTGAAGAAGTAGACCGTTGGCAGTATCTTAGGATCTTTTTCGTATTGGTACATCGATAAGATCACCCTACAAGTTGGTCTTTTTTCTTCATATGCTCGCTCGAAGGAGTTCGATGATTTGTTTGAGGCTTATAAATTTTCAGTAAGGCCCTTAACTATGATGTCCTTTAATTAACTCTGCTTGTGTTGATAATGTAAAACGATTCCATCGACAGAGTTTTGGAATGGTCTTGTTTTTTGAATAAGTAGCGTTAGACTTAACACGTGATGCTATAGGCGTTCTATTACTCGTGTTGCCCTCAGTAGCCATTCAGAGGAATATAATATATAAATTATTCCTGAAGTGCTGTGAGACCTTCCGGTGGTAGCCTAGCTAAGCCGGGTATAATAGTTAACACTTAAAGCGAGAAAATGGAACACCAAGGTGGATTATGTGTTAAACGCGATATAATATGGCACTCAGTTTATTATTTCTCTCAGGACCACATCCTCGTCTAGTATTTCGTCGTCTGCTTACATTTGTAGAGCACGTGAATTGAAGTATAATTGGGAATTAAGTTGCGGATCTTGCGGCACATACAAATATCAATAAAATTCTGCCCTATCGTTGACACAGTAATTGTTGTTTTAACAAGATACAATTCACAATTCGCGACTAAGTGTGAAACAAAGTTTTATTTGGGGCTATTTTAAAGTGCTGAAAATTATTAATTTGGAAATGAAAACAAATTCGTCTTTAAATGAATGGCTCATAAATACCTGCATCTGACGTCATACCCGCAGAAAGATATGACGTAAAAGTTACGATATAGACTGGCTGTACATTCATCTCTCTCTTTCTCTACGCAATCATCAAGGGTCTGAAAGGGAAAAAATGACAAGATTTTGCTATTGATCTTTCATTTAACACAACACAGGGTTCCCACAGAAATTTGAAAACAGAATTACATGACTTTTCCATGACTTTTCCATGACTAAATTGCTGCTTTCCATGACTTCCTTTCTGGCACGGTTTCCAAAATCAGACAATTTATGATGGCCTCCACCTCCCCTCACAGCCATCCAAGGTTTCCCATGGAAATTTTAAAACAGAATTCCATGACTTTTCCGTGACTTTTGACAAATTTTCCAAATTCCCTGACTTTTCCTTTACTTTCCATGACCACAATTTTTTCCAGGATTTCCAGGATTTTCCATGACTGTGGGAACCCTGACAACAGGAGATATGAAGATATGATATGCATAAAAAATACAGACTAGGGTAGATGTAGGGAATGCCGGACAGTAGGGAATATCGAATGGTCACCACATGTCCAGCCCTAGCTGCCAGCATAAGATCAACTGAGTTGAAATACCGGCATCTATTGGTCAGGTGGTC
>CALNVZ010003434.1:39111312-39138607 GCA_940671915.1 Paracentrotus lividus | reverse complement strand
CCTCCTCCAATCCAAAAACGCTCGCGGCCCCTGAGATCTACGCCCTTTGAACAATTTAAAGGCAACAAGGTTGAGTATAATTGAGGCCAAGATGAGACCGGTAGGACTCAACCACAGTAGGCTTAGCGGACGCAGTCCGATTTCATACAATAAAATAGTATCGGCGCCCATGCGTAAACATATAGAGCCGCTTTTGTCCCCATTGGACCGAGAAATGATTCAATTCGGAATCTGAATCCGCGCCTGCCAACAAACATGGTTGATTCGAAGGATAAAAATATTCCAAAAACTGATGAATAATCAAAAGAAAGAATTGCATACAATAAAGGGGAAGTAAAGCACATAAATCGTATGTGATTCTGCCTACATCTTTATAATAATGAAAAGGAAAAAAAAAGTCGAAGAGAGAGAGAGAGTGAGGAAAGTGGAGGACAGGTCTTAGCGTAGTGGCGAAGATTTGAAGTGAAAAGAGGCGGAGAATGATTTTTTTTTAGAGAGAGGTGAGAAATAAAATAGAAGGAGAGCATTTTAAAAAGAGGAAAAAAATTTAGCGAAGTGAGGAGCTAGAAGTAGAGAGAACAAATTAATTCCTACTCAGCTTTTAAGTAACTATTATTCATTAGTTATAATTAAAAAACCTTATTTCAAAATGTGTGACATGTAATTCATTTTCATGTGCGGATGGGGGTGCTTTAAAAGTATACTGAATAATGTCAAGTGACTTCTTTTTGCTATTGTTTTTACTAACATTAGGAATGAAATAAAATAAAACACATAAAAGTCAATTAGTAAATTATTAATCAGGGCGAATTTCACAATTTAATAAATCACTCTGACGCACATGACAAAAGCCAGCAAAAATAATCTAATTGCGAAGTTTGAACGAATATAGTTATGAATATTTATGAAACATTCAGTCATAACAAGGGTGAAATATTATTCTTATTGCTAATCACATTCATATATATTATATAGTAATAATAGATAATACAGTGACTTCATTGAGTAAAAACGTCTCTTTCACTTTCAAATTTGAAACCCCGGCACTACCACCAACGTGAACACTGACCAATATCTAGTTCCTTGCAACTATGCAGCGTTTTGCTTTATATAATCGTAGAACTCGTAGCGTACTTCATCATTTCTTTTAAAATGGAGTATAGTTTTCTGGGGAAGAAGTTTCTTGTAGGACGCTTGAATTGTTCCATTGGTTGCCTAAATAAGAAGAAAAAAAAATGAAAGAATGGTTTTAGAAACGGATGAAACAGTAGAGAATGAGCAAGTAAGATGGGAGAGGGGAAGAAAGGGAAATTAGAAGAGAAAAATATATGGACGAAAGAAGCATGAAGGAGGGGACAAAGCCACTTGATATAATTACTATGAAAGAGAGAATACGAAAGTTGAATTTAAGTCATAATGATGAATGTGCTCGAAACCCTCGAAATTACTACAATTTTAAAGAGACGAATAAATTATTTCATTTATTAATGAATAATATTCGTCTTCTTTAACTGCATAAATCATCTGTAGAATATATATCTTTCATAATTATTACGAGATGCCATGACAATAAATGAGTGGGAATTTCCAGAACACCATAATCTACTTTCAAAATACAAATTACATTGAGGAAATCGCTTTCTAATAACTACATTACGATGTTTTCTGTTTTTTCCTGGCTCTCATTATGTAACGAATCTATTACTGAAGACGAAATCAATTACAAGTTATATTAATCCTTTTTAGTGGCTGTCTTATGTTCGGTACAATTGATATTTTTGCAAATAACTTGGATCTAGGATTGGAAACGAAAAAGAAATCCTGTTCATTATCCTTCTAGTCAACCAAATAAACATAATAATAATAATTTTTTTTTTAATGTCTCAATTTACAATTAGCAAAGAATAGTATTCTTCTTTTGCTATTTGGTATATTCGCTGCTCCTCCAAATGTTTGTGGAAGTAGTTTTACAAAGACGCCATTGATAGATTCATATTCTTCCATCAAACAAATCACTAAAAACTTCTTACGTTGAGTTTGGCATTGTTCCAAAGCGTAGGCTGGACGTTACTGTCAAAATTAAGGCAGGAGAAAAATGGGGGAATATAAACAAATAAATAAATAACAGTAGGTATACCGAGTAAATGATATGCACGCAAGGTTTTTTTTGGGAAGGCGTACAGATGAGGTATCTTCTTGATAGAAAATGGTCATATTAAAATCCTGATATAAAGTTCCTACTCTTTCCTATTTAACCATTTAGTTGAAGATTTAGACACTTTGGCGTTTCTAGATCTTTTTCGTATTTTGTACATCGACTAAATCACGCCTCAAAAGTGTCTTTTTTTCTCATAGTCTCGCGTTCAAGGATTCCATGATTTTGTGAGCCGAAAAATTTTCAATAAGTCCCTTAACTATGGCCTTTAATTTTTACTCTGCTTGTGATATTAAAACGATTTCCTCAACAGCGTTTGGACTGTTCTGTTTTTGAAGAGCGTTAATTTAAACACGTGAGCCGATAGGCGTCTATTTACTCGTGTGCCCCCCAGTAGCCATTCAAATAAAATAAATAAAATAATTCCTTGCATGTGTGAGCACCTTCCGGTGCCTAGCTAAGCCGGGTTAATAATTAGTTAACACTATATCAGAAAATGAAACACCAAAGGTGGATATGTTTTTAACGGCTTATATAAATGAACTATTATTATATTATTTATCAAGGCCACTATCCCGTCTGAGTTTTTGTGTCTGCTTACATTGTTAAGCACGTGGAATATTGAAGTGAAATGGAATTAAGTTGCCGATCTTGCAGCACTACAAATAATCAATAAAATTTCTGCCTATTCTTACACAGCTAAATTTCGTTAACAAAATACAAATCCACAATTCGCGGACTAAGTGTGAAACAAAGTTTATTGTGGCTATTTAAAGTGACTGAAAATTATATTAATTTTGGAAATGAAAACAAATTCGTCTTTAAATGAATGCGCTCATAAATACCGGCATCTGACGTCATACCGCGCAGAAAGATATGACGTAAAAGTTTACGATAGTAGACTGGCCTTACATTCATCTCATCTTCTTTCTCTACAGCATCATCAAGGGTCTGAAAGGAAAAAATGACAAGATTTTGCTATTGCATCTTTCATTTAACACAACACAGGGTTCCACAGAAATTTGAAAACAGAATTAGCATGACTTTTCCTATGCTTTTCCATGACTAAATTGCTGCTTTCCATGACTTCCTTTCTGGCACGGTTTCCAAAATCAGACAATTTATGATTGGCTCCACCTCCTCACAGCCATCCAAGGTTTTCCCATGGAAAATTTTAAAAGATTCCATGACTTTTCCGTGACTTTTGACAAATTTTTCCAAATTCCCTGACTCCTTTACTTTCCAGACCACAATTTTTTCCAGGGATTTCCTGGATTTTCCATGACTGGGAACCCTGACAACGGAGATATTGAAGATATGATTGCATAAAAATACAACTTAGGGTAGATGTAGGAATGCCGACAGTATGGGAATACTGAATGGGTTCACCGACATTCCAGCCCTAGCTGCAGGCATAAGATCAACTGAGTTGAAATTTACCGGCATCTATTGTCAGGGTCTCTCTGGGGAAGGTTGAATGCCTGTATTGCGACAACATAAGTGAGACATTCTCCGAGAAAACTTACCACAATCTGTCAAGTAGGAATTTGCAGCTGAAAATGGCCTGATGTAAATGACATTTTAAGAATGTGATTGGTATAAAATAGAATTGGGGCATGATCTCTATTTCATGCATTATGACATGATGTGGCAGGTGGCCCAAACGTTATGGATGTTTGCCTGTACAAACCCCTGTGATTGGGTGCAGTGTGTTAAAAGTGCTAGTCGTCATTTTTTGTTGTAGATTACGAACCACATTGCGGTTGTATTGTTTTACTTTCGGGTTTGAGTTGCTAGCAGTGATCAAATAGTAGTTTGCATATATAATGTATTATATCTATTTTTAAATGTTTACAATTTTGAAATGTATTCTCTTATATTATTGTATATGTTCATGATCTACATGAGATAAAGTTATTCTTGAGTGTTATTAAATTTTGTAGTCAACATTATAATCTTCTAAAGATGATAATTAAAAAATCAAACAACATCGTTAACTTGATGTTACATTCAAATCAGTGCTTCCAGACAGAAAAAAGGGTAAATATCTGTCGGTATTTCTACACTGTAGGAATTGCCGGACAATTACGATGACGTCATTTTGCATATAATGCCTCAACAAATATTTGATACCTCAATTTTTTTTGGAAAAGTAGTTGAATGATGTAGCTAAGCAATGAGAACTTTTCTTTGATTTTATTGTTTTCAGTGCTAATTAGCAAATGAGCTTAAGTGGCTGGTATCCCTACATCTACCCTATTATAAGTCACTTAGCGGGCGAGTTTACTCTAGCACGTTACACTCTGGCAGCTTAACACACGTGCCCCGTAGCCTACGACGAGTTGTGACGCCCCGCATAAGTAACACACGGGACAATTTATTCCCTGAAAATTTTCATTAAAGGAAAATTGACCTTTTATAGATAATTTGCTTACTGTGGATGCAGAAAAATCAAATAAACACATTATTGAAGATTTGTAAAAATCGGATAAATGATTAAGAAGTATGAGTATTTTAATGTTGAGATCTCTGATTGACGTAGGAAATCTCACATTGCACGCGTCACGATTGATTTCACAAAGGAGAACTCCCAAATGGTGTGCACAAAAACTATTAAATGTCCATTTATGTTCATTATATGATAGAATATAGATTTGTGTGCATGATTTATTATGTGTTTTCATATATTTACATGTCATCATAAACAAATTTCTATATTCTACCTTTAGAATTGGAGGGAAAAAAAAAGCAGGATTATAGTAAACTGCTGTAAAATAGATATGGACAGATCTCCCTGCATTACATCAACATCATGGTCGCGTTGCCAATTTGGAGGATCTCCAATCATAAGTGATCTCAAATCTGAAAATTCATATATCTTTATTCATTGTCTGATTTTTGAACTTTTGCCAATATGTCTTTGGGTTTGTTTCCATTCACTGAAGCCGAATTTTCTCTGGGGATAATTCCTTTTTAAATATTTGGTGAACAGAGGTAACAACATCATGTGTATAAAATCCCTTTGAATAAAACAAAAAGAAAAATAAGGCAACACACAATGTAAAAAATACTTGTTTTGTTTCATTACTAAAAGTGTGAGGATCGGTTGATCGATGTCTACAGCTCTGTCTGACCCTTTGTGCCCTGTTGATGATGCTTTTCCAATAGCTCTGTCTTGTGCCAGGTGATGAGCTGCAACTAGGAGAGGCTTGTTAATTGTTTTATGCATTTTGTCCATCTCAGTTTCTGTCTGCTTGTCTCGACTACCTTCAATGCAACCTTGCATAATTATCTTTTTCAATGTATATCTCCTGTCGATCGCAATATATGACCAAAAATATGCAATTTGCTACGATCTATCTTATTAACCAACGTAGTTTTTTGCCCATTTGGTACGTATTATTTGTCTTATGCTCCATCCAGGATATTCTCAGCATCCTCGCCAACACCACACTCAAACGCTAATATTTTTCTCCATCAGCCATTCCACCGACCACGTCTTCACATCCATACAATGCAATTGGGAAAATAAGCGTATGCATAATGTGATTTTAGTTTCTTTCGATATCCCTTTGTCCTTCCATATATCGCTTAAGGTAATACAGGATATATCGCCATGGCTAGTCTTCTCTTGATTTCCTGAGATAAGTGTGAGGGAGTAAAGAAACTGCAATATTTTACATCAGCCCGTAACTTTTGTGAGACTCTTCTGAGACATGAATACTTTTAACACTAAAAAATGGAAGCTACGTGCTACGTTTTTCGATATTTTCACCAGATGTAGCCGAGATTATATTGAAACAGAAAAATACATACTTTTTTGGTTGTACTCTTATGACAACCTCTTTAAGAATGGTTGAAAATAGCATTTTTAATGCATTTTATTATTTTTCTTATGAATATTAATGAACCTTGGATGTCATATACCTTAAATGATTTTGACCTCATTTGCATGAAGTTCATTTCCTACCCTTTATGTGATAAAACACATTAAAATGTACCTTTACGCACCCACTAACACACTTGACACAAGAATGGTCGAAAAGCTAAAATCACCACTGAATTGGAACAAATAGCTTGGAATTGCCCCATAACTACCATTTAGTCGAAGATTAGACACTTTGGTATATTTTTAGGAGTCTTTTTCGTAATTTGTACTTCAACTAAATCACTTCCTAAAATAGATGATTAGTGAAGTACAAAATTTCAACTCGTGAAGATGCGTTCCTAAGTAGACCTATTTGACCTGCTTCCGCCGGCTATACGAGTTTTTCGTCTGGCTATATTATGTATTCAGCATTGACACATTATATATTCTAATTATTATGAAAAACTGTGATTCCTCCAAGGATTATGCACCACTAAGACTCAGCACGGATTGAATCTTTTGCATATACTTCCAGTTAAGGTACGATCGATACGAAATTGTATTCTCATATTTTTGCTCTATATTGACTGAATTGATACATTTTCAGATGGCGACGGTGACCAATGATTTGGCGCAACCGATTCAGATGAGACCATTGGCGATTCAGTAAGACATTGGCGATTTGTGGAGAGGATACGTCCAACAATGCTTCAAAAGAGCTATGATAAAATCGTCAAAAGCGCCTGTCAAAGGGAATTTGTGTCTCTCTTGGACCAATTGAAAGCAAGAAGGTCGTTGATTGAACTGGAATCATGATTGCTAATAAAGACAAAAGATCAGTCACCTCACTATAGCTAACCTTGAAGTCAGTGTTAGCTAACAATCGTCTCAGCATTGTTTGAGCAACATATCGTCTCAGATTTTGCTAATGCTGCATTTTGGAACACTGTACTTAGACTACACTTCTCCAGATACGAGACTGGGTTGTGTGGGTATTAAACATGGCTGAACCTACATGCATATCACGTCTCGCTGTCTTGTTTGTGAACTAGTAAAGACTTTGTTATAACGTTCTAACCATTCCTATCATTGGTGGCAGCCGGGATGAGAATTCACTCCCCTTACCGGAATTGTTTGAGAATGGTGCTGGCCTCAATCAGGCAGAATCGTGGCCAAATGGTACAGGAGATTCAACCGATATCGAACTGCTCGGGGCTCGCTACAGAGAAGGAGGAGAAGCAGGTCGTACACTGTTGTATGCAATGGGTGATTGCCTGATGACATACTCATAACCCAGGGTATTGATGAAACCAAATGCCGTATGCTAACGTTTGTCGAAGCGTTTTGAAAAGCATTTTACATTCGAAAGAACACTATAGTTGCCCGAGCAAAATTCAACAGGCGCAGCCAACAGCCTGGAGAGAGTGTTGATACTTTTTATCATGAATTATATCGATTAGCTCAAGATTGAGATACAGACATTGAAAGATGACTTATTCGTGACAGATAGTAGTTGTGTGTTGGATGATGGATTGTCTGACCAAATGCAGGCGAAAGAGGATTTAACTTTGAGGAAAGCGGTTCAAACTGAGCAGACAAACGGAAGCTCGAAAAGCAATAGTCGGTTGTTCGTGGTGAAAGTGCTAGATCTATGCACGATGAGGTTGCTCATATCGAACAAGTGAGCAGAGATATTCAAGCACAGACACAAAGAAACGCAGTCAGCATATAAACCACAAATCAATGGTAGCAGTTGCATATTTCTGCGGAGCAAAAACATGACCGTGTTTAAGTGCCCTGCTCGAGATGCTACATGCCATAAGTGCGGAAAGTCTGGGCACTTTCGATCTGTATGCCGCAGTGCACCAATGGGACTAAAGATACTGTACATGAGGTAGAAGACTTGCAGGAAGTGGAGACTGTTTTCTTGGGTGAGATTAAGGACACCAGTGAGAACTATTGGAGAGTGCTAGTGTTCTTTGTTATGGCAACGCAACGCACTTTAAATTAGACAGCGGTGCTGCTGTAACAGTGCTGTCAGATGGACTGGAGTGGCTTCGCGGAAGAAACTGAAACCAACTGGTAAGAGCCTCTATGGACCAGAAGAACTAGGGCTGGTAGTTTTAGGAGAGCTACGAGCCATCCTCAATACAACGACAAGAATCTCGGAAACTGTCTATGTTGTCAAGAATTCAAGATAAGCCATTGCTTAGCAGGAAAGCATGTGAAGAACTGAATTGTGTGTGAGCTAGGAGAAGAACTCGAAGATGCTCCAAGGAACATGCAAACTTTTCGGGCAGAATTTCCACAGTTGTTCACTGGATTGGGAAAATTGGGAACACGAGCATCACATCACACTATCCCCAGGGGCAAAGACAGTATGCCTCTATGCACCTCGAAGGGTTTCCTCATTCCTCTCTTGCCCAGGTGAAGAAAGAAATTGACTCGATGTTTGGAGCAAGGCGTAATTTCTCCTGTGACGGTGCCTACCAAATGGTGTCCGGAATGGTGCCTGGACAAAACCGAGTGGAGCCCTCAGATTTGTGTTGATCTTACACAACTCAACAAAGCAGTGGAGCGAGAAGTGCACCCCAATGGCATCAGTTGATTGGAAGTCTTGCCAAGCTGGGAAGAGCACTATCTTCACCAAGCTGGATGCAAACAGTGGATTCTGGCAGCTGCCTTTTAGTGAGGAATCAAAGCTTCTCACTACGTTCATCACACCATTCGGTTAGGTTTTGTTTCAATAGGCTTACCGTTGGTATCACATCCGCCCCTGAGATATTCCAGCGCACAATGTCCAGCATCTTGGAGGGTTTGGATGGAGTCATCTGCACATGGATGTATGTTCTCATACATGGATCAACGAAGACAGAGCATGACAACCGAGTGAGGCCGTCTTACAACGCTTTGTGAAGGCAGGCCTTACCCTCAACACAAGTGTGAATTTTCAAGAGAGACTGTAATTCTTGGGACATATTGTGGTGCTACAGTGTCCGGGCTGATCCTGACAGACACGAGCCATCCGGGAGTTTCCTGCACCACGAACAATCACTGAACTTCAGAGGTCATGGGCATGTCAATCAAGTTGGGAAATTTCTACCCAACTTAGCGAAATGAATGAACCATTACGTCTTTGTTGAGAAGATAACGAATGTGCTGGATGAACCACAACAGATGGCATTTGAGAACATCAAGGAACTGCTACAGATTAGTACTGAAGTTTAGCCCACTATGCCCTTCCCTGCCTACAGTTATTGCTCTGATGCATCATCAACTGGAATGGGAGCAATACTGCTCCAAACTCAGAAGGACGGACATCACCGACCAGTCTGCTAGCCTCCCGTCACTGACTGAAACTGAGCAGCGCTATGCTTCATAGAGAGGGAAGCTTTGGCAGCCACATGGGCATGCGGAAAAGTTCAATGACTACTCCTTGGTATGTCCTTCAAGATTTAACTGACCACAAGCCACTGGTGTCACTACTAAACACGAAGGAATTGTCAAAGTTGCCCCTCGAGTGCTGAGGTTCGGCTACGTGATGAGGTACGATGCGACTTACAGAATACATACCAGGAAAGCAACAAGTCCACAGCGGACGCACTCTCAAGAGCACAGTAGCGTGCCCAAAGCCTGAGGACATTGAACTGAATGAACTGACGGAAGCTTTCGCATCTTCATCTACCCTCACTTTACCTGCAACAGACCAGAGACTGCAGGAGATTAGGGACGCACAACGGCTTGATGAAGAATGTGCGTTGATCAAGAGAGTACTGTGAGAATGGATGGCCTGACTACATGCCTCAGAATCCTATCCTGAAGCAGTATTCGAAAGAGGGACACCTCAGTGTAGTGATGATCTGCTCTTGTATGATGAAAGATTGGTCATCCCAGGTCTTGAGACTGGACATCCTGGAACGCTTACACCAGGTCACCTAGTATTACGAAGTGCAGAGCCAGGGCTAGGAATTCGGTCTGGTGGCCTGGTCTCTCAAAATCAGTTGAAGATATGATCTCCAGATGCACTACTTGCGCTATCCATAGCCAGGAGACAAAGGAACCCCTGATGACTTCTTCATTTCCAACACGCCCTTGGGAAAGGCTAGGGATGGATCTCTTTGAGTACCAAGGAAAGATGTTTCTGATAGTGGTAGACTATTATTCAAGATGGATAGAAGTCAAAGGCTACATGGGCACACTTCTGAAGCGACCATCAAATCCTTGAAAGAGATCTTTGCTGTGCACGGTACCCTGATGTAGTGATTTCGGGATAATGGACCGCAATTCGCGAATGAGCTTTTCAGCAATTTGCAAAGAAGTACGGATTTGTCCACACTACTAGTTTCCCAGGTATCCGCAAGCAAATGGAGAAGCAGAGCGAGGGTACAACTGTGAAGGCCTATTGAAAAAGAAACAAGACATTGATCTAGCATTGCTGAGCTACCGTGCAACGCCACTTCAAAATGGGTTGGCACCATGCGAACTTCTGATGGGGAGAAGACTGAGAACTGAACTCCCCGCTCTACCACACACATAATGCCACAAGTCCATGCTCGGGACTTGGAGAAGTGAGAGTGAAAGAAGTCGATATCGCTCAAATCAGGCATCGAACTACAACAAACGCCATAGAACCCGCACTTTACCAACCCTCCAGCAAGGTGATCAAGTGTGGATCCGAGATCAAGCTCGACGTGGGCAAGTAGTCGGTGAAACCCATCATCCAAGGTCCTACATCGTCCAAACCGACAACGGTAGGCTGAGACGTAACAGACGCGCCTTGGTAGCACTCGTAGCCCAGAAGTCATCACCCCAGACAAGACTGCCGCTACCCCCCCTCGATGATAACGACCTTGTGGTCCTGATCAACCTCCAATCCCCCACCTGCCCAGGGAGGTAGAGACGGCCCCCGTACCAAGTCCCGAAGACGTACCAGGATATCGCACCCGCTTCGACGACTAGTCAAGCAACCAAACCGGTTGACCATGTAAGAGAGGAACATAGGGAAATTGAACTGGGATACTTCAAATAAACTTTGTGCAAAAGACAAATAGATGGACTTCACAATTACATATACCCATACACTTCCATATAGTGTTTCAAAATAACTTTATAAGTATTGTAAAAATACTTGGGGGGAGATTGTGTATAATGTGCATTATTGGAACGACTGTAACTTAGACTACACTTCTCAGATACGAGACTGGTTGTGTGGGTATTAAACATGGCTGAACATACATGCATATCACGTCTCGCTGTCTTGTTTGTGAACTAGTAAAGACTTTGTATAACGTTCTACACTGAAAACCTAACCTCGTCCGTCAATGGACCGACTAGCTTTAAAGCTAGTCGGTCAAGACGGCTAGTTTTAAAGCTAGTCTGCCATGTTAGTCCGTCAAGACGGACTAGCATACAACTGAATCTACATCTCTCAACTTGAAGGACGAGCTTTAAAGCTCGTCCGTCAAGCTTGATGCTAGTCCATCGACGTGACCGACTAGGTCCAAAAAAAAGTAGGGGGGTAGGACAGTTCACCCATTAGAATGCTGACTGACTAGCTTTTGATACAAATAGTTGCAATGTCGTTTCAATGTACCTTCTCTATTTATTCTGTTTCCGAGCATAATCAAGTTGATACATTCTGAAACAATGGTTGTTTTCGCTTGACAATCCGAAAGCTTACGAGACATAACATCTATCATGACAAGTATGCAATTCACGAGTACCGGTAGATTCCAAAATTTGTTCTCCATTCTTCAATTACAGGCTAATTGAATACCTTGTTACTATATAATTTAAGAACCCGGTATTTCCTTACAGATTGCCGGTGAATTCCCGGCTTAGCAACAACAATGAATAGAAGTTGGATACAACCAACATTCTCAACAAAGGTTGTTTTTGCTTGACAATCTGAGAGCATTACGATAGCCGAAATAACATAAATCGTGACAAGTATGCCAAGTAGGTTAGAAATATTGTTCCATTCTTTAAGGCCCGGTCCCACTGACGGGAGGATTAATTGCGCATGAGTTGCGTATACAAATTTCGTTCATCCGCAACAAAAAACAAAAACAAAACAAACAATCCGCAATTCATACGCAAATCATCCTAAAGAGCCAGTGGGACCGCGCCTTTAATTACAGGCTAATTGAATACTTCGTTACTATAGAACCCAGCACCCGTCTATTCTTATAGATTGCTGGTGAATGCCTGGCTTAGCAACAGCAGTGAATAGAAAGTGGTACAATTGATTGAATAACATGCGCATTGCGAAAAGGACATCACTATTACATGTATTACATGCATTATCTGTATGTGAATTCCATTTAATGAGCAAACTGTACAGACGCACACTGGATATACCCCGTAAAGCTTAAGATTTTTTATTATAATGGCGATCTCCTTCCTGTGACATGAATGTGTGAGTACTCTTTTTTAATTCCTTATGTTTCAGTTCACAGATAGCGTTATTTTTTCAGATTAATGCTATAATCACCAACGCGAAAAATTATGTCTTCCCAAATCAATTTATAAATTGTGTGTATTTTACAACGATAGTAACAATCACATTAAATTATGAAAATTGAAATTTAATTCTAATAATAAATAAATAGGCGCCACTTTTCGTTTAGATTACTTGTATTTGAAAGAAAAGAATATTGGATTAGAGGCGCGACTTTGGGATTCTGAAGTGGCCCTCAAGGACAAGTGTATACCCCGAAAATGTAAAAGCAGGTAGGCCTACAACAAAAAGTCATGATGATGCAAGCCATGGCAGCGACTCCTGGGCCCCGTACCCCCATTATTTGTTAATTGCCATAATGTTAACTAATTGTGCCTCCTGTATTAATTCCTGTCTTCTGATTTATATCATCATAATAAAAGGTTTTTTTTTTTTTTTTTTATTTATTTATTTTTTGCTCAAATTCTTGTGACAAAATGCATGTTTTTAATTGTATCTTTATAATGTCTTCTAATATTTCAGATTTGACGTCTCTGACCAGTGGTGACGCCATATTACCCTCGTCCGTCATGCTAGTCTGTCAAGACAGCAGTAAGAACATCGCGGCAGAAAATCGCGACGGACTAGCTTTTACACCATGACCGACTAGCTGTAAAGCTAGTCCTGCTCAAAAGCTCGTCAGTCTGGGCATCACTACGACTAGCTTTTAGGCTAGTCCGTCAAACTAGTCGGTCACGACGGACGAGCTTTAAAATTAGTCCGTCGTGACCGACGAGCATTAAAACTAGTCCGTCTTGACGGACTAACTTGACGGACTAGCTTTCAAGCTAGTCCGTAGAGACGGACGAGTTTTAAAGCTAGTCCGTAATAACCGGGTTGTGTTGAAGGAAAACTAGTCCGTCGTGACCGACTAGCTTTAAAGCTAGTCAGTCTGGGCATCACTACGACTAGCTTTAAAGCTAGTCGGTCTACCCGTTTCGGTTTTCAGTGTAACCATTCCTATACAGATCAGTTCCCTGATGCGGAACTGCAATGATCAGGAGCAGTACTCGCGGAGGAATCGTGTAAGATTGTTTGGTGTGCCCGAGAACAAAGAAGAAGATACAACTGCTATTGTTTGCAAGATTGCAAAAGAAAAGCTTGGGATAGAGCTTCATCCCAATGCAATTGACAGATCACACCGAGTAGGAGTCGCCATCAAAGAGCACCCACCCACCCATGATGAGACAACCCCCAGTGATACACCGAACGCAAAGTCGAGAAGTAATGACAACAACAAAAACAACAACAACAACAACAACACACCCAAAAAGCGATATCGACCGATCATAGTGAAGTTTGTGTCGTATCAAGCACGGAAAGCAGTGATACTTCAAAGACGCAAAATGAAAGATAGTGGGATCTCGATCCATGAAGATCTCACGAGATACAACCAGAAACTACTCTATGAAACGAGGAAACATAGCAAAGTCCTAAGCGCATGGACATCAGATGGACATATAGTAGCACTCCTTCCAGCAACCAATGGCAAGACAATAACAAAGGGAGTCAGAGACTTCGAAGATCTAAACAATCTCTAAATCTGTCTTGCGACGGTTTTGATCTTTTTATCCCCTCAACCAGTTCTGTACAAATGCATTAATTTTTAATTGTTAACAGATGAATTTGTACCCAATTCTTTATTATGGTTAAGTTTCCATGTAGTAAATGCAATAAACCAGTAAGGAATAACCAAAAGGCCCTTTTATGTACCTCGTGTGGGAAATGGGCTCATATAGTTTGCGAAGGGATTCCCAAATGCAAATATAATGACTTAAATGAATCTTTCGAAAATTGGCAATGTACCGCATGTATTTTGAAACAATTTCCTTTTTGGGGTTTGGAATGTATTCCTTCTATAGAAAGTCATGTTGGCTGTTCTCACCTTCCGAACACCACACAAGATTGTATTTCAAAAAAAGATGATAGATACAACATACTTAATGATTTTCCAAAGGAAAAGGGCATTAAATTGGCTCATCTCAACATCAGAAGTTTAAGAAACAAAGTCACAGATGTTCAACAATTTCTTTTGTCAAACCCTTTCGATGTCTCAGGACTATCAGAAACGTGGTTAATTGATGATTGTACAAACAATATCATTTCTATCGATGGTTAAAATATAGAAAGAAAAGACAGGGATGCCTCTGGTGGTGGTGTAGGTTGTTACATTAATGAGAAAATCAATTATGTGAGGAGAATGGATCTAGAAATAAAAGAGCTTGAACTTATATGGCTCGAAATTAAAAGAACAAATAGCAGTTCAATTTTTGTTGGTATTTTATATAGAAAGCCTTCTTCTCTAAGTACCTATTTTACCACCCTTGAAGGGAATGTAGAAAGGGTAATGTCATTATCAAATATATCATTTTAATGGGTGATTTCAATTGCAACATGAGTAATGATAATACATTATCTAAAACAGTTAAGGATATTTGTCGTACGTATCAGTTTAATCAGTTAATTAATGAGCCTACACGAGTCACACCTCACAGTAGTACAACAATCGATCTAATACTTACCTCTAATTCGATTGATAGCGTTAAATCGGGTGTAATCTCTATTGGTTTTAGTGACCACTGCTTGACATTTGTTGTAGTGAAAGGCAAACATCCAGTGTTTCATTCGAAAATTAGTAAATTTAGGTCTTTTCGAAACTTTGATGAAAACAGATTTCAAGATGATTTAGAAAGACAAAGTTGGAATGATTTCAATAATGTTAACGAAAATGTTAAAGTTGATGATTTGTGGTCTCACTTCAACTCTTTGTTTACTACACTAAGTGATAGACATGCACCTTTTATTTCTGTCAGAAGGAAAAGAAATGGAATACCGTGGATTACAGATGAATACATTACTTTAGCACGCGATCGTGATTTTTTAAAGAAAAAGTTCAAAAAAACAAAGAGCGATTGTTGCTGGGAAAAGTATAAGTATTTTCGAAACAAAGCAAATAATTTGAACAAATTTCTCAAAAAAGAATATTACCAGAATAGGTTTTTTAGAATGTGGAAACGATTTAATTTGATTTGATTTGACTTTATTTTACATATTTCACAGGTACAAACAACAATATCAAAAGACTCGAGATAATACAAATCAGACATGGCATAATCATTAATCTAAATTAAAGAAAACAGCGATTTGGATTTAAAGACAATTTAAACAAAGTGAAATATGAGGGAACCTGCATAAAAAAGCAAAGCTTGTTAAGTCTGCAGGATCCAGAAAAAATATCAGTCTTAATGTGTAGGAGAGGACACGTAAATAAATTGATTATAACGGTAATGCCAAAATACAACAATTGTGAATATGTAATGAATAGGAAAAAATTTAGAAGAAGTTTGCCACCATTACTCTACGACTATTATTTACTACTCAGCCAGAGCGTATTTACAAAGTACATGGAAATAAAAGTTTATATCAGGGGAAATTATTACAGAGATGAATCAGCATTGCTTTCAATTTACGTTTGAAAATATTAAGTGAGGCACTATGTACCATATCATGGGGAAGATCGTTCCAAAACCTGGGCCCTTCAAAAGCAATTGTTCTCTGAGCAAGGAGAGTGCGAGTACGTGAAGGTGATAGGAGTCACTTAGCCGCGTGGGATATGTGTGGATTAGATTGTTCTTTGAAACATAGGAGCAAAATATCAGGCAATTCATCTTTTGAAAGTTGAAACATGAATATCCAACTTGAAATGCATATAATCAGAAATTTTGAGTACTTTATTTTGAAATTAATGGATTTGTATGGGAATAAAAACCATTGATTGACAACCTAATTGCTCGTTTTTGTATCGTGATATTTTAGCAATTAAGGTTGTATTGCAATTACCCCAGGCCAGTATTCCATAATTCATATAGAGATGCAACAAGTGTGGAATATAATGTTTTTAAAATGTATCAGGAAAAAATTTTTAGTTTATTCAAAATACAGTGTTTCGAGAAGATAACTTACATATGTAATCAATTTGACATTTCCATGATAATCATGATCAATGTAAAGACGAGAAATTGGTAGAATCAACTTGTTGCAAATTGACATTGTTATAACTACATGGTCCGGCAAGGATTTCAAAGAGTTACTGAAAAGCATAAATTTGTTTTGTTTACATTGAGTGACAACTTGTTCGCTCGAATCCATGTCTGAACCGATTGCAATTCCCTATTCAAAATGGTAAGTAGTGAATTTGGGTTACGATTGTGACAAAAAAAGTTAGAGTCATCCGCGAAAAGAATAAATGATAGGTCATTTGATGAATTATTAAACATTAATATATAGTAAGAATAGCAGTGGGCCTAGAGTGATCCTTGCGATACACCGCATGAAATAGTTTTTATTGAGATGTTGATCTTCTATTGAAACAATGTTTTCTGTTAGTTAAGTAACTCGTGAACCATTCCAAGGCCTTTCCACGCACACCATAATGGGATAACTTGTAAAGCAAATTTCATGATTGATCGTGTCGAAGGACTTGAAAGGTCAGAATACACCAACTGTGTGCAGGGAATTATCAATAGATTTGCCACCTTGTGAATAAAAGAAAGTAAAGCGTGTACAGTAGAAGTTGTTTTTCTAAAACCAAATTGGGAATCGCATAAAATATGATTGTTAGATAAAAATCTATTAAACGAGAATAGATTAATCTTTCAAGATTTAGACAGGGAAGTAGGAGTGAAATTGGTCGATAGTTGCTGACAATCGTCTATCGCCTTTTTAAACACTGGGAACCTTGGCTACTTTCATATTTGAGCACCAGACCAGTTACCAAGGATTGGTTGAATATAAAGTCAAGGGAGTTAAAATTTCATTAATGACGTTTTATGACAAAATTCGTAAGTTCGTCACATCCTGGAATTTTTTTAGGTTTAAATAATTTACAATATTTTTAACTTCATAATCAGTGATTGGAGTAAGGAAAATTGTTTTAGGATGGGATTTTTTTAGAAGTATGGAATCTTTTGTTAGGTTGTGGAATATTTCGGGAAAGAGTCGTACAAATATCCACAAAATAGTTGTTAACACATCAGCCATTTCTGCAGATTAGCAACAGTTACATTTATTTACAATTTCTTTAGTGAACTCTTAGATTTCTTTGTGTGTAAAACGTTATTTATCACCCTCCACGTACTCGATGTATCATTTTGTACTTATTAAATTGATTAGCAAAATACTGTTTTTTAGCTAAACGTAACAAGGATGTAAGAACATTTCGATACCGAACATATTTTCTTTTTAAGTTACTATTATCAGGATTCTTTTTTGTATTTACAATATATTGTTTTTACGATTTATTGACTTCAGGAGCGATTTAGAAACCCACGGAAGTCTGGTATTTTTTTATAATTAGAGCGAGAAAATTTTCTTAGTGGTATAGTTTTTTGATAAATCGACATAAATATGTTCAAAACTGTCAAAACAATCATTAACGTTGTGTATATTGTATATTTCACTCCAGTCAACCGATGTCAATCCTCCCGAAGTCTAATAATATTTTCATCCGATAAGTCACGAAATGCATGTTTAATATTTTATTATCAGAGATTTACTAATAAATTTCAACAAATATGGGAAATGTCGGATATATCCGATACCAAAGATGCCGAGATATGTATGGGAAAAGTCGTTAACAAAAATTTATCTATTAGGTTGACGACGTATCTGTAATTCGTGTAGGTTTTGTTACTAATGGAATGAAAGAGTTGGATAACATCATGTCAATAAATTCTTGACTACAGGGGGTATTACGATCTAACAAGTTCATTAAAGTCTCCCATTAAAAAAACCTTTTATTATTAAATTCAACATGCATAGACAAAATACTTCGAGCGCAATGTAAAAATCGTGGACACTACCTTTAGGAGGTCTGTATATTTCTCCAACAACTATTTGTTTTTTATCAGGTAATTCGATTTGAATAAAAATGCATTCAATAAACATCAGCATCACATAAAGCTCGTAAAAGTTCATTGACTTTCAAGTTATTTGATACATAAAACCAACCGCCTCTCTTTTGTGTTCCTATTGTTTGTATAAAAGTAAGCGTCAATGGTTAAAAGAGAAGGCTGCTGGTCATTCACCAGGTTTCTGAAAACCGATAATGTAGTATCCATAAGAAAGTTGCTCAATGAATGTTGAAATGGTCGATCTTTTTGTTAATGCTTCTATATTAGGAGGAGGAGAATAGTTTATTTTTTTAATTGCGGGAATTTCACAGAAATCGTACTCAGAGAAATATTTGTACATATGGAAGGCATAGAATGATCTTCGGGTGAAAATCAAATTGGAGTCAGGCATTTCCAGGTTTAGTAACGCTGGAAGTGGCCATTGTTCATTTAAATCAAGATTGTGTTCATCCATAAGGAATTACGAGATTACCGTAGAAAATCACGTACGTTTCTCGCCTATTGGTTGTGTGTCTCCTGGCGTAGGGCGCCATGTTGGTTTGAGGTGCGCGCGCACGCTAGTTTTCGTGTGCAACGCGAGCGGTCGGTAATTTGTTTAATGTTTTTCTCAAGCAGTAGAAACGAGTTGGACAGCAAAATAAAAAAAAAAAAACACCGAAATACATCAAAAGTGGCAAAATGGTGCATATGCATCTTGAATTGGAGATTGGTGTATCAAATAAAGTAATTCAACAAACAATTGGGAATTTCGCTCAGTTATTTATGCATCTTGGAAGCCTGATCAAAACGACGAATTTTGGGCATAAAAATCATAGTTTTTCAATATCTCTTCCCTTTTGATATTTTGAAAAAAATATGAAATGTTAATTAGAATTACTGAACCGATACCGTTGTTGGTTTAGGAGGATAGTTTTTTTTACTTGGAGACACATCTGGAATATCATTGTGAACCCACGTGAAATACCAACACCGGAAATGGGACTGGAAAACTTGGCCGATAGTCGCGGCGATATAGCCTCTTAACGCACGCGTGACATTTATTTTCTGCGCGTTCAATACAATATTAATTAATTTTTCTGTTATCAGCTGATTTAATCCACGAAACAATAGACATACATTGTATTTCCACACTCCAAATTTTAATTTCGATGATTGATATACCATTAATCATAAATAAAGATTGACATAGTGATGAAAATGTACTTGTAACGATCTATTTTTTTATTGTAAAAAAGAGAAGATTTACCTGATTTCAAAGGTGCGTCCCCAAGTCAAAAAAACTATCCTCCTTAAACCAACAACGGTATCGGTTCAGTTAACTTCTAATTACATTATCATTTTTTTTCAAAATATCAAAAAGGGAAGAGATATTAAAAAAATTATGATTTTATAAAAGCACATATAATTTCTATATTTGGTTTAGTAAAAAAATAAATCGTCATTTGAGCACTCTTAAAAGTGACACTAGAAACGCCAAATTGTGTGTTTAATTGTAATTTCAAACACCATATCCAAAGTAGAGATATATATTCCAACGTTGTCGCTTTTGCGTTATTTCTGTGGATTTTTCTACTATTTTGTCTTCGGTGTCATTTTGTTGCATGAAAAAAACACGAACATAAATGAACGAACCTTCTCGTCGCACAAGATGACAATAGACCGGCGATGGTCACAACACAACTTGCATCTATCTACGCTTTCTATGGTGTATGGCGTGGAGAGTTGAACGTTTCACTTGAGACGTGATGTGACATGGAAATCCAAACATGTGACACCGCACAATAATGGCTGCGCACGCCAAGATCCAAGGAGGAACGTACGTGAAATACAGCAGTTTCCTGTTATGTTTAAAAGTAGAAAAAGAAGGCATAGCTTACTATTGACAAAACGCACTGGCTGATCGAAGTTAAGAAAATTTGTAAACGATAATGGTGTGGCAAATCATGTTCAAGTATGTAAACAAGTCAATTACAGATTTGATGAAAGAAATGGGATATTCAAACATCACAAAGGTAACCAAGCAAACATAAACGATTTGCTTCATAATCATTGGCTATTTGCAACCCAACAAGTATAAAGAAATAACAAGTCACATACGATGAGGTAATTAAAAGTATTACAAAACGATCATTGAAAATATTCAGAAAAACGTCAACAAAATGAGATTCCTACTTTTGCAGACTATGGCGTCAGTATCTTTACCTAAGAATGCATATTAAGCATAAGTAAAAGAGTAATAAATACAGTAAAATATTACGAAAAAACATTTAAAATAAGAATTGGAAATTTTGAAAAAGCTCTTACCTTCAAGAAACAGGAATCAAACACAACAATCTTACTTGGTGAAGAAATAATATCTGACAAATATAAAGGTAGCAAGTCTATTGAATGATGCTTAAAGTGGGCTCAAATTTACAAACAAGCAACAGTTCTAACACTGTGGATGAGGATTTTAATTCCTTACAACGTTACGCCAAAACAAATTGTACTTTTGAGTTTCATGAAATCAAGACAGAATTGTCAAAAATGAATTACGCAATATTGATTGTAAAAAGGCCATAGGAATGGACGGTCTACATCCCAAGCTACTGAAATTATCCGCGAATGTTATTGCGGAACCATTCACTGCACTGTTCAATCTGTCATTGAAAACTTCACAATTTCCATCCGATTTCAAGGTCGCCAAAATCACCCAATACCACAGGGAGGTCCGTTAATGTTGACAATTTCAGGCCTATATCAATACTGCCTCTCTGTCAAATCCTTGAGAAAGCAGTACACAAACAGTTGTACTCGTATCTTAACCAAAACAGTTTATTGTCGGAACGTCAATCTGGATTTAGACCCGCTCCATTCCACAACTACGTGTCTCACAGAAACTATCTAATTTGAAAATAGAATCGTGGTCAGATTACAGGAGCTATATTTTATGATCTTAGAAAAGCATTTGACGTTATTCCTCATGAAATATACTTAAAAAAAAAAATTGATTTTCTATGGTATGAATAATATGTATGTGAATGGTTTAAGTCATACTTGGTCGGTAGGCAACAATGTGTTAATATAGATAATCATTGTAGTGATTTTTTAACTGTAAAATCTGGGGTGCCCCAGGGTTCCATTCTGGGCCCCTTAATTTTTTTGTTTATACATTAACGATATTAATAACTTAAAAAATTCATAATAATTCTAAAATCTCACTTTACGCAGACGATACGTGTGATATTTAATAATTCCCATTATTTTTTGAAGTTCAACAAAAACTTGCAAAATGACTTCGATTTATATGCAAGTGGTTTGATATAAATAAGATGTATATACATCCACAGAAAACCATGGTTATGCCTTTCGGAACAAAAAGAAAGTTAGAGAACAACCAAGTTCTCGATCAAATTATATGGTAATAACTTGCAGTGTGTTGAAAAAAATCAAATATCTTGGGGTCATACTTGACTCGCAACTGACGTGGTCTGAACATATCAAACATATAAGTATTAAAATATCTCGTTCCATAGGATGTATTCGCCGCATAAAACACTTAGTACCTCACAAAAAACTTTATATTTTGCTCTAATTCTACCACATATCGACTATTGTTGCACTGCATGGGGGAGCTGTTCAAAGACAAATTTATCGAAACTACAAAAATTACAAAACAGATATGCTAGACTAATTTTAAATAATAATTATGACACACCACAATGTACACTTCTTACAACGCTAAATTGGCAATCAGTTGAACAAAGACTGAAATATCACTATTGTTTATTAGTTTTCAAAATTATTAATACAATGGCCCCAAAATATTTAAAATCACACATTTAACTATTGTACCCGCTATTCTTTAAATTCTCTCCTCGACATTCCATTCCCTAAAACTGAATTTAAAAAAAGATCATTCTCGTATAAAGCAAGCACCCTTTTCAACAAACTTCCTTTCTCGGTTCAAACCACCTATTCAATCAATTCTTTTAAACAAGGATTTCAACTAGCCAAACATTTATTATAACATAACCTCTGTTCTTGTACTTCTAAGATTTTACATTTCATGTTTACTCTGTAGTCTATGTTATGTTTGTAGACTAATCTATGTTATGTTTGTAGACAATATGTTTTATGTTAATTTCCATTTTGCATCGATTTGTATTCTGTTATCATGTTATGTATATTAAGTTTGATCATGCTTATAGCTTATATTTTATGTCTGTACCAGGTGGAGGGCTTCGTTGTAAAGCAGTTTTATAACTGAACCGAACTACCCTCCACCGTGTTTTTTATCATTTGTATTAAATAAAACATGAATAAATAAATAAATAAATAAATAAATAAGTCGGCTTTTGTGTCATAGTCTCGCTCAAGGAATCATGATTTTTGTTTGAGCCGACAAAACTTTCAATAAGTCCCTTAACCAAGAGTAATTTAAATTTCGACTTTGCTATGATAATTAAAACGATATCCATAAACAGAATTTTAGATTGTGTGTTTTGGAAGAGCGTTAATTCAACACGTGAGCGAATGGGCGCCTATTTACTCGTGTGCCCCCTTTATTGGAACTGGGTAATGGTTTTTTTTTTTTTTTTTTTTTTTTTTTTTTTTTTTTTTTTTTTTTTTTTTTTTTTTTTTTGTGTTGTCGTTGTTGTTGTTTTTTCCTGCAGTACAGGAAGAAAGCCCAGAAGTACTAAAAGTGGAAGTGGAAGCAGCAGTGAAGAGCCTCAAAGCAGGCAAATCCCCAGGCACGGACAACGTACCTTCTGAGCTACTGAAAAATGAAGGAGAATCAATCACAGAAGCCCTTAAAAAACTCATCCAACAAATCTGGAAACAGAAGAAATGGCCAAAGGAGTGGACACATTCACTTGTGATTCCGCTTCCTAAGAACGCAATCTAAATCATTGCCAAAATTACAGAACGATAAGCCTGATTAGCCATCCCAGCAACCGACTGAAATCCAAGGCAGAGGAACTACTTTCAGAGCAAGAGCAAGCTGGCTTTAGGGCTGGTCGGAGGACTGTGGAACAAATTTTCAACTGTAAGGTCCTCATTGAAAAACACCTACAACATCAGAAGGACCTGTTCCATAATTTCATTGACTTCAAGAAAGCCTTTGACAGAGTTTGGCATGATGGTCTCTGGAATGTCCTCAGAGGATTCAACATCGGCGAGGGGCTAGTTCAAGTCATCCAAGCCCTTTACGAACACTCAAGCAGCTCAGCTAGTGGTCTTAAACAAAATGGCAGGAGAGTTCTTTCCAACAACTGTTGGTGTAAGGCAGGGGTGCCTCCTTTCCCCTGTTCTTTTCAATCTCTTTCTGGAGCAAATTATGTTGGAGACCCTCGAGAAGCGGAAGACTTCTATATCCATTGGTGGAAGGCCTGTCTGCAATCTTCGCTTTGCAGATGACATTGACTTGATGGGCAGTAGCAAGGAGAATTTGCAAGATCTCACCACCAGACTTGACTCAAGAGCCAGGACATATGGTATGGAAGTTAGCACAGAAAAGTCAAAGGTCATGGTAAACAGCACTAACAACATTAATGTCAACATCACCATGAATGGAGAATCCTTGCAAGAAGTTATAGCCTAGGAGCCAGCTACAAATTTATTTACCCCATTTTCCCTAAAAGGTTTGACCCCTGAAAGTGATGTAGTTCAGTATAAGGATCGAGGAAACCGATGTCAGCTTCTGCGACAGTGGGGGACTCGGCCCCCAGACCCACTCAAAAAACCCGTTTTGGGACATTTATTTACCCCATCTTTGCCATGGACCAAAATTTGTCAGTGGGAAGTAGTATGAATGTACATTGCAAAAATATATTAGCTGACAAAAAATAGATGGGGAAGTGCAGAACTGACAGCTTCATAGGCCCCCTCCCCATACTGCGCATGCGTCGGGAGCGATGTGCTACGTGTATAATAGTGTGCATGATATCTCTGTATATAAAACATCGGGTAATACTCTGTTCTATGTTTTTTTTATAATTCATTTTCATACTTATTTGTATGCTAGATTATTGATGACTTGCCTATTAATTGAGATTTGATCCCTTTTATATGTATTGATTTGTTTATTTCAAGGGGGAAATCCGATTAACTGAGGTCTTAAATTCGTCAGCCGATTGAAAATAATAGGAAGTTAATTTAATTTTGATTAAATACAATAATCTTGCAATGCAATGAATGTCTGGAATTATAAACTCGGAATATGTGGATATAGACTAGGCATAAGCCCTACTTCCTATTACAGATCAAAAGCTTTGCTAAACCCCCCGCCCCCCCCCCCCGCTCACTCATCTTTTGAAGAACGAAAAATCATAATTTTATATAAGATACGCATTAACTGCAATCAAAATGCAGCTCACTTGATATGGTGCAATTTATTTGTTACTTTACAATGATGATAAGGTATATCGTACGAGGAAAGGAATGAGAAGAATCATGGACAAAATATGATCAGAAGGAATTGGAGAGGTGTGTAAGACAGAAAGAGATATAAAAATATATAATATTGTATACATGTAATGATGTAATGAAGAAAATGGAATAATCTTTGATAAGTTCCAAAATACTAACTTTCATATACTTTTTATATGCCATTTTATTATTTCATGAGTCACTTTTCTTGGAAAGCATGCAGGAGTGGAGGAGGGAGAGGCAACCAAATGGAGGGTGTTTTGTGACAATTCTGAGTGCTTATTATATTATTCAGATGACTAATAATTTTTTTTTTTTAAGATCATTATTATCTTTCATTGTATAAACCCCTTCTCTTTCCTGTCTGCTTTCTCTCATCTTTTGTTCGTGATTTTCCTTATTCACATCTTCGTACGGTAGGACTCATACACTCAGTGTCTTCTATTCAAACGATGTAATATGAAACATGAAATCAAAGTCTGGAATTTCTGATACACTGTTATTACTTGTTCTCCTCTTTTGTTAAATAATTTGAATTACATGACTGTACTTTGTAAAAAATAAATAAATAAATAAAAAATATCATGGTCAATGTGGCTATGATATTGCATTTTTTCCCCCTGAATTAATAAATTAAAAAAAGCAATATTCCCATTGATAAATTTGATATCACTTTTCACCTTTTGAAAACTATCTTGATAATTGTAGACAGTCGCACCAATTGAGTATCAAACAGATGGAAGTTGGATGCAAAAAAAAAAATTAAAAAAATGTAGTACTAAAGTTTACATTCTAACATGCCAGATATTCTTGTTAGATAATTCAACAGATACTGCTAATAACACACTTGATGACACACGATAAACCCCTCTAAATAATTATGTAGGGGGCTTACTTTCAATCCTGGATTTGTCCTTGTTGTTGATCCAATATATAACAAATAAGAAATTAAGCCGATGGGCTATTATACATAATGCAACACATAGTGAAACATTTGCAGTGACGGATCCAGGCACAATAATATCTTATTGAAAACCACTCAGTTTCTGTATATATTCAACTGCGCCCCTATCATTCAATATTTCTGACTGCGCCCCTCCCCTGATCTGTATACTAACAGATCAGTGCCCTCCCCTGATTTTTAATAATTTTGTGTAAAAATAAATAAAAATAAATAAAACATGCCGAGCTGCACGCGAGTAAATGTAATGAATATTAACATTATTAAATAAATTTGATTAACACATTACGTAGAGCCTTGTTTGGAGCTAAATGTATTATATTACGATTACTTATGTTGTATTACGACTTATTATTTCTTGAAATATGAATGTAAGGCCAAAGGGTACAGGCGATTGAGGGGGGGGGGTCTAGCAATGTCGTTGATCTGCAAGATAGCCTATATGCCTAGATTTGTCCATCTTATAGAAATTAAATGTGTATTCGAAACCTTCTGTGCCTCGAAAAGATTCTTGTATGTAATAAAAAAAATTAAAAAGATAAAAAAAAGTGGATGTTGCACAGTCAATTAAATTTATTACCCAATTCTCAAGACCTCTGTTAATCGAAAAACTTCCCTTAAAAATAAATAGAATAAATTAGAGATCAAAGCCTATTGAACGGGCAAGATGGGGTAAATAAATGTCCCAAAACGGGTTTTTTGAGTGGGTATGGGGGCCGAGTCCCCCACTGTCGCAGCAGCTGACATCGATTTCCTCGATCCTTGAACTGAACTACATCACTTTCAGGGGTCAAACCTTTTAGGGAAAATGGGGTAAATAAATTTGTAGCTGGCTCCTAGGCTATTACCAGCTTCAAATACATAGGAGCAACACTATCGAAAGATGGCACCTGCACAGCAGAGATCCGCATCAGGATTGCTACAACCACTGCAGCTATGGCAAGACTATTACCCGGGATCTGGAATAGTAACATCAATTTTTCCACCAAGTACAAGCTGTATAAGGCCCTTGTTGTCTCCATTTTTCTTTATGGATGGGAGGCATGGACCCTTCAGAACCAGACTGAACAAAAATTACAGGCTATTGAAACTAAATGCCTGAGGAAGCTGCTTGGCATCTCCTACAGAGAGCACAAAACCAACGAATATGTAGTAACCACAGTCAGAAACCTAGTGGCCCCCAGCAACCTCTACTCGCAACCGTCAAGCGACGTAAGCTCGCATGGTTTGGTCACCTCACCCGATACAACAGTCTGTCAAAAACCATTCTACAAGGCACAGTTGACGGTGGACGCAGAAGAGGACGTCAAAGGACAAGCTGGACGGGAAATGTAAAGACATGGACAAACATGACAATGCAAGAACTGCTGTCAACTGCAACTGACAGGAAGGCATGGAGGACAAAATGTGCTTCTTCTACTCTCCCCCAACGACTCAGGAAGGGTCAAGGGATTGAGTGAGTGAGTGAGTGAGTGATTTTTTTTTTTTT
>CALNVZ010003434.1:39079212-39099329 GCA_940671915.1 Paracentrotus lividus | reverse complement strand
AGTGTGGTGAAACAAGCTGAACTTCAATCAATAATCACAACCAGAAGAATATTAGTCCAAGAGCTAAAATGATAAGATAATGTTCTTGATAAAGATTAGATCATCTAGTTCATATTGCATGCAAAAAATTTGTATAAACAAGCTATTGTAAAAAAAAAAAAAAATTTATTTTTTAAAGCGAAAAAGGGTTTTTATTCCCCAAAAAATGGGGGTTGGAAAAATCTGTATGCCTTTTTTTGCACTAGTTTAGAATTTGATCAAATTATATATTATCATTTTTAAAAATTTTTATTATTATAATTTTTTTTTTAATAGCTCCTTAAATGTTTGCGCTTTTTTCTGCAAACTCCATTTTTTAAATAAAAGGTAACAGCAACGATACACCATGATCAGATTGATTTTTTTTTCTCAATAAAACGAGCATAATTCACTTAGTTCGACAAGTGCTTGTTTACGAAATACTAGCAGTTCAGGAGAGTAAGTCGAAAATCTGATCCTCAACTTGCGCGTTGTTGCCTTTAAGTATGACCCACCTGGTTTATCGAATAATACCCAAAATAGATGTTATAATCTTGGAGGAGAAACCAGAAGCAGTCGCCAGTACTCCAGAGAGTGGTCGACGGTGCTGAAGATTTTTTTTTTTTGAGCTTAACTCGGAGGTTGACTTGCATCAGGCGACGTTAAAGAGTCTTTCATATAATTTGTGTGACAGGGCCGTGTGATAGCGTATCCACAAACCGCGTATCCTCTCCTCGATCAAGATGATTCTCTTCACCTTTTTTGTCGTCTGCTTTTTGACGGCTGAAGTAAATGCACAAGGTAAGAGTGAAACAATTCGATTCATTTTCAAGAATTTAGTTTCCACAATCAAAAGTGGCGGAATGTTTTGTAAAAAGAAATAATTTCCCAACACTTTCACAATCATGTCCCGATAATAAAAAGGAAAGAGGGTAAATATGAAAAATATCTTGATTTGGAACGTATCATAACATTTATAGAATCTAAAAATACATTCTAAAAATTGAAGTAATTTTACATTTTGGAAGAAAAAACTTACAATTCGTGTTAAGAGAATTACAAGAAAGTAAGCCTAATGCCTACAACCATTATACATATTTTCATTACTATATAGTGCGACCCAGAAAAAAACGAGACCGAGATATATGGATGTTAATCTTAATCAAAATTCATAAATGAGAAGAGGAAAAGAGGAAACCAAAAAAACGGTAGTAGAGTTGAAAACTAAAACACCGACACCAAGAGAATAAAAATTTATATCTGCCTTTGCCAAGGAAGTTTAGTCATGTAATGCAAAAACGGTTTAATGCCGCTTTGTTCCATCCATTTATCAAAATTTAATCATAGCCCATTGCTTATGGTAAATATATTCTAATTTACTGCAGCTAACGAATTTTCGCACTTTCGTCATATTTTGCTAAATTATTACGACCTCTGATTTTGGAGCGCATCCTCCTTAGCAACAACTGCGTGAAATAATAATTTTAAAAAAGTTCTCTGCCTTGGTGTTGCTCTTTTTCCTAAGCCTTTGTACTGGTACATTTTGGCGATTACTATTTGCAAAAAGATTTAAAAGAAACCTAAAAACTGTTTTAGAGAAATTTGAAACATGATCTTATTCACTGATAATCGCCATCTACCAAAATTACATTTTGAACCTTTGTTCTTTTATCTCCCCTTAAAGTGTGATGAAGGTGATATCTAACATAAAAAACATTACATTTTTTTTTTACTGTAATTGGTGTGTCATAAAAGCCATATAGGCTATTACAAGGGGGAAATGGTATAAATATACCACTATTTCATTACTGTGTAATTTATCATTATTTGCACCAACTGAATTAAATCAACTTGGATTGTGTTAATAAGACACTGCTCTGCAAATCAACATGAAGGTGTAATACAAACTTTTGTCGACCGCGCGACAGGTGTCCAAAAGAAAATTGAAACGGAAAATCTTAATCAGTACTATCAGATAATTCGTTTCTGTTTTGGAAACGAAAAGCAAAAACGGAATATTGAGCAAAAACTGATCTGATTTGGTGAAAAATATATCCAGAAAACACAAAAATGAATTTTCAATTAGACAGTTGTTTATGCAAGAAAATATTCAACTCAAATATTATGGGCTACAGCCCGATAGTCCGCGGTGGGGGGGGGGGGAGAGAGTTGGCAAGTTCGTTACTGTGAAGGTTCTTTCTTCCCAAAAATAGAATGAGGTTCGTTATTCCGAAAATAGAAAAGGTTCGTTATTCCGAATTTTCGTTACATCCAAAAATAGAGAAGGTTCGTTATTCCGAAAATAGAAAAGGTTCGTTTAGTCCGATAATAGAAAAGGTTCGTTATTCTGAAAATAGAAAAAGGTTCGTTATTCCGAAAATAGAAAAGGTTCGTTATTCCAAATTTTCGTTACATCCAAAAAATAGAAAAGGTTCGTTATTCCGAAAATAGAAAAGGTTCGTTTAGTCTGAAAATAGAAAAGGTTCGTTATTCCGAAAATAGAAAAAGGTTCGTTACTCCGAAAATAGAAAAGGTTCGCTATTCCGAATTTTCGTTACATCAAAAAATAGAAAAGGTTCGTAATTCTGAAAACAGAATAAGGTTCGTTATTCCGAAAATAGAATGAGGTTGGTTATTCCAAAACTAAAATAATCTGTGGCCATGGTGGCGAAGCCGGGAAAATCGAAAGGGTAGGCGTGGTGGAGAGGGAGGGTAGAATCACCATTGCTGTTCAATTGTTATGAGGGTGGGAAGGGCTGATCTATCGTTACTTATCGTTTCTTTCAAAGGGGTCATCATAGGCTTAAGGGACTAGTTCATTTTCATGCAATCGATATTATGTTTATTATTTAAATCATTGCCAAACCTATAAAAAGACTCAATAATAATTCCGCAATTATATCCGCCCCGTCTTTATTTCATAAAGAAGTTATTTCGAAAAAATATCGCGCGGCGACTTCTTAATCTTCCGATGGAGATTATTTTCCGCTGATAATGTTTTTAAATCATTTCTGTCATAAATAAATACGGAACGAATACAATTCGGAATTAATTATTTAGTATTGAGTGGACAATTTTGTGAAACAAATCTCCGAAAATCAAAATTAACAGCAGAAGCTGTTAAAGTCCCAGACCGGACCGAGAAATGAAACCAAAATTACATATAAAACGAAAGCTAATATTTCTTCTAATACAACAATCCCAATTTAAGCATTTTTATTTTCCATTTAGAAAGTATTTCAATAAAAAGGTGATCGAACCTCAACCAGGCATCCCTCCCAAGTACTCGTAAAAGTACCCCTATTATATAATGCGGCTGATGACGTCAAAGAAGTTTAAGGGAATGCTGCTGCCAGACATGATACACGTACGTTTCTCGTCTATTGGTTGTGTGTTCTCTGGCGGAGGGCGCCATATTGGTTTGTTAGGTGCGCGCGCACGCTAGTTTTCGTGTGCAACGCGAGCGGTCGGTAATTTGTTGATGTTTTTCTCAACAGTAGAAACGAGTTGGACAGCAAAATTTAAAAACCCACCGAGAATACATCAAAAGTGGCAACATGGTGCATATGCATCTTGAATTTGGAGATTGGTGTATCAATAAACTAATTCAACACAATTGGGAATTATTTCGCTCAGTTATTTATGCATCTTGGAAGCCTGATCAAAACGACGAATTTGGGGTATTAAAATCATAGTTTTTCAATATCTCTACCCTTTTGATATTTTGAAAAAAATATGAAATGTTAATTAGAAGTTACCTGAACCGATACCGTTGTTGGTTTAAGGGAGGATAGTTTTTTTGACTTGGAGACACACCTGGAATATCACTTGTGAAACCCACGTGAAATATTAGCAAACACCGGAATGGGACTGGAAAACTTGGCCGATAGTCGCGGCGATATAGCCTCTTAACGCGCGCTGACATTTTTTTGTCTGCGAGTTTCAATACAATATTAATTAATTTTTCCTGTTTACTGCAGCATTAATCCAACGAACATGATACTTGTATTCCACACTCCAAATTTTAATTTCGATATTAATATCAACATTAAAATCATAAATAAACGATTGACATAATGATGAAAATGTACTTGTTACGAATCTATGGTTTATTTGTAAAAAAGAGAAGATTTACCTGATTTCAAAGGGGCGTCCCCAAGTCAAAAAAACTATCCTCCTTAAACAACACGGTATCGGTTCAGTTAACTCTAATTAACATTTCATATTTTTTCAAATATCAAAAGGTAGAGATATTGAAAAACTATGATTTTATAAAAGCACATATAATTTCTATATTTGGTTTAGTAAAAAAAATAAATCGTCATTTTGAGCACTCTTAAAAGTGACTATAGAAAAAACCAAATTGTGTGTTTAATTAGTATATTGCAAACACCAATATCCAAAGTAAGGTGTATATCACAACGTTGTCGCTTTTGCGTTATTTCTGTGGATTTTTTTTACTCTTTTGTCTTCGGTGTCATTTTGTTGCATGAAAAAACACGAACATAAATGAACGGACCCTTCGTCGCACAAGATGACAATAGACCGCGATGTCACAACACAACTTGCATCTATCTACGACTTTCTATTGTGTATGGTGGAGAGTTGAACGTTTCACTTAAGACTTGATGTGACCATGGAAATCCAACATGTGACCACCGCACAAATGGCTGCGCACGCCAAGATCCAAGGAGGAACGTACGTGGATAGGGTTTCGGCTTTAAGAAAACACGTTTGTTGCTATGTCAGAACAATAGAACCATGTGTGCTAGAATTCTTTTGTTCTGAATAGACCCATGTGTGCTAGAATTCTTTGTTCTGACATAGCAATACAAACGGTTTCTAAAGGCGAAACCCAATCATGCCTGGCAGTAGCATTCCTTAAACTTCTTTGACGTCATCAGCCGCATTATATAATAGGGGTGCTTTACGAGTACTTGGGAGGGATGGCCTGGTTGAGGTTCGATCATCTTTTTATGAATACTGTTATGAAAATTTAATTTATTTGGGGGGTATTTATGTTATATGCCTACTTAGCTTTCGATCGATGTAAGGTTGTATTTACTCCGTCAACGGTCTTTAAATAAGGACACACCTCCCCCTAAAAATCCCCCTTATCTGGAGGTTTTTCAAGGGTTACAAACACACAGTCCCCAACATTCCAATTTGTTTTCAATAATAAGAATAATGAATATACCCACGACTTATTTAGCGCCTTAAAAAAATAATTATTGATACATAATTAGATGAGAAAATTTTGTTTAAACAATCTCATCGTCTCTTCTTCCGAATAACTTTTTCCATAATTATATTAACATGAATTATACATATTTTGTAACAATATTTATTGATCAATAGAATTTGTAATATTATTGCAATTTCCAAGACTTTAATTTTACACAATGTAAGAATAATGGTAATTACACTATAGGCCTAATCATTAATATCATTATTCTCTCCTTTAAGTTTTACAATTTATTTATAAATAAATATATACACAACAAAAAAAGTAAGTCCCCCCCCCCCTAAATAAAAATGGTATAACTTTTTAACCAATAGGAATTTTACGAATTTTATTGCATGTGCTTGTAGGTAATTTTACCAGCTTCCATTTTAGTGAATATTACAGAAATTTGTTATGTCATGCTTCAATGAGCACAGTCTAAAGGCATAAATGTCACTTTTCAAAAGTCACAAGGTTAGTTTCATAACTTTAATTCAATGATGTCGGAACAAATTCAAACTTTTCAACAAAAAATATGTTCAGATGGCTTGTTGCACTTAATTTCTAACACATCGAACGACTTTTGCATTAAATTTCACGGTTGGATGAGCATTAGGTAAAATTTGCCAAAACTGCGTTTTTTACACACTTTTAATTTTCAAAATTATTGATTATGACGGAATATGCAATCGAAAGTGTGTTTTAAACAATATCAATTAATTCACGGTTGAATGAACACATAATAAAAACAAAAATAATAATTTCAAAATTATTAGGTAAGTATTGTTCCCTTTTGTGTAATGAAAATCCTTTTATCAACAATTTTTTGTTATGTGTAATATGTCAAATATTTTTTTTCAAATCATGCTATGGCATTTTATAAAAATTCACGCTTCAATTAACACTTGATACGTGAAAAGCCATTTATTCGTTTGTGGACTAAAATTCAATTGTTTACTTTGGATAATTGTAACAGACCTTTTTGGATTGTTGATTTGATTGGAGTTTCACGAAAATTCCAGTGTTTTATGCTTCAGTGAGCAGAAGATATTGAAAAAATTTCGGGGCTTTGGCCCCACTCCGTGCCTTATCAGATTCTCAATTTAGCATTTGTTCCTGTTAGTAAGTACCGCCATGAAGTTGTGTGCCAAGTTTCGTGAAAAAACTCTCAGTAGAATCAACAAAAATTATCATTGAAATTAAGCCGAATTTCAATTTTGCTGAAATTTTGATTTTTCTCTCCATTGACATCGTGTACAATCTCGAGGCAAAAACAAAAGCAAAATCAATAAGCTGGAACTTTTTAACAAAAAAGTGTTGAGAAATATTATTTAGCAGTTATGTTTGTACACTCGTTGACTAATTTATGTGCGAATATGAGATAAAACATTTGCGTTATGCATGAATAAACACACATTAAAGGCATATTTGTCATGACAAAAGTCACAAAACTCACATTTAAAGTGTGCCCGCTCGTCCATGACATGACGAGTAGTGCTCATGTTGTCACAAAATGTGTCGATGATGTTGGTGATAGTATCTGATGGCAATTCTTTAAATAAAATTGATGGATTTTACCATTTTTAGAGGCCTGAACATAATTCTTAAAATTGTGCTCACTCATCCATGAAAAATAGTGAAATGTATTGGGATTAGTGATGGATGGTCAAATTTTGGATGATAAAAACCACCAAAACAACTAAACACAAGGTAAAAAGAAAATTTTCACAAAATTTTCATTTTTACAGACCAAAAAATGACCCATGTGACTTTTGAAAATGTCCATTTTTGCTTTAAACGTTAATCACTCATGCATGTCTCAAGTGATCGATGTCATTTTTCACAGAAGGTACTCAATAAGTGCAGAAAACCCCCTCCAAATTATTGTCCTCAAAACAAGCCCGTTCAAAAATTACATCAATTTGATTAGGGGGGGGGGGGACTTACTTTTTTTGTTGTGTATATATAAAAATGTATCTGTAATTTTTTATCGATGTTCATTATGTACAATTCAACATTTATGTCGCGATGCATGATTGTTTTTAATAAATACCATTTTGAATTGAATTGAATTGAAAAAGGCAGCAATAGCCCAGATAAAATCAAAATCAAGATGCTTGATCTACGCCACTTCTTGACGCAACACATGCTTTGCCCCCAAAATATATCATCCTCCGCTTAGGCTAATATTGCATAATATCCTATTATTTTTTAATAAACACCGGTCTTTGTTACTAAAATGAGTTTATTTCATTTTCGGAAAAACGAACCTTATTTCATTTTCGGATTAACGAACCTTATTTCATTTTCGGACTAAAGAACCTTCGGAATAACGAACCTCATTCTTTTTTCGGAATAATGAACTTTTTTCTATTTTCAAAATAACGAACCTTCGGAATAATGCACCTTTTTCTATTTTCGGAATAATGAACCTTTTCTATTTTCGGAACAACAAACCTTTTCTTTTTTCGGAAAAAGAACCTTCAGAATAATGAACCTCATTCTATTTTCAGAAAATCTGACTTTTTTCAGACAAAAATTCGGACTAACAAACTTTTTTATGTTTGGAATAACGAACTTTATTCTATTTTCGGACTAATGAACCTTTTCTATTTTCGGAATAACGAACCTTTTTCTGTTTTCGGAATAATGAACTTTTTCTATTTTCGAAATAACGAACCTCATTCTATTTTCTGAATAACGAACCTAATTCTATTTTTGGAATAACAAACCTTTTCTATTTTTGGATATAACGAAAATTCGGAATAACGAACCTTTTCTTTTTCGGAATTACAAACCTTTTTCTATTTTCGGACTAACGAACCTTTCTTTTTTCTGACTAACGAACCTTTTTCTGTTTTCGAAATAACGAACCTCATTCTATTTTTCGGAATAACGAACCTTCAGAGTAACAAACATCACCCCCCCCCCGCGGACTAACGGACCCGCGGACTATCGGACCCGCGGACTAACGGACCCGCGGACTAACGGACCCGCGGAAAATCGGACCCGCGGACTATCGGGATGACCCCAATTATATATCTACATACATACGAAGAAAGGAAGGAAAAGAGTTATAAGATTTCATTACAGTATGTTTAAAAAAGAATGATGACCACCTTAATGCAATGCGCTTCAGAGTTACTGTAGGCCTACAATATTTACTTCCCGATTTGTAGAATGTACAACAAAAATCATCATCATCGTGACTTACCCTTCCCTTTAGTTGATATTCTTGAACTTTTTCTAGAATGCATCTTAATTTGTATATTAGGCCGACATCACTGCCGAAGAAAGAACCCACAGCGTCCCACAGTGTGAAGACAATGTGAACACACTGTGACACAGAGTGGTTACTTTTTTCCAGTACCGACACTGTTAAAATGGGTCGAATCCACACAGTCGTCACATTGTGAAGGACTTAGAGTCTTAGACACTGTTTTCAGAGCGTTGACTATGTGGATTTGGCCCATTTTCACAGTGTTTCCACAATGTTGATACACTGTGATCGACTCTGTGATTTTTTACGGCAGGGATGGTTTGTTTAAAAAAAAGTATGTTCCGCAAAAAAACATAATAGTGTACAATCGAGTCACTTACAAAAAAAGTTCATGAAAACTTCCAATCCACAAAATAAAATTTGTTCATCAGCTGTTCCTTGAAACTTCCATTCTCTCTTATATATCCATGGTTAAACCTAACAAAAGGGCTAGATTTTTTTTTTTCTGATGAAAAATTAGGGTAAATTGGGGTTAGTGGGACACTGGGGTTACTGGAACACTTTAGGGAATTGCGTATATGCATGTGATTAAGACTGGCCTAGTGGATGAAATATTTTGGCGTGAATAAACATACATCTAGCAACAAAATTACATGCCAGTTTGGGAAAAATTTACAGTTATCGGAAAAATAATCGTTAAAAATCTGTAACATCTCACGTCTTGACATAAAACGATTGCCACCTTACTATTTTTGAAAATACACACTTATGCAAACTTGTCTTTGTGTTTCCCAGATCCCTTTTGTTTTAGGGGTAACGTGGCATTGAAATTGTGTATAAAATAAATTTTAAACTGGAAAATAATATAAAATTAAGTATGATGTGAACAAAAGACTTAAAACAATTGTTTTAAATAGCTGTCTCACTTACCCCACATGCTTGGCGTAAGTGGGACGCACCAATTTCAATAGTAATTCAATGTATGAATAAAGTTTGTGAGTACCATATCAATTGATCTACTCCACGTGAAATGTAAATCTAACTTATGACATTAAATCTTAACATAAAGACGCGTCCATTATTTGAGGAGGGGAAACGCGACATTACATTCATGAGTTTAGTGGAAATACAGCTGAGCGGCGCAGAAAATTATACGGCTCTACATTAATGTCAACTAAACCCGCGCTAACGGCGGGAAGCGACCAATTGACAACTGCATGCAATTATTACTTAGCGTACAAAAACTCGCCTAAGAAAACTTCCCTGTGGAGGAATGGTATTGTCAGACGATCCGTTCGAGCAAATTACTCGTGGACATGAAATAAATAATTGAACTTTTATCATAGTTTTCGTAGGTAGATGCTTCAGACCAGATTGGGGAAATAGACATTTTGGCAAGTCTATAACACCATTGTGCTAAAGTTGTAATCAGAATCTTTATTTCACATAGATTGATGTTCCAAACGATTATTGATATACAGTTGTCCGCAAAACTGTTCATACCCCTGTTTTATTTCTATTTTTTGAGTCGTGCTCCTAACTGAATGCGTTTCGTCAAACTTTCTGTTGATAAGTATGTTACTAACATTTGAACGATTAGGAAAATTCGAAATTTTGACAAATTTGGTATTCTAGGTGTATTTTGTTGACAGATTTACTAAAAACGCCATGTTCATACTTATTCATACCCTACAGGGATGCCAAATCTAATTTCTTATCTATTCATCTCGATTATAATTATTTAATTAAATTTTCACCTGAAATAGTTCTTGCCCATGTCCAGAAGCAGCTTTCATGTCTTCCGTGGGTTTTGACCAATGCGTCCTCTGGAAAACGTCCAGGCTGTGTAAGGTTGCATGGTCTTTGAGCCATTTTGTGAGTCTTCAACTGCCCGGACACATTTCTACGGGGATTCTTGTCAGGTCATCGAATTTTCCTCTCCATATCATTCATTATGATTGTCCTTGAACTACTTCTTGACTAACTTGGCGGTACGCTTCTGAACTTCGTCCTGTTGATATGTCCAATGCTGTCCTAGGAAACATTAACAAACATACTTTTGCAAGTTTTCATCCAGGATCTTAATAAAAATATCGTCATCGGGATGCCTCCTATTCTGAACAGATTCCCATTACTACCCGCACTGATTATCTCCCATAACAGATTTATGTGAATGCCACGTGCTAAAATTAGGACACTGATCTTTAGATTGAAGGATTCGTCTTTTTTGCCAAATTGAAGAAAGTCCATATCACTCGTAAATTCTAATTTTCTCTCATCAACTTATATAATTATGGTCCACAATTTGAAATTCTGGTTTAAATGAGCTCAGGAAATGTCCAGAGGCCTCACGGTGGGTCTGACTGCAAAACTGGAGTATGTAGGGAGAAGTGTCTGTTTAGATATCCTCTATGCAGTATTCGCTCATTGGCTCCTTCGTCTCTGGTTGATCAGTAGTAGCCATTCCGACTTTGGTTGTGATCTGTGGGTTGTTGTAGGCCTCGAAGTATACTTATTTGGCAATTCAAAGAGACACCTTGCACTTTTAGTCATGCCCATGGAAGCTTTTTCCCATGTGTCTTACATCTGGTGCTTATGAAAAAAGCAATTGAGTGTTATATCAGGGACTAAAAAGTGTGGGTATAGCGGTTATTTCATTTTAATAACATTCATCTGAATGTTCCTAAGTGAAAAATTCAAAGTCCTGACAAGAAACCAATAATAAACGCGTTTGGAAGCTGAAGACTCACAGGATGGCTCAAAGACCATGCAACCTGACTCAGCCTGGAGGTTTTCCAGAGACACATGGGCCAGACCCCACAGAAGCCATGAAAAAAAACCATAAACTTTTGCATAAACTATTTCAGATGGTTATTTGAAGAAAATAATATTTACTTGAGGTTATCTGATAAGAACTTGGACTGAGTACCCATAGGATATGAACAATTATGAACATGGTGTTTTTTGTAAATCTGTCAATAAAATACCCCTGGAATACCAAATTGATCAAAAAGTCAAACTTTCGTAAAGTCCAGGTGTTGGTAACATACTGATCACCAAAAAGTTTAACGAAACTCATTTATTTCAAAGTAAAATTGAAAAAACTTAAAAAATGTCAGGGGTATGAACAATTTTGCGGACAACTGTAAATAGTGAACTTGTCACATATTGCGAAGACGCCGTCCACATGCGATATGCATGTGATATGCGGAAATATTGACCCGTCAAGTAAAGATTCGTTTGTGATAATGTAAAAAGTGACAGGACTTTTTCTTAACCAATCGAAATGAATGTACCATTTTTGGAAAGCTGAGAATTTAAGCTTTTAAAAACTGCTTGAACAGTAAGATGTAATATAATTATGCGTAATCGAGGAAGATGACTATGCAGCGTATGAGCTATTTTGAGAGCAAAATTGGCCATATTGCACTGAAAACCTAACCTCGTCCGTCAATGGACCGACTAGCTTTAAAGCTAGTCGGTCAAGACGGACTAGTTTTAAAGCTAGTCTGCCATGTTAGTCCGTCAAGACGGACTAGCCTACAACTGAATCTACATCTCTCAACTTGACGGACGAGCTTTAGACGGACGAGCTTTAAAGCTCGTCCGTCAAGCTTGATACTAGTCCATCGACGTGACCGACTAGGTCAATAAAGTAGCTGGGGGACCCAGTTTATCCATTAGAATGACTGACTAGCTTTTGATACAAATAGTTGCAATGTCGTTTCAATGTACTCCTCTATTTATTCTGTTTCGAGCATAATCAAGTTGATACATTCCTGAAACAAAGGTTGTTTTCGCTTGACAATCTGAAAGCTTACGAGACATAACATCTATCATGACAAGTATAGGGGAGACCGGGGACAATTGTAACAGTTTTTCCCAAAATTTGACCTATCAACTTTATTAAAGCTAAATACTTGCTTAACTAAATAAAAATGAATATGCATATTTAGCTTGACATATGAATAGGTTTGGGCTAAGTACAACAACTTATTTTGAAGCCATTACCATTTCAAAACAAGAGGTTCGAGTGTTACAATTGCCCGCGTGTCCAGGGGCAATTGTAACAGACGTACGGGACAATTGTAACACATGAAATTGTAACATTTTGTTTTCTTTATAAAGCTATGCACTTGACAGATCCAAGATTTAAACCATAAGCATAATTATGATAAACGTGACAATGCTTGACTCATTTATATTATATTTCCACTTGTTATATTCATGATATGGGCAAAAGTTATGATATTTTTTATTTTTATTTTTTTTAGGTTGTTGGGGCTTCACCCTTAACTGTCGAAGTATAGAACCTTATATCAATTCATATTTTGGTTTTTATTCTACTTTGTACCTACCCAATATATCTTTAAACTGACAACTGGTTTAAAACTTTATATAGGCCTACGCCTTTTGACTTTAACACATTCTTTTCCAAATAAGTGATACATTTCTGATAAGAAGTAAAAATGACAGCTTTTTTTTTGTGTGTAAAAATCAATCCTCGAAATTTATGCCACTTTTTTTCTGGCAAATCAATATTTCTTTGCCTTGTTAACAAAACGTATTGGACATATATTTTCAGGTATCATATTGAAAATATATTTTAATCTTTTATGGGGGCTCCTCTCTCCCTCTCTCTCTCTCCTCCTCCTCTCTATTTCCCTCCTTCCTCTCCCTTCTTTATCTCTTTTAAGTGTGTTGTTTTGTTTTAATAAGAAAAAGCAAATCAGGGGGGGGGGGGTTCAGTGTCAGTGTTTCTTTTTTTTTACACCATGTACACTCGACAAATAAAATCAAATCAAATCAAATCAAATTATATGTTCACAGTTATCTAATATCTAATTCTCATGTTTGAGCTAATAGATAAGGTTACCTTTTTGTAATTATAAACAAAGCACTATAATTGACTACACATTCAAACTTATGAAGTTCTGAAGTTCTCTAGTAAAGTGAATAAATTATTAAAACCACAAGAATAAAAAAAAACTTGGGGCTCTGATTACAATTAAACAGATGATAAACAAACTAAAGGCACTTTTTCGGACAAAATCAATATATTTCTAATATTTCGTATTGGAAGACTTTGATATTTCAAAAGTCATTTAATTCTCATGTCTGAGCTTATAGATATGGTTACCTTTTGTTTTTGCAAAGCATTACAATTGACAATTCATTCAAAGTTATGAAAGTTCTGATGCCTGAGCCTATCGACGAAGGCACACTTTGTTGTTTTTCTTTATTTCCAAATCTACTCCTATTTACAATTTTGGCATTAAAAAGAACCTAATGTTCACTCTCTTCATATTTGTTTACTTTTTCGTTTTCTGTAAAGTATATAAATTATTAAAAAAAAAAATAAAAACTTGAGGCTCTGATTAAACAATGAAACAAAATGATATACAACTAAAGACTCCTTTTTTCGGACATAAATCAATATTTCTTTGCCTTTTCAACAAAACGTATTGGACAGATATGTCTAAAGTAATTCAATTCTCATGTCTGACTTTTAAATAAGACCATTTTTTCCTTGTAAATAAAATAATGATTGACGGATACGTTCACGTATGCAATTCTCAATTTCTAAGCCCCCGCCCCCCACTTTTGTCAGGAAACGTGTACAAAACGGACAATATGACCATACATTTGTGATTTTTAGCCTGTTCAGTCCCCCACCCACCTCCCCCCTCCCCCTTGCCGCTCAGCCCCTCGAATTTAAAAAACGCTCCGTGGCCCCTGATTGGTTATATATTAGCTGGTGTTGATGCAGCGGAAAGCTGCTTAATACCGCGCGAGTTCCTACGGGAGTTACTTTAATGGGGGGCGTCCACTGGAGCAAAGACAAGACCAAGAAGGGTCGAAGACGAAATTTATGGAATATCAGCACCGCATCCGCGTCAGCCAAGGCGAAAAGTCAATTACTTTGGCAATCTGCTTGACCTCTGCAGACTTACCTATTCATGTCTGCAGACATACCTGAGAATGTCCTCGCAATCAACCGAGAATGTTTCAGGATATTGCTTATCATAAAACAACACTACGGATACGTCTATTATCAGTATTGGAGTGGTAAGATCAGGGTCTAAGACAAACGGTAGATCTCATTTAGCTATGGAGACAGTATGAAGTAATAATAAAACTATAAACAGGGAGGTGGGAGAAAAGTCTCCTGATTTTCGGTTTTTCACAAAATGTACGCCAATCGCTATCATTAAAAAAAGTTATTATTTCAAATATCACAAACATGGTAAATAAAGCAGTGTTTTAAAGGAATAGAAAATTAAATTTAAGACTTTTTGACCAATTCATATCTAATTAGAATTGGAAACCAAACTTCCAAAAGTATAGGTATTTTGGAACAAGAAAAGAATAAAACTACAATATTCTGTTTCGGCTTATACTACATAATTATATAGACAATGCACTTCTTCTAAATGAAACACAATAACAATTTGGGCTATAAATGTTGAAAATCACACAACTATTTGCATTTTTATAGAATGTTCAATATAGAATTAAAAACAATAAATCATATTATTTAATACGCTTGCCATTTATAATTGAATAATTTTGCAGAATTTAACGTATAGGGATTTTTGCATTTTTCAATATTACACTGATTTATCAATAAAGTTTATACATTTTTATAATTATATTAAACTAATTATGCTACCTCTTCTTTTTCATTAAAAAAAAAGACTTTTATCCTGCACACAATGCCTCAAAGTCTTTATTGGTCAAAACCTGAAAAGGGGTCTCTTAAGACGGGGCTTAAAAGTTCCCATTGATTTATATTCAACATGGTGCAGATTTTTTGAATGATAAATCTATTTAAAATAATCAGAATGGGCAGTGTAAAATTTATGTTTCATCTCTCCTTCGTCAACATCGTCGGCACAATCATCACCATCATCATCACTCATTCGCATGAACCTGTCATGGAGGGGTGGCAGAACCAGGGATTAAGTGGGCAACGTGCCTCCATCTTTTTCAAGCATTCTAAACATGCTAAAAGTGCCCCTAATCGTAGCTAAAAAAAGAGAGAAAACTTTCATACTAAAGATAAACCATTTAGACCAATTAAAAGCCCATTGGAAATTTCTTTTTGCAAAAGGGGGAGCATAGATAATGAAAATGTCTTCTTTTGTTTGTTTTTTTTGTGTCTTTCATATTAGTAATAACATCGCATTAAAAGAAAGAGTACCAAATGATGATAGAAATAAAATAACCCTCTAATCATGAGTTCAAATATTGTGAAATGGTGTTGAAGCATTTACCAAATGATGGAGGGGCGATGATTCGCACCGGGTTGGCTCAGGGCTACAACCTCTAAATTTAATTCTGTTTAAATACGATTTCTTTTATTTTTACATGTAGACTTATAAGTGCTTTTCTTCAATTAACACTTTTGCACTTTATTGCCATTGACAGAAAGTGTCCATTTCTTCAGGAGAAAAAATGTTCTCTGTCCACTGTGACTCCACTCTAAAATTATTTTCCGGGCCCCTAATTAACCTATTACTAAAAGTAGTATTATCTTTTTTATTTATGTTTTTCAATAAATTTTCCATTCTGCTGAACAAATATTTTAATCTGTTTCATGATATCTTCGGCAAATAATATCTACTATTCAATGATGAAATATAATAATTTACTTCAACATTTATCATTCGATCTTTAAAAATAATAATACTTTTTGAAACAGATTATATTCGTTGTGAAATAATAATATTCATGTTCAGTGAAACATACATTGTATTATAAACTTTAGTGATAGATTAAACGTTGATTCTGATTTGATTGAAATCAAATCAAATGAGAGTCAAATTAATTACTAAATTATTTCAGTAAACTGAACTTCTTTTTTAACATTTTGATTTGATTTGATTTTATTCATTTGTCAAGTATAAATAACATCCACAATTAGATTGACAGGATGACTCATGTTCTAGAGCTTAATTTGAACATTATTTATCAGTTAATTTTTAGAAAATCAAAAGACTTCCCCCCCCCCCTCCTTTTAGCGTTCTTGGATACAAGTTAAATATTCGACATCTTGTCGACGAATGTTGTCGTAAGCTACTCGGCAGACTCACTTATATAGACCCAAACCAACTTAGCGCTTGATTGAATACTTCTTTTTGGCTTCAGGGTATTGTCTTATTGTTTGACTGCTCTCCGCATTCCTTCTCCGGAGATGAGGGAAGCTGTTGTTGGAGCAGAGGCTTTCAGGAGCGTTTCCAGTCAGCTGGTATTGCTGGAGTATGTTTGCAGCCAAGGCGATGGAGGTGTCATGCAGCCCATTTCGGCGTCCAGATTTTAGTCTCGACTAAAATTTGGAAGCGGACAATTTAATCTCTTGAGAGACGAGGAAGGTTTAAAGACAAGACAAAGCCAGTAAAAAGTGGGGTTCAGTATGCCTTCAATATAAGCGGATGGACCGCTGAATGGCTTAAAAATCCCGACATTCACCTTCGGCGTCTTGTCTTTGCTCAGTGGACGGGGGGTATAACAGAAACAGTCCTTCAGGGGCAATTGTAACAGCTTGTTACAATTGCCCCTGACAGAGGCGAACATATTTGGAGAGATTTTTTTCTATCTTAGCATAGGTATTCATCGTTGAAACGTTAGCAGAATATGGCCTAAGAACATAATTTCTAAATATATGAAAATGACAACCGTAGCTCATCTACATATTTGTCCAGAAGAAAAACAATGGGGAATGTGAAATATTACTTTCCTGCTAAAAAAAAAAACCGGTTTTTCTGCTGTAGAAAGTTCCACGAACCGTTAAATCTGCTAACACTCATACAGCATGTAGAGCGATGAAATGCGCATGCTCTCTACAAATTTTAAGTTTATAGCGTGTTTCTGCTAGGAATGGGAGCCCCTGTTACAATTGCCCCGTGTTACAATTGTCACCGGTCTCCCCTATGCAATTCACGAGAACCGGTAGATTCCAAAATTTGTTCTCCATTCTTCAATTACACTCTTATTAAATACCTTGTTACTATAGAACTCAAGAACCCGGTATTTCCTTACAGATTGCTGGTGAATTCCCGGCTTAGCAACAACAGTGAATAGAAGTTGGATACAATCAACATTCTCAAACAAAGGTTGTTTTTGCTTGACAATCTGAGAGCATTACAATAGCCGAAATAACATAAATCGTGACAAGTATGCCATTCACGAGTAGGTTAGAAATATTGTTCCATTCTTTAAGGCCCGGTCCCACTGACGGGAGGATTAATTGCGCATGAGTTGCTTATAATACAAATTTCGTTCTTCCGCAACAAAAAAACAAAAACAAAACAAAACAAACAATCCGCAATTCATACGCAAATCATCCTAAAGAGCCAGTGGGACCGCGCCTTTAATTACAGGCTAATTGAATACTTCGTTACTATCAGACTATAGAACCCATGAACCGTCTATTCTTATAGATTGCTGGTGAATGCCTGGCTTAGCAACAGCAGTGAATAGAAAGTGGTACAATTGATTGAATAACATGCGCATTGCGAAAAGGACATCACTATTACATGTATGAGTTGCATTATTTGTATGTGAATTCCATTTTGTATTGTATTGTATTTTATTTATTCAGACAAACATGTCTAGGGATGCAGAAAAGGATTTGTAAAAACCCGTACAGGTCTGCATCCCCGATAAAAAATAAAAATTAGCAAGAAAATCAATATTGCAAGTCAAAACACAGCTTACACAAATAATCTTATAAAAGCGAATATAGCAAACTCATATAACTGAACGACACGAAAGTAAAAGTAAATAGGAAGTAGTACATGAGTAAATAAGAGTAAGATAAATCACATTAAATAATATGAATATTGAGTATATACACATGATATTAAACACTATTAGGAATTTTGCAGCATACAAAGCATTTATGTATATATTGATATTTGCAAATTTTGATGTAGTAGTATTATATTTAATAAGAGACAATACGGTTATTGCGGAGTTAAAAATCAAAGTTAAATGTGTAAAATAAACTCTTCAAGGGTATTTGAAAGTAGAGAGAGATGGACTAGTTAATCGAGATTTCAATTTGGAGTCAAGGTTCCCTCTCATCTTTGGAGTAATTCTGTTAAAGAATATACTTGTAAAATTTACCGTCTTTATGCAATAGTGACATTATCTTTCATAAATCATTGTCATTATCGCGGGCTAATTTCTGTGAGCCGTTTAATTTATTTCGTCATCCGATCGTCATGAGGTATTTTGATATGTCATGACTCTTGTATACCATCTCTGGCAGAGTGTAGCCTAACTAGAATATGCAGGTACGAACCTCGTATCAGGAGGTCTGCCCACATCGCTGTGATTAAATGTGGACACGCCCTGCTTTTTTTTTTTATTGGATTCACACTGCCTGATCCGGAAAAGTTCCCGTAATCTCTGAGGTGGGTATTCTTACCGATCACACTAACGCGTAATTTTGCAAGTATGAAACAACGGTAATATTCCGAAGATTAAATTCCCGTAAATTGTAGGTATTCGTCGAAACTACGCGTAGTTTGCCAAGGTCGTGGGAACATCTTGTAGTGTGAACATAAATTACGGGAAACTTTCTATGCTCCCATTTCTTTAAAAAAAAATGTATTTCTTTGTTTTTCTTCTTTCTTCTCGATCCTTATGTTTTCTTGTTTATTTTCCTCTTCGTTGTTTTCTTTCTTTTTTTTTTTTCCTTCTTTCTTCTTTTTCCTTAATGAAATTTGTCATGTTTTCCTTCTTTTCTTTCTTCCCTTTCCTAATTGTCTTGTTTTTCCTCTTTCTTCCTTTCTCTACTGTATTTCTTTTTTTTTTCTTCTTCTTTCTCTCGTAGTTTTTGTATTTCCTTTATTTTTTCTTCTTCCGTTTTCCATTGTATTTGTTTGTTTCGCTTCTCTACTTTTCTTTCTTATGTATTTCTTTATTTTTTCCTTCTTTCTTCTCGTTCCTTATGTATTTCTTTGTATTTCCTTCTTTCCCCGCTTTTTTTAAAAATGTATTTCTTTATTTTTTCCGTCTTTCTTCTCGTTCCTTATGTATTTCTTTGTTGTTTTTTTTTCCTTCTTTCCTCGCTTTTTTTATGTATTTCTTTGTTTTTCCTATTTCTTCCCTTGTTTATAACTTCGGGTATTTTCCCTGGAAAAAGACGGTTAGGGCAGGTGTGAACACAAAACACAATTTACGAGTATTTTACAGTTCTCGTAAATTACGAGAATTTTTCCTGATCGGGTAGGTGTGAATCCACCTTATACAGTAGCTCAAGAGCCTACACAGGGAAGGTGTCATGGCCTACCAATGAAGAAAGGTCGGCCACAGATTGGCTTATGTCGCACTTCTGATTCCACCAAGGCCAGTGAGTTTGTAGAGACCCTGAATGAAGCTCAGAGATTTTTAAAAAAATAAAATAAAATAAATAAATAAATGCCTATGAAATGTGGAAGCACATCTCTTGAAATACCATCTCTGGCAGCAGCTGTAGCTAATCAAAATATGCTGGTTAGACCTCGACAGGAGGTCTGCCCACATCGCTGATTGTTATGTGGACCACGCCCTGCCTTTTTTTATTGGATTCACACCTGCCCGATCCGGAAAAGTTCCCGTAATCTCTGATCGGGTATTCTTACCCCGATCACAAACTACGCGTAA
>CALNVZ010003434.1:39066824-39079112 GCA_940671915.1 Paracentrotus lividus | reverse complement strand
TTTTTTTTTTTTTTTTAAACTTTATACCGTTACAAACTTAGAACAATAACAAGCAGCACCCTCCCATCCCCCATCCCCCACCCCCCCCAAAAAAAACACTCACTCACTCACTCACTCACTCAATCAATCACTTGACCCTTCCTGAGTCGTTGGGGGAGAGCAGAAGAAGCACATTTTGTCCTCCATGCCTTCATGTCAGTTGCAGTTGACAGCAGTTCTTGCATTGTCATGTTTGTCCATATCTTTACATTTCCCGTCCAGCTTGTCCTTTGACGTCCTCTTCTGCGTCCACCGTCAACTGTGCCTTGTAGAATGGTTTTTGACAGACTGTTGTGTCGGGTGAGGTGACCAAACCATGAGAGCTTACGTCGCTTGACGGTTGCGAGTAGAGGTTGCTGGGGGGCCACTAGGTTTCTGACTGTGGTTACTACATATTCGTTGGTTTTGTGCTCTCTGTAGGAGATGCCAAGCAGCTTCCTCAGGCATTTAGTTTCAAAAGCCTGTAATTGTCGTTCAGTCTGCTTCTGAAGTGTCCATGCCTCACATCCATAAAGAAAGATGGAGACAACAAGGGCCTTATACTGCTTGTACTTGGTGGAAAAATTGATGTTACTATTCCAGATCCCGGGTAATAGTCTTGCCATAGCTGCAGTGGTTGTAGCAATCCTGATGCGGATCTCTGCTGTGCAGGTGCCATCTTTCGATAGTGTTGCTCCTAGGTATTTGAAGCTGGTAACTTCTTGCAAGGATTCTCCATTCATGGTGATGTTGACATTAATGTTGTTAGTGCTGTTTACCATGACCTTTGACTTTTCTGTGCTAACTTCCATACCATATGTCCTGGCTCTTGAGTCAAGTCTGGTGGTGAGATCTTGCAAATCCTCCTTGCTACTGCCCATCAAGTCAATGTCATCTGCAAAGCGAAGATTGCAGACAGGCCTTCCACCAATGGATATAGAAGTCTTCCTCTTCTCGAGGGTCTCCAACATAATTTGCTCCAGAAAGAGATTGAAAAGAACAGGGGAAAGGAGGCACCCCTGCCTTACACCAACAGTTGTAGGAATATATTTAAATCGTCTGCAAACAATCTAAAGTTAAAAAACTTAGTGGATTGTGGTAAGTCATTAATATATAACAAAAAAAGTGTTGGTCCTAGAACTGAGCCCTGTGGCACACCACTTGATATATTCTTAAATGAGGATTCTGTCTCCTTGTACTGTACATACTGAAATCTATTTAAAAGATAATCTTTAAACCAGTCCAGCGCTAAACCTCTTATCCCATGATGTGACATTTTATTCAAGAGAATATTATGATTAATAGTGTCAAAAGCTTTTTGAAAATCTATGAATATACCAAGTGTAACTTCCCCTCGTCTATTGATTTCAACAAAGCATTGGTTAAGTTTATTAGTGATAATTTTGTACTATACCTTTTACGGAAACCATATTGATGTTGATGCAATACATTTTTTACTTCCAGAAAATCTATCAAACGGCTATTAACAATTTTTTTGAAATACTTTGCCAAGAATTGGACGTACTGATATAGGCCTATAATTACCTGGGCTATCGTTGGCTCCTTTTTTATATATTGGTGTCACCTTTGCTACTTTCAAGGCATCAGGAAAACGACCTATTTCGAAAGACAGATTAAATATATATGTGAGAGGCTGTGATATGAAATAAGCAGCATCTTTGATTAAACGTGGAGGCATGTTGTCGTATCCACAAGCTTTTCTTGTGTTCAGAGCTAATAGATGATTTACAACTTCGCTGTTCGAGACAGGTTTTAAAAATAGTGATTTATCATTTTTTCCCCCTAAATATTCTTTGAAATCAAAATCATTCTGTGGAATTTCTTTTGCTAGATTCGGCCCTATGTTTACAAAAGAATCATTAAATGCAGTTGCAATTTCATGATCACTATGCATTTTCTGACCTCCTTCATTTGTGTTGATACATAACTGTTCCACTTCAGTAATTTTCTTTGATGAATTTCCACTATGTACTAATTCATTTATAGTATTCCATGTTTTTCCAGTATTGCCTTTATTTTCTTCAAAAACACGACTATAGTATAAAGCCGCTTTGCGTTCTTAAGGACAGTAGTGAGAACATTCCTATATTTTCTATATTTATCCTCATACTCTGGTCCAAAATCTGAGGCCTTATATTTGCTGTACAATCTATGTTTTTTGGCAATCGACTTAAGAATACCTTTAGTTATCCATGGTTTTCTACCTATATTTCTTTTTTTCTTTGACATATTTACTGATATAATAGGAGCATGTTTTTCACAGACATTCTGAAACTGATCATAAAAAGCAGAATATGACTTATTGATATCTCTTTCTGTATAAACTTTGTTCCACTCCGTATTTGCCAGGTCCTCTTGAAAACTGTTAAAGTTATAATTTTTAACGCTGCGAAAGGTATGTTTCCTTTTGCAAGAGGCCTTATTTGTCCAAGAATCATCCTCAAAAGCTACAAAGTTTGGAAAATGGTCTAACACAACCGTTTCTATGACCCCTGCATGTATTTCAGAGGCTATCAAATTTGTGTATATGTGATCAATTAGAGAGGAAGAATATTTTATTACCCTTGTTGAGCCCTCAAATGTAAAAATCGCCCACTAATGTATAAATGCCCTCAAATGTCTCAACACGTCAAGCACAAATGTAAAAATTGCCCTCAAATGTCACAACACGTCAACCACGAATGTAAAAATGCCCTCAAATGTAACAACACATCAACCACAAATGTAAAAATGCCCTCAAATGTCACAACATGTCAACCATAATGTGAAAATGACCACTAATGTCATAACATGTTGACCAAAAATGTAAAAAGTTTTCATTTTAAACCACTAATGCAGTACTGCCAACCTAAAATCGTATTTTTGTCTTTTCCATTTGGATAGGGGTACCAAACTCATTAAATGTCAATAATTATTCAGATCATAAAATGTCAATCCCCATCCACCTGTCGACCTGAAAACCTTTTATTATTCAATTATTTTCAATAGAAAACAAGGAAAATGCCAAACATTTTGACAAGTGTGTCATCCCTGCACCAAGGCATTCGTTCTGGTAAATGAGGACATAGACATTCATTGAACAATTAAATGTTTTCTATGAAGACAGGTGCGATGTATATGGCAATGGTGATGTGCATTCATAGACATCTATAGATCTTTAGTACCCCCCTTAAGAAGCGAAAGAGGATAGAAAAAGTACGGAATACGATTTTTTGTTGGCAGGTCTGCTAATGTCTTAACATGTCCACCCACACAAATGTATAAACTCATCACAATGTATTATAAAAAATGAGGAATGTTGCTAAATGGAACAAAAATGTTCAATTACGATTATAAGCATAAACATAGTATAGAAAGATTTTAAAAAATCTTTCTATATTATGTATTATGTTTCATTCATTCATTATGTTTTTCATTCATTCATTATGTTTTATAAAACAAGAGATTAGATAAAAAGAACGGGTATGTAATTATCTAAAAATTATTGCACCATTTTTGGCATTCTTTTTTTCCTTTTGGTGAAAATGTAACTTTCGTTAGTCTCAAGCAATACTGCGTTATAATGGAGTCTTTGTTTTGATGCCGTATAGCCTTACCAACCTGTGTGGCATAAGCGTCCATTTCATGCGAAACGACCCTCCCCATAGGCTTTTGAAGAAAGGTGTAGAATCGAGCGGGGACATGCACCCTGCCCCCCCCTTTATAGGGATTTCATGCACGAATTTTCAGACTCCTACTCACATAGTCATGACAGTTATGTGCATAGATGGCATAGTTTTCAAGAAAAATTGCTTTGTTTAACGCCATATATTGGCTCAGCTTGAATTTGTGAAAAGATTGGGAATGGCATTTTCATAAATTTTTTCCGTAAACATGTCCAGATTGATGGAATAGAGGCTGCTCATATAATAACATAACATAAAAAAGAACACTTATAACATGCTCCAAATAAGATTTTACCCATTTTTGCTCAGTTTATATCCTTAAAAAAGGGACTCATGTGACTTTCAAAATGTGCCTTTTTTATGTGTGTTCAATCACGCATACCATATTGGATCATGCCGATTTTTACACACAGAGTAGCCAGATAGTTGATAAACATTACCAGTAAATCTTGTTACTGGACACTCCCCGTTTAAACGTTATGGTGTGGGTGTGTGTGTGTGTGTGTGTATATGTGGATGGTGTATGTATGTGCCTGTGTGTGAGTGTGTGCATGTGGTGTGCATATGTATCTATGGAAGTATGCATGTGTGTAATATAATTGAAAATGTTTTGTTCACATTCCGCATTATTATGATACATGGAATGAATTTTTACATTTGCGGTGACATGTTCAGACATTAGTGGTTAAAATGAAAACTTTTTACATTTGTGGTCGACATGTTATGACATTAGTGGTCATTTTTACATTTGTGGTTGACGTGTTGTGACATTTGAGGGCATTTTTTACATTTGTGGTTGACGTGTTGTGACATTTGAGGGCATTTTTTATTCTGGTTGATCGTGTTTGACTTGGGGCAATTTTACATTTGTGTTGACGTGTTGTGACATTTGAGGGATTTTTACATTAGTGGGCGATTTTACATTTGAGGGCTCAACACCCCCCCCCCGCCACCACCCCTGATAGCAGAGTGACGTTTAAAGACGTCTTAAAGACGTCACGTCAGACGTCTTAAAGACGTCAGGAAAGACATCTTTATGAGTAATTTGCACCCACGTTTGACGTCTTAAAGACATCGTATTTTTACGTCATTATTACGTCTAAAACTGACATCTTTATGACGTAAAAATACGACGTCTTAAGACGTCAAACGCGGGTGCAAATTTACGTCATAAAATTTTTTTTCTGACGTATTTAAGACGTCACTGTGCTATCAGGATGTTGACATTAATACTGAGTCCTATCCTATCCTATCCTAACCTATCCTAATATTATAACCTATGCTGTCCTACACAAAGGCCCTATTATACTGGCAGTGTGTCCGGTCCTGCTTTATAAAGTGCTACAGACAAATGTTTGAAGAAAGACAGTTACTATTATTAAATTACACTTTTGTTAATGAAATATGAAGAATTGTCATTATGAAGCACCTTGAAATTGTTGTTATACATAATATGATAATAATTTAAAACAATTTTGGTCAAAATGAAAGCAAAAGTTGTCTTATAAACGTCGTAAAGACGTCTTAAAGATATCGTATTTGGGTAAAAAATAGACAAAAAAGTTGTCTTATAGACGTTTTAAGACGTCTAAAAAGATGTCGTATTTTGGTCAAAACTGACAAGAAAAGTGGTCTATAGACGTTGTAAAGACATCAAAAGTTGTCTTATAGACGTTTTAAAGACGTCTTAAAGATGTCGTATTTGGTCAAAAAATGACAAGGAAAGTGATCTTATAAACGTCGTAAGACGTCTTAAAGATATCATATTTGGGTAAAAAATGACAAAAAGTTGTCTTATAGACGTTTAAAGACGTCTTAAAGATGTCGTATTTTTGGTCAAAAAATGACAAGAAAGTGGTCTTATAGACGTCGTAAAGACATCAAAAAGTTGTCTTATACACGTTTTAAAGACGTCTTAAAGATGTCGTATTTTGGTCAAAAACTGACAAGAAAAGTGGTCTTATAGACGTCGTAAAACATCAAAAAAGTTTGTCTTATAGACGTTTTAAAGACGTCTTAAAGATGTCGTATTTTGGTCAAAAAATGACAAGGAAAAGTGATCTTATAAACGTCGTAAAGACGTCTTAAAAATATCATATTTGGGTAAAAAATAGACAAAAAAGTTGTCTCATAGAAATTTTAAAGACGTCTTAAAGATGTCGTATTTTGGTCAAAAAATGACAAGAAAAGTGGCCTTATAGACGTCGTAAAGACATCAAAAAGTTGTCTTATAGACGTTTTAAAGACGTCTTAAAGATGTCGTATTTTGGTCCAAAAATGACAAGAAAAGTGGTCTTATAGACGTCGTAAAGACATCATAAAGACGTCATATTACTGTCATAATTTTTTGCTCCAAAAATAGAAAATTAACGTCTTTGAAAGTCATTACCAAGAAGACATAATCACATCGCATAGAAACATGTAAAGATATTTAAATATCAGATTCTATTAATCGTTAGGAAGACGTCATTAAGACATCATAAAGATGTCGTGTTTACGACGGTATGACGAGTTGACCAGTTTTGACCAGTTTAAGACGTCTTTAAGACGTCAGTCTGCTATCAGGGACCTTCCACTTTTTTCCCTTCTGTACGAGAGCAATTCTTATCCGGTTTTTGTTCGAAGAGAAGTCTCTGCGTCTCAGACAGTCGGAGACGTTTCCAATCGTTGTTTCTGTGTTGTTTTTTTTCTCTCTTTTTTTTCTTTTTTCTTTCTTTCTTTTTTTTTTTTTTTTTTTTTTTTTTTTTTTTTTTTTTTTTTTTTTTTTTGCGCCGTGGAGACGACCGTCTCGTAGGTCTCTACTCTGAGACGTCTCCACGACGGAAAACGATTCATGTCGCGGAGACATCTCTGCGACTCAGACAGTTGGAGACGTCTCCTATAATTTGTTTTACGTCGCGGAGTTATCTCAGAGGTCTGCGAGTAGTTTCAAAACCGTCTCAAAGCCGTCCAAAACTAGCCTCAAATCATCTACCGAGTGAGTCAAAAAAACTTTACACCTAGAAAAATGTCAATAAAAAGAAAGCCAATTTATGAACTCCAAATTATTTTACATATTCTGAAAGAGTAACTCCTCCCGCATCTTCTGGTACCATTTTTGTGTAGTATGTCTTTACGCTTGGATGAACACGACGCATTTTTTGCGAACATGTCAATTTCGAATTGTGCCAGAATTGGAGTAAAATCAAAACAACATAAAGTTAGAAAAGGGCAACTTTATCCTGATTAAAACTGCATAACTTTTTAATTAAAATGTCTTCCGCTTAATAACTTGGCAGGGGTGTTGCTACACACATTGACTACATTTTGTATGAAAATTAGATTGACTCGTGAAGTAATGCACGAATGAGTACACATTAAAGAGCAAATTGCCACTGACAGACCTATGAAGGCCTCCTAATACTTTTGAAAAGTGATTATTTTGTCTTTGATGTGTGCTCACTCATGCCTGACTCTACAGATCTATCTCATTTTCATACAAAATGTAGTCAATATGTGTACCAACACCCCTGCCAAGTTATTAAGCGGAAGACATTTTCGTTAAAAAGTTATGCTATTTTAATCAGGATGAAGTTGCTTTTTTCTAGCTTTTTGTTGTTTTTATTTTACTCCCATTCTGGCACAATTCGAAATTGACATGTTCGCAAACAATGCGTCGTGTTCATCCAAGCGTAAAGGCATACCACAAAAAAATGTTACCAGAAGATGCAGGAGGAGTTACTCTTTCAGAATATGTAAAATAATTTGGGGTTTATAAATTAGTTTTCTTTTTATTGACATTTTCTAGGTGTAAAGTTTTTTTTGACTCACTCAGTATAGGGATAACGAACCTTAGTAATGAAAGCAACTGAGATTACAAAAGAAAACATCAGTTAGTCAAGGAAAGTTGTTCTCTTTCTATAATGCATGAGAAGGTCTACTTTACAATATAACAGTAGACGCTATTGTGTACAAACACTCAATTTACACAGCGAAATCCGTTTGGCAAATGGTTTCAAAGTGAATTATCCAAACACTCTTTATTATAAAAGGCCTTCCCATTTGCATCTGGAGCGTTGTTTCATACTAAAATGAAGACTTATTTGTAGGAGTTGGGAAGACTTTCTGGATTTGTACCTCTGCTACTTTAAAAATGAGATATTGTTTGTAGTACTTGGGTATAGTGTCAGGACTTAACCTCTTACAAAACGCTTGTAACGAACTCACGGATTATTATTATTTTTTTTTATATTATGAAAGTGGTCGATATAGTTATGAAACCGCTATCAAATGGAACATTGATGATGGCAGGACTTTGGAGGAGTCTTTTATCCTCTAAGATAGGACGATATAAACATCGGCTTGTTATTTTCGTGATATTTATGATCAGTTTAGGTTTGTACCTTGCAGATAGACCGAGGTGGACCAGTGTACGCAGGATACGGGATGGCCCTTGGAGTAGAGGTATGCCTATGGAACCCGATATAAAGGCCTGAGTTTATTTTATTTTATTCTATCTTTATTTTATTTGTCTTCATATACATGTATAACAAGATATATTAGGTACTTATGGTAATTAATGCATTTAATCAGATTTTATTATTTCTTTGCCATTGACTGTGATGACGTTATAATTATTGTTTTAACAATACTCGAGCTACAAAGGCTTACGTTAAAACATATTATTTTAAATAAATACATAATAAAGCAAAAGAAAGAAGAGGATTTCCCAGCCATTGTCATAACTTTGTTCATCATCGCTATCCTAATCAGTATCATTAAAAGAATGATCAATGTGAACCTTGTCATTGATTATAATTTTATGATTCGTCAATTTCATTATCATTGTCATATCGTTATGATTATCATCATAATCAATATTATAATTACAAGGCGTCTCATGCTGTGTTCAACTATTTCACTATCATTATAATCACATTAACTGTGATAGACTGTCACTTCTTCTTTGAATCAATTTACAGCTCTTACAGCAATGAAAAATATTATTTCAATTAACACAATATTATTATACAGATCAGCGGGAAGCAAGTCAAATGCTCTCTGGGGACTTAACAGACCAAACTATGTTATCGAAGAATTCGACCATCGTTGATGGGCCGAGGTATCACTGCGACGATGATGATGACGATGTTGTTGTCTACGAATCGGCTCTGTATGGGAAACCAGTTTATGAAAAGGTATTAAAGGGTGTTTTCACTGTTGATAATTTTATTTAAATTTAATTAATTTTAATTTATGTTTAGTATAACACCATCACATGACATTTGCTCGTGCGATATTTTTATTGCTCTGGACTTCTTGAATATAGAGTTAGAATATAGAATATAGAGTTAGGGTTGCAACAGTGTTTATGTTAGGTTTAAGGGTTAGATTTAGGGTAGGGTATAGTGTTAATTCAAGGGTTCAATTAAGTCATTCGATTAGTATATGAAATTTATAGCAGAGCAATTGTCGCCAGAGCAATTGTTATGGAATCTCTTCCAATTACAACCGTAGCGTCCGAGTATACAGTCTGTGTCAAATAAAATGGTACAAGTGAAAAACATTTTTTCATAGTATGAAGATTAATCACAATCTGATATTGTTTGGTATTTTTATAAAGCAAGAAAATCAGATTTTCTTCTACATTTTTATTCCACCACATTTGGTGCTGTAATTCTTGAGATATGACCAGTTGTCTACAATCAAGAAAAATCCATTTTCGCACGATGTCCATGCTTTTGTGTAGGTTTCCCATAATGGAATAATGAAAGTGGGTAATTTCGATTTATTCCTCGTCGCACAAAATTTAGCATAACTTTTGTTTTACGCCAGCAAATTATACAAAACAAAGTGCATCAGCAAGAGAAATCTTTTGGCTTTAATTTGGTACCACAAACACAAATTATTTGAAAAGATTTCACCCCGCAATCTTTTTTCCCCCGACTGTACCATTTTTTTTTTTTTACACAGACTGTATAAGCTTCAGCCAAAGATTACACCGAACCATTTTCACGCCTTTAGATACATATTTCATAATTTTAACTTCTCATAATCTTCTTTTTATTTCACCATCGTTTTTCTTACTTTCTTTTTTTTTTCAGAATAAAACTGTATTATATATCAGCATGCCAAAGTGTGGGAGTCGTACTTTTGTGTGGACGATAACTCTGTTACGGAAGAAACACTACTTCGGTAAACCCGTCAATGTTGAGTATCTGCTTTAAAAGCGCTCAGTGTCGGAAGCAGTAAGAATCATTTTTTTTTTTCATTTGAACTCATGTATATACATCCACATTAAAATTTGATTTCATTTTATTCAAATATTGTTTTCTTTCCGCAAGGTTGAGCTGACAGCATGCGTTTAAAAAAAGGAAAAAGTTCGTTCTATTACTTTTGGAGACCCTAGGATGGCATATAAACACCTCCTTTAAAAATATATCTCTCTCTCTCCTTTTTCTTAAAAAACGGGGGGGGGGGGGAAGAGATATAAATAAATAAACAAAACTAAACAATTTTGGATGTGGTAATACGAATTATAAACTCTTGAAATTATCTAACATCAAAATCGCTGAGAACATACTGTTAAATTATGCATGTGAGAATTTTCTTGTCAACCATTTAATTCAGTCATTATTAAAGAGGCATACTGTAGATCTCGGTTACAAGGGGATATTTGGGGTCTCCTCTCACGTGCCCTCCTATAGATGGAATTAAGACTTTATTTCATTTTTTAAAAATATTTATCAGAGATACTTTGGATACCCCCTTCCCTGTCCGGCACATGTTTCAGCAGTCGCTTCTGCGTCTATTTTTTAAAAATCATTTTTAAAATGCTAAAAAAAATGATTTCATTAACAGTGTCTTTTTTTTTCAGAGAGAATATTTCAAATCCAAGTTGAGGGAAGCTGAAGAGGGGGCTATTTTACATGGCCATTTTCGCTATATCAACATGAACGGGTAAGCATACACAACAAGATTGCATAAATACCTTTGAAACCTACTGAATAGTTCCATTACAAACTGTGAAACGGGATTAAAATCCACTTGATCGCCAAAGGAAAAAAAAAAAAAAAAAAAACCTATATTAATTATTAATATATATATTTTTTTAATGGTAGCTCTTAAAATCGACACATGTATTTTTGCTTAAAAACAGTCAGAATATGCTTCAAAAGAGGATTTAGTCCCCTTCGGAATTTATCTCTTATACATGTTATATGTGTATGAGGTGGGGATAAATGTATAAAGGGAAATGAGATGGATTATTTGAGAGAAAGAGAGACAGAGAAAGTGAGATAGAAAGAAACAGAAAGGTAGGGAAATAGAAAAAGAGGTAGGGGACAGACGAAGAGAGACAAAGAGGGAGAGACAGAGAGGGAGAGAGACAGAGAGAGACAGAGAGAGACAGACATAGAGACAGACAGACAGACAGAGAGAGACAGACAGACAGAGAGAGAGAGAGAGAGAGATAGAGAGACAGAGAGAGAGACAGAGAGAGAGAGAGAGGGAGAGAGAGAGAGAGAGAGAGACAGAGAGAGAGAGAGAGAGAGAGAGAGAGAGAGAGAGAACAACAGAAACAATACCAACATCATCATCCTATTTATTACTTTCCCTCTTCATTTGTTGATCAGCTCTCCCAAGAAGCCGATAATGATGAGTATGATCCGTGATCCCATTGACCGATTCGAGTCCCATTTCTACTTCATGAGACACGGTGATAAGGACATGAGCAGAGAATTTCTCCTCAAAAGAGTCCGACCTAGACCAAACATGGCACTCCCAAATGAGGTAATAAAGAGTTTATCCTAATGTTGTTTTTAATTTCATTTGATAATTATGATGATTCATAGCATTTATGTTGCCATATTTTTGTGAAACATTGAAAGGCGCAGGCTCAAACAAATAATAAGCCATCATTATTACAATAACAGAAGAGCCCCGAGTTCATAGAGGTATATTGGAGAGGGGTAGCCTTTTGATTTTAGGATTACCCCCCCCCCTTTGGGGCGTTCCCATTCTCGGTTGCTTATTTTTCGCGGTTGGGGTAGGTCCGTACCCTCTGGATCTGCGCCGGGTAAGATCACATTCTTTTTGAAGGATTATATATTATCATAGGGTAGATGTAGGGAATACCGGCCACTTAAGCTCATTTGCTTAATTAGCACATGAAAACAATAAAATCACAAAAGAAAAAGATTCTCATTACTTAGCTACATCATTCAACTTTATTTTTCCAAAAAATTTGAGGTAATCAAATATTTGTTGAGGCAGTTATATGCAAATCATGACGTCATCGTAAATTGTCCGGCATTCCCTACAGTGTAGGAAATACACAAATTTTAATTCCTACTCAGCTTTTAAGTAATATTATCCATTAGTTTAAATTAAAAAAACTTATTTCCATGTGCTGACTGTAATTCATTTTCATTGTGCGGATGGGGGGGGTGCTTTAAAAGTTATCTGAATAATGTTCAAGTGACTTCTTTTGTATTGTTTTTACTAACATTAGGAATGAAATAAAATAAAACACATAAAAGGTCATAGTAAGATTATATTCAGGCGAATTTCACAATTTAATAATACTCATGACGCAACATGACAA
>CALNVZ010003434.1:39055674-39066799 GCA_940671915.1 Paracentrotus lividus | reverse complement strand
TACCCCATCAGACGCCTTTTCAAGAATAACTGGTCATCTATAACATCACAATACTCCCACTCTATAGTTGCAAACATTTCGACATCAAGGGAGCTCATGGGACCTCATTTTTCTCTCTCAGTCTCTGGATCCCCGTCAGTGATCAGATTAAAAGATCACACAAGAATCTGGTGCCTGAACCACAATTGAACATGGCACGATGGCGTCGATGGCTGATCGTTGTTTTCTCCTAGAGACCTCCGAGCAAGAAGGGAGCAAAATTAAAATCATCCCACCATTTGTACATGGCAATGCAACTCAACACACACGCACCCTAAGTCAAGACAGTCGCATTTGACTCAGGCCAGGATTCACGTTGGAACGTCGCTAGCTCGGAACCGATTTTTAAGATCACTTTCTCTACACGAGCGTCACTTGCAATGTGGAGTTGTACCTTGTCGAGCGGACTCAATTACCTAGACCGGTCCGATGTCTACAACAACTTCTAATGAGTTGGCCCATCTGCTTGTTTCATTTGTCTGCTGATACATTCGTCAAAAGACCAATGCTGAACTTCAGATACACTGCTTGCATTTCCTCATTTCCATTTCTTTTTTGTTTTTTTTTTTTGTTTTTCTTTGGTTCTAGATTCTGTCTATGATATTTCTTGAATTCAAACCACTTTCTATATTACACTGCTACGCACTACTTCACCTGTATTAATGTATTGCCATCGCAGTGAAAATGCAACATGTCATGATACACTGACAACAACGTATATTTCCACAACAGACCTCCATATCACCGGGCAACTGGCCATACCTTGATACATAATTCATATCATATTATTTGAACCTTGTGTGACTGATCGAATTTCTTCAAACCATTAGTTTTCGCAATTACATTTATGCGTGTTTAATTTACCTTTATTTTTTAAATAATAAATTTATCTAGACTCTTCCATTCTTCTCTCATCTCCTGGTCTCTCCTCTTCCCATCTGTCCCTCCCACTTCTTTTCTCCTCTTCACTTTTCCTCTTACCATCATGTCTTCCTCACCTCTCACTCTCTTCCTCTATGCTACTTTAAGTATTGGCCCTCCACAAATTTGCCTTTTTACCTCAGTAATAACATATGATGTCTATGACAGGCTATTTCTAGTAATCCTCAATACAACCATTCAGGTATCTCTATCATGATAACGCTTAACTATATATGCTATATATTTTATGGAATTTTATTGTTGTACTATGTAAATGGAATTTTGAATACTTTTATCGAGTAAAAGATAGACTTATTATATATATATTATATTATTATTATTATATTATTATATATCATTATTCATTCACATTCATTATTATTTATTATTATGTTAGCCCCGATTCATTTGATAATCTGTTTTAAATCAAGAGAGATCTTTAGTTGTTTCATTCTTTTTTTTTACATTAAAATATGGCCTAAACAATGAATGACCAGCTAAAATAAGTCATGACTAAACTATTTGCTTTGTCTGGACTAATTATTCTTAGTCATCCTGACCCTAATCCAAAAATATCTTGAAATGACCAACTTTAGTCATTTGACTAATTCCAATTCTAGCATCTGACTAATCAAAAGTGTCAAATGACCTAGAACTTATCACTTTTGACTAATTAATTATTCATCTGACCTTAATCCAAGTGGTCTTGAAATGAACAAACGTTAGTCATCTGACTAATTAATTCTAGTCATTTCAGACATTATGGCAGATAGTTTTATTAGTCAAAATGACTAATTTATGTTTACAGTTACCATAATTTCATTTAACATTTGTTCATAAGTATTGAGTATATTATATATTATATATATACCTATATATATATACTATAATACTACTATATATCTCAATCAATATAAGAATTGCAACAATAATGTATCCTGCTTGCATCTTTAAACTATGAATAACACATTAGAAAGAAGAATGCCAAAACATAAACATCATAGATTGATTATTATTATTATTCTTTATCTAGGTGTATGTTTACCTAACATACCACTCTTGTTATTGTCAGAATCTTCTATCTTTCTTTATTTTTTATTCTTTCTGTCACAATTCTTGTTAGACACCGATTAACTCAAAACAATAATGCATACATAAGTATTTCAATTTTCAGAACAGCATGATACATCATTCGTACAAACCTCTGAGCACAAAAAAATTATAGCTCATTGCATTAAGTGACTCTCTAGACCGCCATTTGTTAAATCACCATTAGCCATCATCCAAAACTTCATAACTACATGTCATTTGATTAAAACCCTATATATAACATGCTAAAGAAACTTGAATTAATCCTGTCCTCTGATTCGTCGAAAGTCTGTCATTATTTTAGCCAGCCTAGCCAGGGAAGTGAGCGTTCAATAGTCATGTATCAATAGTCGTTGTCCAATAGCTCCATTTTCTTTTCACTTTCTCTTTTCCCCAACGGCAAGTCAATTGTTGATACGGACTCCGTGCTTTTGTGCGAGCGAGGAACCTATATTCGGAGTTTAATTCTAATAAATTGCGATTGCCTAAATTACACAATAGTTCCCTACCGGGTTACACTTCGTAATTCCGAAGGTTCGTCACTTCCGAAACACCCGTAAAGCTTATACCTCGATGTTCGTTATCGAATAATACAAAGGGTTCGTTATCCAAACATTACTGCTGGGCCGTGTTTTCCCGAGTTTGATATCCGAAGGTCGTCATTCCGGAAAACAGAATTAGGCGCACTTTGGTCATTCCAGACGTTTCGTAATTCGAGCAAACGAAATAGGCGTTCGTCCATTCAGACACTAGCATGTTCGTTTCAATCCGAAAGTAAACATAAGTTTTGAATTATCCAAAACTGCATCAAATACTGTCGCAGTGCCGGGAAAACTGCGGAGGCAGCGCGTGTTGAGAGGGCTAGTAACTCATAGCTGGTGCTCACCGGTCGCGAAGGTCTCACCATTTAAGTGATTCACATTATTGTTATCGGCGGGTTGGAAAGGGTGCGCGTTGATCTATCGTTACCAGGGGCCGTTAAGAATCTTTAATATGACGTTGTGCTCAAAGGCTTCAGGCCCGTAACTAGTATTTTTCCGGCGGGGCTTCAAAATTTGGAAAAGTTGGACCTTTTCTTAAACAGCAAACCTGCTATCCAGCTGAGCGCGCTAACGCGCCCAGTCAGCGAAATTTTTGCGCTCATACACGTACCCGAGAGGCAGTTTGATTTAAGTCATGATTTCTTTTAACCTCTCTCACCCGGACTTGGATTTGTGGTGATTATAACATCCCTTTTAAGCAAAAATGTTCTAACACGAAGCTCCTGCGGCCCGGGGTGAGACCAGAAATTTACTATATAGTATTACTTCACTTCTGGGTCCACGAACTCATCCAATGGGACTTTTTACGAACTCTACGAGACGCCCGTCAAGCACGCGAGCCGAAAATTTGCGCTTATAGCATGACCTTAAAGTGTGTATTTTTTTTTACTTTTACCCTTCCTTATTTCTACAGATCCGTAATAAGGATTTTTTATAAGGGTTTAAAAATCGTGAAAAGCGAAACGCCCAAAGCAAGCGAGCAGAAATTTTGCGTTTAATGGCACGTGATGTAGTATGTTTATATGGCACAGTTTGTCTTCTTATATCTTTTCTATTTTCTAATTCCTTAACAAGTTAATGATCACCCTCTCCTTTCTAAAAACGTGGAACTTGCCTTGATCCTGTCAGCCAGATTTTTGCCTCATTTCTACTTCCAATTTTCATCCACACACATTATGACCAAATCCAAAAGATGCGCGGACAGGCGAAAAAAAACACCATATGAATGCTTCCGGATTGTAGCACATTTTTGTTTAACCTCTTATAATTCGCCTATCGAACGGACCGAGCTCAAGTGGACATGGCGAGCACCGAATCCGCGAGCCAAAATTTTGCTTACATTTTTAATTACAATGGCAGGCTGACTGGCATTCTAAAGCACATTTGCTTTTTTTATTATATTCATAACAACTAAGATGTTTCACTCTCTGAATATTGGAATATGCGAGCATGAAAGTCGAAAGGAAGCACTCTTATTATTAATGACTCATAATTTCCATTTTTTATTGTAATCTCTCTTGCAAACAAAGGCACCGAATTTGGAAGGATCAAGCGCGGGGGGGGGGGCTGTTAGCCCCATTCTATCTGAGACACTTACCAAACTGCAAAAGATTCTATAGTTTTCCGTGTGTTGCGAATCAACTTTTGGCGTACACCTTACCCCACCCCCCGCCATTCCTGCCCCAAATTCAGCGAATAATATTGACACACACCTATTCTGAAAAGGTTTTTTGCACTTCATACAGCTAATTACCATTTGGTCCATCAGCGTAGATTAGGCATATTTAAGAATCCGCCAGAGCATGTATTATGCATAAAGTGCGGGGTTTTCACACTCTACCTTTGGTCAACTGACCACCTGTATCGCACCTACACAATCCCTTGTAAGGCAGACCGCTCTATCCACTTGAGCCAGACACATCAAGTACATCAACTCATATAATGTGTTGACACTTATCCCGCAGCCCCTAGATTACCCCTTAAATAATTGAACACCTCCTTCCTCGCAAATGACCCAACCCTTCCGGAACCCAACCGAACCCCTTTCTTTGCCGTTTTACCGGCAGACGCCACAATGACGAACTTCGGATCTGCAGGTCAGTCCAGTAACCCAGAACCTTATTTCGTTTTGGACACGAAGTGACGAACCTTTCGGAATACACGAACCCTTATTCGTCTTTCGCCAGAGACGAACCTTCGAAATGATCCGAAACCCTATTGTCGTTTTTACACGGAACACGAACCTTCGCGGCTAATAGACTGACGATCCTTCCCTGAATCCACGAACCTTCGACAATAACGAATCTTTACCGACTAAAATCCTCGGAATCGAAACCTTCGCAAGAACGGCCGGCTTACTCTACAGCTACACGACCGATTCCCGCAGCTTCAGGACCGGTACGAACACTTTCGAGGCCCGTCGATTCTGGATTTATATTTGTTTACCTTTTTTACCGTGAATTTAAGCAACAATGGCACAGGACAGCGTTCCACGATTCGAACTTTTGGATGAAGGATCATATGCTATTTAATTCATGCAGCAGAAAGTAAGAACACTTACCCAAAATTCCGTAAAATTTGCCGTGAATGCTTTTGAACAATACCTACATGAAACTCCGAATACTAATCTTCCAACGCGTGAACAATGTCCAACATTCGGAGGCTGAATAATTTCTGCAGAGGTTTTACGCTGCGCTGCTAGGCAAAAAAATGGTGATCTCTTACAGCAAAAAGTCTCCATGCTAGTATTAATTCATCTTCAACGCCATTTCCTGATTCTAAAAGTGTAGACATTCTCAAGCATGGACACCTTCGCGAGTATCGAACCAGACGTGTTCAGTGTTTTCAGACCCAACCTGTAAACTAAAAGGACTCAAAGGGTGTGCAATCAACAACACCAGCAATCACTACCAAATGCCACATGAAAAATTCAGTGACTCCTCTTGATTGTAGGATGAGTCCTGTTATGTCATCAAGACAACGGTAGTTCTACAGACATGTGACTGTTGTACCTTCTGTAATCGTGCACACAAAAAACAGAACTACTTTCCATGAGTACAAACCCGTTGCTACTCTTGCACGGTGAGTGCTTCTTTTCGGCTATATCACGTATTTATTACTCAGAATCCTGTCTTTTTCTGTTAAAAGTAGCACACCCGCTCTTCACAAACATCGTAAAGTTATCTAAGGGATACTCAAGAAAAAAATACATGAGCCTATATATACTTTTTTCTTGAGTAATCCCTTCAAGTAATCCGTAATACATTTCCAGTTACGTAAATAATTGGCAAATGATGTTTCTCCCTTCAACTCTTGGTACCGGCCTATCTGGGTTGATGATCGGCGTGTGAAACACTACACAATCGAGTAAAGTGAGAATTGTCTGCAAAATTCTACATATCCTGTAATTCACTTAGATACTAAACTACGACACGTCTCGTACGTTCAAGTCTCCGTGAAAAGTCTTTGAGAGTAATTACGCTACCGGTACTCTTACATGTTGCCCGCTCGTTCGCCTACCTCGGATCCCGAGTGCGGAGACACCAAGACTGCAGCACACGAGGATGTTCTACGCCGTTAATGCCTACCAGTCACAACAGACAACCCTTACGTTATAAAGCACACACACACTCGCTTCACTCTCAACCTCCTATTCGTCCACACTTGTTTTCACCACTGGCTGTACGCACCGTGCTCGACGTTTTTACGTTTGATTATACCTTTTCCAATCTCCCCTTTGTTTATCATTTCCCTTCTATGTATTTCCCTTGTTATTGTCCATGCTCCCCCCCCCCACTTTCGGCTCAGCCCTCCCTTTCAAAAACGCTCCGCGGCCCTGAGATCTACGCCCTGTATACAATTTAAAGCAAACAAGGTTGAGTATATAACAAATATAACTCGGTAGGACTCAACACAGTAGGCTAGCGGACGCAGCCTGATTTCAATACATAAAAGTATTCTTGCCGGGCGCCAGTGCGTAAACATAATAGAGCCGTTTTGCCCCATTGGACCCGAGAGAATGTATTCAATTCGGATATCTTTGAATCGCGCCCTGCACAACAATTGTTGATTCGTAAGGATAAGAATATCCAAACTGATGAATAATCAAAAAAAGAATTGATACAATAAAGGGGAATGTAAAGCAACATAAATCGTATGTGAGGTTCTCTACATCTCTTTAACTAATAATGAAAAGAAAAAAAAAGAGAGAGAAATGAGAAGAGTGGGGGACAGTTAGCGTAGTGCGAATGATTGAAAGTGAAAAAGAGGCGGAGAATGATTTTTTTTTAAGAGAGGTGAGAAATAAAAATAGAAGGAAAGAGAATTTAAAAAGAGGAAAAAAGATTTAGCGAAGTGAGGAGCTAGAAAGTAGAAGAGAACACATTTAATTCTTACTACAGCTTTTAATAGTAATATTATCTTATATATTAAAAAACCTTATTTCCATGTGCTGACTGTAATTCATTTTCATTGTGCGGATGGGGGGGGGTGACTTTAAGTAGTATACTGAATAATGTTCAAGTGACTTCTTTTGTATTTGTTTTACTAACATTAGGAATGAATAAAAATAAAACACATAAAAGGTCAAATGTAAGAATATATAATCAGGCGAATTTCACAATTTAATAAATCACTCATGACGCAACATGACAAAACACCCAATAATCTAATTGCGAAGTTGAACGAATATAGTTATGAATATAATATATATACTATACATATACAACGGTGAATATTATTCTTATTGCTAATCACATTCATAATTATTTAATAGATAATAATAATAATAACAGTGACTTCATGGAGTAAAAACGTTTCTCACTTTCAAATTTGAACCCCGGCACTACCACCAACGTGAACATGCACCAATTCTAGTCTCCCTTGCAACTTTATGCACCTTCTATATAATACGTAGAACTCTGATCGTACTTCATCTCTCTTTAAAATGGAGTATGTTTCTTGAGGAAGGATTTACTTGCTTTAGGACGTCTTGAATTGTTCATTGTTTGCCTAAAAAGAAGAAAAAAAAATGAAACGAATGGTTAGGAAACGGGATGAAACATAGAATGAGCAAGTAAGATGGAGAGGGGAAGAAAGGGGGAAAAATTAGAGAGAGAAATAATAATGAACGAAAGAAGGATGAAGAGGGACAAAGACACTGTGATATAAATTACTATGAGAAGAGAGAATACGAAAGTTGAAATTATAAGCATAAATGATGATGTGCTCGAAACCCTCGAAATTAATACAATTTAAAGAGACGAAATAAATATTTTCATTATTAATGAAATAATTTATTCGTCTCTTTAACTGAATAAAATCATCTGTAGAAATATATATATATCTTTTAATAATTAATTACGAAAGATGCCATGACAGAAAAACTGAGTGGGAATATTCCAGATAACACCATAAAATCTATCTTTCAAAATACAAAATAATATTTGAGAGAAATCGCTCTTCTAATAACTACATTACGATGTTTTCTGTTTTCCCTGGACTTCTCATTATGTAACGAATCCTTACTGAAGACGAAATCTAATACAAAGGTTATTATTAATCCCTATATGTTGATTATTGGTCGTCTTAATCTCGGTACAATTGATATTTATACACATACTTGGATCTAGGATTGGAAACGAAAAGAAATCCTGTTCATTATCCTTCTAGTCAACCAAATAAGCATATCATTCTTTTTAATAGTTCACAATTTACGATAGCAAAGAATAGTATTCTTAACTTGTCTTATATCTGGTTGATATTATTACTAGCTCACACAAATTTTTGGAAGTAGTTCTTAGCTACAAAGTACCGCCCTTTGATAGATATATTCTTCCTGCACAAGCAGATCACTGTAAAAGACTTTCTCTACGTTGAGTTCTGTGTTGTAACCAAGAGCGATAGGCTGTGATCGGCTTTACTGTTGTCACAAAAAAGGCAGTGAGACAATTGGGGGAACCTATATACAATATTATAATAAATAAACAGTAGGGTGATATACAAGCGAGTTAAAATAGATATGCAGCCGCAAGGTTTTTTTTGGAAGGAGCGTACTAAAGATGGAGGTGATGAACTTTCTTGACTAGATATGGTTTAATGTTCATATTACAAATCTGCTCAACTATAAAGTCCTACTCTTTCCTAATTTACCATTTAGTTGAAGATTAGACACTTTGGCGTATTTCTTAGGAATCTTTTCTCGTAATTTGTACAATCGACTAAATCACGCCTACAAAAGTTGTCTTTTTTCTCATAGTCTCGCTCAAGGATTCCATGATTTTTTTGAGCTGACAAAATTTTTCAATAAGTCCCTTAACTATAGTCCTTCAAATTTTAAACTTGCTGTGATAATTAAAACGATTTCCATCACAGAGTTTTGGAATGTCTGTGTTTTGAAGAGCGTTAATTTAACACGTGAGCCTATAGGCGTCTATTTACTCGCCGTGTGCCCCCAGTTAGCCATTCGAAATAAAATAATAAAATAATTCCTTGAATGCTGTGACACCTTCCGGGTATGCCTAGCTAAGCCGAGGTAATATTAGTTAACACTATAATCAAGAAAGAATACACCAAGGTGGAGTATGTGTTTTAAACCGCTTATATAAATTGTAACTATTATTATGTATTATTTTTCAAGGACCACTATCCCCGTCTAGTATTTTTGTGTCTGCTTACATTTGTTAAGCACGTGAATATGAAGTGAAATTGGAATTAAGTTGCGATCTTGCAGCACTACAAATAATCAATAAAATTCTGCCTATCCTATCACACGTAGAATTTTACTAAAAAATAAACAAATCCCACAATTCGCGACTAAGTGTTTGAACACAAAGTTTTATTTGGGCCATATTTTAAAGTGCTGAAAATTATTATTTGGAATGAAAACAAATTCCATCTTTAAATGAATGGCTCATAAATACCTGCATCTGACATCATACCCCGCGAAAGATATGACGTACAAGTTACGAGTATAGACTCGCTGTACATTCATCTCTCTCTTTCTCTACGCAATCATCAAGTAGTGCAAAGAGGCCGACAAAACATATAACAGCAAAAACATGCTATAAGCAAGATTTGTCTATTGATTTTGCTTTAACACAACACAGAGCGTTCCCACAGAGAATAGACAATACAAATAAGACTTATTTCAGACTATAAATCCGACTTTCCCATGACTAAATTGCTGCTTTCCATGATCCTTTCTGCACGGTTTCCAAAATCAAGACAATTTATGATGGCCACTCGATCACTCTCTACAGCCATCCAAAAGGGTTCCCATGTGAAATTTTCCTACCAATTCTCTATGTCAATGCCTCCATGGACTTTCCGTGACTTTGTGGACAAATTTTTCCTAATATCCCTAGAGGTGTTTCCTGACTTCCCGATGACCACAATTTCTCTATCATCCAAGGAAATTACCAGGAATTTTCCCATGCCATTGTTGGATACCCATGCTGTAGGGGTAAAGCCCTGAACAATCAAGGAGCCAGACGCAATTATATGTCATGAAATGACTATGACAATACCAGTGAAAACCTTCAGAGCGTAGCAACTAGACAACACAGGTAAGGGATCCGGTGGACAGATTTCTTCTAGGTGAATATCAATCGGTCACCACATGTCCAGCCTACCGCCTAAGCAATAAGATCAGAACGCAGTTGAAAACCCGGACATCTAATTTTTCAGGAGGCGTAGTGTGTCTGTCTAGGGAACCAGAATGCTGTAAAGTCGCCAAACATACACAGTGAGGAACTCTAAACCGAGAGAAAAACACATACACCTACCCAACATTCTCTGTAGGAATAAAGCTCGAAAGAACCGCAATATGTTATTAGTGCCCTTATAGTCATGCAGACTGATGTAAAATTGACATATTTTAGAGAAGTGATGGCTAAAAAAAATAGAATTGGGGCATAGACCTCCTAGTTCATGCACTTAATGGACATGTGTGTGCGAGGCAGGGCGCGCAAAACCAATCAAAGTCGTGTATGGAAGTAGTTGACATTGTACGAAAGCTCTTTTGCTGTTTGGTATCCTCGTAATAGTTAGGGCATGATGTAAAATCGAGCGATCCAGAGGTGCAAGATGTCGCACGTCACTTGTGTTTGGTTTCTCCATGCCCCTACACGGGAAGTATCGCAGGAACACCACATTGAAGACGCCCTGTTTAGTTTTACTCCGGCGTTGGATCGTTGACCCAAGCATGAGATCAATAGGAGTTATTGTATAATGCCTTATGATAATGTATTAATTTATTTATTAAATTGTTAACAATTTTGTTGTCTAATTATCTACTTATTTTATTTATATTTAGTGATATGTTACTGATCTACATGAGATATAAAGTTATTCTGAGTGTTTTGAAATGTTTAGAAATGCATATAATCTTCTAAAAATGAATAATTTTATAAAAAATCAAACAACATGTTAATTGATGGTTTACATTAATCAGTGCTTCCAGACAGATTCTTTATACAAACAAAAGGAGGTGGCGAGCGTCTTTAAACATAAGTCTGTGAAGCCGCGGTTTCTCT
>CALNVZ010003434.1:38997488-39046751 GCA_940671915.1 Paracentrotus lividus | reverse complement strand
AGGAGATATGAAGATATGATATGCATAAAAAATACAGACTATGATAATATATAATCCTTCAAAAAGAATGTGATTTGATCTTACCCGGCGTAGATCCAGAGGGTACGGACCTACCCCAACCGCGAAAAATAAGCAACCGAGAATGGGAATGCCCCAAAGGGGGGGGGGTAATCATAAAATCAAATGGCTACCCCTCTCCAATGTACCTCTATGAACTCAGGGCTCTTCTGTTATTGTAATTATGATGGCTTATTATTTGATGGAGCCTGCGCCTTTCAATGTTTCCCAAAAATATGGCAACATAAATGCTATGAATCATCATAATTATCAAATGAAATTAAAAACAATATTAGGATAAACTTTTTATTACCTCATTTGGGAGTGCCATGTTTGGTCTAGGTCGGACTCTTTTGAGGAGAAATTCTTTGCTCATGTCCTTATCACCGTGTCTCATGAAGTAGAAATGGGACTCGAATCGGTCAATGGGATCACGTATCATACTCAACATGATTGGCTTCTTGGGAGAGCTGATCCACAAATGAAGAGGGAAAGTAATAAATAAGATGATGATGTTGGTATTGTTTCTGTTGTTCTCTCTCTCTCTATCTCTCTGTCTCTCTCTCTCTCTCTGTCTCTCTCTCTCTATCTCTCTCTCTCTCTCTGTGTGTGTGTCTCTCTCTCTGTGTCTCTCTCTCTCTCTCTCTCTCTTTCTGTCTCTCTGCCTCTCTCTCTCTCTCTCTCTATCTCTCTCTGTCTCTCTCTGTCTCTCTCTCTCTCTGTCTCTTTCTCTGTCTCTCTGTCTGTCTCTCTCTCTCTCTCTCTCTCTCTCTCTCTCTCTCCCTCTCTGTCTCTCTTCGTATGTCCCCTACATCTTTTACTATTTGAACTTAATTTCCCTACCTTTCTGTTTCTTACTATCTCACTTTCTCTGTCTCTCTTTCTCTCAAATAATGTGTTTCCTTCTCATTTCCCTCTATACATTTATCCCCACCTCATACACATATAACATGTATAAGAGACAAATTCCGAAGGGGACTAAATCCTCTTTTGAAGCATATTCTGACTGTTTTTAAGCAAAAATACATGTGTTAACTTCAATTTCAAGAGCTACCATAAAAAAATAATAATAACATAGGTTTGTTTGTTTGTTGTTGTTTTTTTTTCCTTTGGCGATCAAGTGGATTTTAATCCTGTTTCACAGTTTGTAAAGGAACCATTCAGTAGGTTTCAAATGTATTTATGCAATCTTGTTTTGTATGCTTACCCGTTCATGTTGATATAGCGAAAATGACCATGTAAAATAGCCCCCTCTTCAGCCTCCCTAAACTTGGATTTGAAATATTCTCTCTGAAAAAAAAAAAACATCACCGAGATCTACAGTATGCCTCTTGAATCAAATGGTTGACAAGAAAATTCTCACATGCACAATTTAACAGTATGTTCTCAGCGATTTTGATGTTGGATAATTTCAAGAATTTATAATTCTTATCACCACATCCACAATTGTTTTGTTTTGCAAAGTTTTGTTTATTTATTTATATCTTCTTTTTTTCTTTTTTTTTTAAGAAAAAGGAGAGAGAGAGATATTTTAAAAGGGGGTGTTTATATGCCATCCTAGGGTCTTCAAAGGTAATAGAATGAACCTTTTCCTTTTTTTTAAAACGCATACTGTCAGCTCAACCTTGCGGAAAGAAAACAATATTTGAATAAAATGAAATCAAATTACAATGTGGATGTATATACATGAGTTCAAATGAAAAAAAAAATGGTTCTTACTGCTTCCGACACTGAGCGCTTTCCAAGCAGATACTCAACATTGACGGGTTTACCGAAGTAGTGTTTCTTCCGTAACAGAGTTATCGTCCACACAAAAGTACGACTCCCACACTTTGGCATGCTGATATATAATACAGTTTTATTCTGATAAAAAAAGAAAGAAAGAAAAACGATGGTGAAATAAAACGAAGATTATGAGAAGTTAAAATTATGAAATATGTATCTATAGGAATGAAAATGGTTCGGTGTAATCTTTGGCTGAAGCTTATACAGTCTGTGCAAAAAAAAAAAATGGTACGGTCGGGGAAAAAAAGATTTCGGGGTGAAATCTTTTCAAATAATATGTGCATGTGGTACCAAATTAAAGCCAGAAGATTTCTCTTGCTGATGCACTTTGTTTTGTATAATTTGCTTTCGTAAAACAAAAGTTATGCTAAATTTTGTGCGACGAGGAATAAATCGAAATTACCCACTTCTAAATATTATTCCATTATGCGAAACCTGCACAAAAGCATGGACTTCGCACGAAAATGGATTTTTCTTGATTGTAGAAAACTGGTCATATCTTAAGAATTTACAGCACCAAATGTGGTGGAATAAAAATGCAGAAGAAAATCTGATTTTCCTGCTTTATAAAAATACCAAACAATACCAGATTGTGATTAATCTTCATACTATGAAAAAATGTTTTTCACTTGTACCATTTTATTTGACACAGACTGTATACTCGGACGCTACGGTTGTAATAGGAAGAGATTCCCTAACAATTGCTCTGGCGACAATTGCTCCGCTATAAATTTCATATACTAATCGAATGACTTAATTGAACCCTTGAATTAACACTATACCCTACCCTAAATCTAACCCTTAAACCTAACATAAACACTGTTGCAACCCTAACTCTATATTCTAGATGCAATAAAGTCCAGAGCAATAAAAATGTCGCAGGAGCAAAATGTCGTGTGACGGTGTTATACTAAACATTAACTAAAATTATCTACGTCTGACAAGGCGAGACTATATCAACAGTGAAAATTCCCTTTAATACCTTTTCATAAACTGGTTTCCCATACCGAGCCGATTCGTTGTCAACAACAACATCGTCATCATCATCATCGTCGCAGTGATACCTCGGCCCATCAACGGTGGTCGAATTCTTCGATAACATAGTTTTGTCTATCAAGTCCCCAGAGAGCATTTGACTTGCTTCCCGCTGATCTGTATAATAATATTGTGTTAATTGAAATAGTATTTTTTATTGCTGTAAGAGCTGTAAATTGATTCAAAGAAGAAGTGACAGTCAATTAAAGTTAATGTGATTATAATGATAGTGAAATAGTTGAACACAGCATGAAACGCCTTGTAATTATAATATTGATTATGGTGATAATCATAACGATATGACAATGATAATGAAATTGACGAATCATAAAATTATAATTAATGACAAGGTTCACATTGATCATTCTTTTAATGATACTGATTAGGATAGCGATGATGAACAAAATCATGGCAATGGCTGGGAAATCCTCTTCTTTCTTTTGCTTTATTATGTATATATATATCATCGCTATCCTAATCAGTATCATTAAAAGAATTATATATATATATATATATAATAATAATATAATAATATAATTTACTGTATAACTTGCAATGGATGTGGGAAACAATATATAGGAGAAACGGGTGATATTTTACGTAACAGGATGACTTACATAGTCCGTTCAGCCGTAAGAGAAAAACATATCAAAGTTTCTAAGTAAGAATCACGAGAAACACATATTGGCTAATAAGAGCATGCAATTACAATGTTACTCGAATAGCATTTTCTCGTTTATCGATTACATGCTGAAATATCGACAATTGATCTCTCAGAATAGTTGTAAATGGTTTAACGTTTTTTTACACCGCCCCCAATGGACCGCTCAAAGTGCGTGCATGGAGCTCTGTTTGTAGACTCGCACCTGTGACAGCTCGAAAAGCCAGCTGCTTCGACCTTTGCGCGTGCAGCTTGATGCCTAAAGCATGAATGCATGCATATCATACGTATACGATCAGAACACATTGCTCTTGCACTTGTACTAGCTGATGCTCGTGTTCGGATAATGGTCTTTTTCATCAAACTATAGATTATCGACATGACAAATATTACAGGGGTTGTATAATCCTCTAAATACATCTCTTATAGAAACTTGTTTTGAGATATTGCAACCGTTGTGATTATTTTGTTGATTTGAATTGTGCGAGATAATTTTGAAGGTTTGCTAATCATTCGCTAAGCACGAATTGTCATCTGCTCATCTCTCATCCGATGGCCAGGGAGACGGTGCGGACCCGTTGATTGTGGTTAAGCGTTTAATTTGCCATGACATTGGGCGATAATATGCCTTAAAATTACACGAAATTTAAATGGACTTATTCTTATAGATCTTTTCTGTGTTAATCATATATTATTATTTATAGATTATTTTTAAAATATTGAAATCCCTCCAAATAAGGTTAGTAGCAAAAATATAAATTCATGCCACCTGGTCAGACTTTCCCATAATATACACTGGATTTAACTATATACATCATTAGTTTGACATAGTGGTCATGTCACATTTCCTCCAAATTCCTTATTACGGAATCCAATGGCTAATATAACCAGAAATCGTCCTTAAATAAAAATCAATATATAGTTTAACGAGGACACGAACATTTTAAGAATCAATGATGTAAGCATTGAATTGTTTGCAATATTTACAGTCTACTAATTTTGTTTGGCTTAATTCTTACACACGCAACGGGATGGGGTAGTGTATATCTCTCGTATAGCTCTCGCAAGACTGCTGCTTTTATCACGAATGCAAAATCTGTCAAAATTCATTGCAACAAGGTCGAATCTATATACAAAATAATGTTATTTCATTCTGAACAATATCTAGAACCATGAAAAAAAAGTTCACATATACTGTAACTGAAGAACTAAGGAGCTATTCCATCCGAAAGTTTGGACGAATTATTGTTATAGCTAAACGGATTGAAATTGTCTCGGGATCTGCCACAATAAATATTAAAGACTACGAAACCAAACGAACAATTTCAAGATTAACCTTACAATGATATAGATATTATAGTATTATGGTTATAATAATTTGTCATGAAAACAAAACTTAAAGTGTTGATTTGAACAGTCCACAATGAAAACAATGTCACTTTGTTGTTATATATCTCTTTTTTTTCCCACTCACTCTCTGCTGAGGATAGGCCTATTTTTAATTATATGTTAATAATTGAAAAAGAATACATTATTGTGAACGGATAACTGAAAGGGATTGAGTAAATTTCAAAACAAGAGCAATTATATCAAGATTAATAAAATTATATTGTTCTAACAGTAAAAACAAACTACTGAAAGTTTCAGATCAAATGGAAGTCATTTACTACCTTAAAACAGTGTGTAACAAACAATGCCAAGCATACAGCCGAACACCAGTACCCTTCTGCTGATAACCCACCAGGCCGCTAGAGACGGGAACTTGTACAACAGGAAATGGGTGTTGTGGAAGGCACATGGTTTATAAACCATCCTGTGTTGGTTTATAGATTTTGAGTATGAAATCATTGATATCTCGAAGTAAAGCAAGCAATTAGCTTGCAATTTTGAAGAGATACCAGACTGACCTAAGTGTTTATAATTATGTGTTGGCAAAATAAGCTAAATCGAATAAATGTGATTTGAATATCACTCAATGTTACTACATCCCTTTAAATATAAAGACGAATGATAGAGGAACAGTCGGCCAAGATATATCACTTTTGACCAGTTAGTCAGGCTTGGGTGAAGCATGAGATGAGAAGAGAGAAAGAAAGTTTTTCTAGAATTAGAATGTGCAATGTATGCGATATAGCACAGTACAGGATACGTGCATACAGTGGACACGGTACGGGGTGCCCACGCTTGTGACGTCATAATCTCGACGCCCTTGCGGCGTGTACCGCTGAAGCCTGAAAATGGGGCCCTTCTTTGAAAGGTGATAACTCCCGATCTAAAACAGATATTGACAAGGGTTTAGATATTCTGAATCAGTAAAGATTTTTCGTTGCAGTGGTATGAGTTTGTTGCCAATTAAAAACAGTTTTGACTCTCCAGTTGTTCTACCTTTAATGTGAGTAAAACACATATCAAAGTGTGCTCAAGGAAATACCCTGAATTTAAAGTTGTACCATTTTATAAATTAAAAACGGATAATGAAAATGAACGTAAAGCAAAAGAAAAATGTTTCATTGATTCATTTAAGACAGAACTAAATAGGCCATAGCAGTTTGTTTATTTATTCGATTCTAAATTTCATGACAATCCAAATGATCTATTGTAAATATGTACAAAATATTGTTAAATGATTGTGAGGTATCTTTATATGACGTAATAATATGTTGTATAATGATTAGGTTGCTAAGCAACGCGCTTGTTTTGCGCTCATCTAGCGCCAGCACGCAAGTGTAAATGTTGTGTTATGATTTTTAAAAGATTTGTGTTTCACTTTCACTTTCTGAAGAAAATAAAGAAACCGGTTAAAGTGGAAAAGATTTGCCTACACGACTATTCTTCCAGAATTTTTGTTTAATTTATATATATATATTATATATATATATACATATATATCGTTATGTAAAATAATGCTTTTAACGTAAGCCTTGTAGCTCGAGTATTGTTAAAACAATAATTATAACGTCATCACCAGTCAATGGCAAGAAATAATGAATCTGATTAAATGCATTATTACCATAAGTATTGTACCTAATATGTCTTGTTGTACTATATCATGTATAATGAAGACAATAAAATAAAGAGATAAAATAAAATAAAATAAACTCAGGCTTTTGTATCGGGTGCCAATAGGCATACCTCTACCCAAGGCGCCATCCCGTATCCTGCGTACACTGGTCCACCTCGGTCTATCTGCAAGGTACAAACCTAAACTGATCACAAATATCACGAAAATAACAAGCCGATGTTTATATCGTCCTATCTTAGAGGATAAAAGACTCCTCCAAAGTCCTGTCATCATCAATGTTCCATTTGATAGCGGTTTCATAACTCTATCGACCACTTTCATAATTAAAAAAATATGTAATAATCCGTAAGTTCGTTACAAGCGTTTTGTAGGAGGTCCTGACACCATAACCAAGGTTCTACAAACAATATCTCATTTTTTAAAGCAGCAGAGGTACAAATCCGGAAATTCTTCCCAACTCCTACAAATAAGTCTTCATTTTAGTATGCAACAACGCTCCACATGCAAATGGGAAGGCCTTTTATATAAAGAGTGTTTGAATAGTTTACTTTGAAACCATTTGCCAAACGGATTTCGCTGTGTAAATTGAGTGTTTGTTCACGATAGCGTCTACTGTGATGTTGTAAAGAAGACCTTTCTCCTTCAGTATAGAAAGAGAACAACTTTCCTTGACTAACTCTGATGTTTTCTTTTGTAATCTCAGTTGCTTTCATTACTAAGGTTTCGTTATCCCTATAGATGATTTGAGGCTAGTTTTGGACGGCTTTGAGACGGTTTTGAAACTAGTCGCAGACCTCTGAGATAACTCCGCGACGTAAAACAAATTATAGGAGACGTCTCCGACTGTCTGAGTCGCAGAGATGTCTCCGCGACATGAATCGTTTTCCGTCGTGGAGTCGTCTCAGAGTAGAGACCTCCGAGACGGTCGTTTCCACGGCGCAAAAAACAAAACGACAACAACACAGAAACAACGATTGGAAACGTCACCGACTGTCCGAGTCGCAGAGACTTCTCTTCGAACAAAAACCGGATAAGAATTGCTCTCGTACAGAGGGGAAAAAAGTGGAAGGTGGGGGGTGTAACGACCGGTAATGTCGCAGCGACGCATAATGTCACACTGACGCATTCTGTGACGTCACTCCGAAAGACGTGATTCGAACCTCGGTCCGATCTGCATCAGTTTGTAAACAATTCAAACGATTTCAGTTATTTTCTCTTAAAAGGCAAAAAAAAAAAAAACAAAAACAAAAAAAAAAAAAAAAAAAAAAAAAAATGATAAGAATGGAACCGAGGTTCGAATCCCAGTCGAGAATTTTGGATGATAATGTCAAATGTTGGTATTATACGTAAATAATGCGTTTTTATTCGTCATGCGACATTACCGGTCGTAAACAGGCAAAATGGTGAAACATTTGTCACAAAAATCCCCCTCTCTCTCTCTCTCTCCCGCACCCTCCCCCCCCCCGCCCCCCCCCCCCCCCCCCCCCCCCCCCCCCCCCCCCCCTCCCCCCCCCCCCCTCCCCCCCCCCGCCCCCCCCCCCCCCCCCCCGCCCCCCCCCCCTCCTCTCTCTCCCTATCTCTCTTCTCTCTCTCTCTCTCTCACTGTCTCCCTCTCTTTCTCTCTCTCTCTCTCTCTCTCTATTCCCCCTCTCTCTTTGTCTTTCTCCCCTCCCTCTCTCTCTATTTCTCTTTCTCTATATATTTCTGTCTCTAACTATTTCTCTTCTTTTTTTCTATATCTACCCTTTTTTATATTCATATTATGAATGACAGCGCCGTAAAAACTAAAACAACAGCAACAATCCCTATTCATGTAAAGCCCATATAGTCCGGGCTAGAGACCATGTAACCTTGTTTTTTGATATATACAATGTTTTTTGATGGTTCTTTGTTCAATATCGAAGCCCGGTTGCTGATTCTCAAATCGATGGGTGCAGACGTTGTAAACTCTTCGAGCATTTTTCACAAATCGCGAAAATTCAAAATGGCCGCCAATGGCCGCCAAAATATTGAAAATGTAGTATTCAATGGTATTTCTGAGGTTTTTTTTTGTAGTTTCTTGTCATTCGGGTGTGCCGATCCAAATCCGCTGAGTGCCAGTCGCGACTCTGCAGATTTTAACGCAAATCGCTAAAATTCAAAATGCGCCAAAACTGGAAATCAGTATTCAAGGGTATTTCCGAGATTGTTTTGGTGGTTTCTTATCAATTCGAGGGTTGCTGATTCCAAATTCGATGAGTGCCAGCATGAACCCAACAGATTTTACGCAAATTGCTAAAATTCAAAATGGCTGCCAAAATGGCCGCCAAAAGTGAATATCAGTATTCCTAGGGTATTTCCGAGATTGTTTGGTGGCTTCTTATCAATTCGAGGTGCGTTTCAAATCTCAGCAAGTAGTTGGCATCAGCCAGCGAAACCCGAACCAGCACTTTTACAGTGCAAATGTAAAATTCAAAATGGCTGCCAAAATGGCCGCCAAAGTGAATATCCAGTTATTCTAGGGTATTTCCGAGATTTGTTTTGGTGGTTTCTTATCAATTCGAGGGTGCTGATTTCAAATTCGATGGAGTGCCAGCCACGAAACCAACAATTTTACGCAAATCGCTTAAATTCACAAATGGCTGCCAAAATGGCTGCCCTAATGACAATGCGTGTTATATGGGTATATTTCAAATATGTTTGGTGGTTTCTTGCCAATTCGAAGGCGCTGATTCCAAATCCAATGAGTACGGCACCCGAACACCCTACAGGATTTATTGAAACCCGCTAAGATTGTTCTGCCTAAAAATAAATATGTATTATTTCAGAGGTTGTTTAGTACGTGGTTTCTTGTCATTTGAGGGTGTGATTCCCAATCCGATGAGTGAAAACGTGAACCCCACTAATATCAAAACAGCCGCCAAGTGAAATGGAAAATGCGCATTTTATTGTTATCTAAGTTTTTTTTAGAATTCTTTTTTTTTTTTTTTTCAATTGAGAATTGCTGATTCAAAATCTAATGAGTTAGAGCTAGGCACAAAAAGCTAAGCATTTTGCGCAAATCGTCAATATTCGCTGGCTTCAGTATTTTCTATGTGATATCGAGGTTATTTTTATAGGATTTTTGGCAAGTTCATGGCTCTGATTCCAAAGTCGATGGGTACCGCGAGGCTTTCAGGGAAACCTTGATTTTATTTACGGAAATGACATGACAGGTGAAAACGGCCGACAGTCATGAAAAAGGCTTATTAATTACAAATGAAGCAAATTCATAAAAATGCCTATTTCATCGGTATTTTATGTTATCAAGTGGTTCTTGTCAATTTAAGGTAGGGCCCATTTGCTTCTCATTCAACATTACGCGCGGTCCTAGAAATAGAAGATTTACCATTTTCCTGATAGCAAAATGGGTCATGTGATTCAGATTTTTGCACGTTTTGTAAGACATGCAAAAGTATATTCATGTTCACTGCACTATTACAGACATAATACAATTTTTTATAATTTAAAGACTGGGTTTGTGAGTGATCCTGACACCAAACAATATTCTTGGATCCCCCCCGACAAAATAGAGGACTGTAAATAAAAATCTGGGTTTTCTCTTCTTTAACCCGTTCATGGTTTATTGAACAACAGGAGACACTTTACACTACATGATCGAACACGACTAAATAATATAAGTGTTTCTGATTAGATGCACGATATAGGCGTACATAAAAAAAGCATTCCTTTTGTACACGAACCTCTGTTTATTTGTCAGGCTCCCCGTAAGATTTGACTTATATCCTACCCATTTAGGTAATGGTGACCTTCGTGAAGCCGAATGCAAAAAGAATGACGACTGATCGAGGTAATGATTTTGATAAGGAAAAGCATCATGTTTGGAAAGACTTTTCGTGTGGTGTTGGGGGCCTCAATGGTTCAAAGCTGGTAACACGGTTAGCTTACCCTATGACAGTAAACAGCAAAAAGAGTCTCATAGCTTATTATTGGCAATAATTGGCCTAATAATAGATTAATGACTTGGGTCCAATTTCTTACCACTTTTCTTTCTTCTTTTCTTTCTTTCTTTTTGCCATGTGTATCTTTGAGGTTGGTACGTTCATACGGATTTGGAATCAGCGCCTTCGAATTTGCAAAAACCACCAAACACTTGTGCTACCCATTAACATGCATTTCAATTGGGCGGCCATTTGGTAGCCATTTTGAATTTTAGCGATTGGCGTAAAATAGTGATGTTGCGGTGGGCACTCATCGAATTGAATCAGCACCTTCGAATTGAAAGAAACCACCAAAACAATCTCGAATACCCTTGGAATACTGATTTCCAGTTTTGGCGCCATTGTTGCGCATTTTGAATTTAAGCGATTTGCGTAAAAATATGTTGGGTTCGCGTGCGACTCTTGATTTGGAATCAGCACCCTCGAATTGATAAGAAACCACCAAAACAATCTCGAAATACCCTATGGAATACTGATTTCACGTTTTGGCGCCATTTTTGGCAGCCATTTTGATTTTAGCGATTTGCGTAAAATCCGCGAGGTTTCGCGACTAACACTCAGCGGATTGGAATCAGCACACTCGAATTGACATAGAACCACCAAAACCTCAGAAATACCATTGGAATACTCATTTCATTTTTGCGCCATTTTGGCGGCCATTTTGAATTTTCGCGGGAATTTGTTGAAAAATGCTCAAGGTTTCGCGACTGGCACCCATCGGATTTGGAATCAGCACCCTCGAATTGACAAAGAACCATCAACAAACATTGTATATATAAAAAAAACAAGGTTCAAATATTTTCCTATGGTGCCTAGCCCGGACTAATATCTCTCCCCAATTTTGCTGTCACATGTCACAGGTATATCATTCCATTGATAAACAAAACAAAACAATATACGAATTTCACATTTTGTTTACATTCATGATAACGTTTCGTTCATAATTTTATCATCAAACAAAATTGTTTTCAATTAGTTTATGATTTTATTGTTGAAAATTCACATAACTTTCTATAAATTTCAGGATAACAGTATGCTATTCCCTGGCTCTCAACATGCTCAACAGAAATGTGCATTGTTTATGTTTTTACTTGTATTTATCTGTCAATCTACAAATAACAGGTTGGTTGATCAGCTTGAACTTTCTTACTCAACTATTATTCTGTTATGATTTATATGAAATATAAGCCACAGGAGGATTCTAATGCAACTTTTATCTCTTAACGACAATAAATTAGTTAATAAAATTAAAATATAATAATATCGTTTTATTTACCCAGGGTAGCCACTTCAGTTCTGACAACTGTTCTCCCAGCGGGCCCTGTATGATGTTATTATTACCCCTAAGCTCCCTATTAAAAGGCAACTTTAGGTACCATTTTTGTAAGTCTTTGGTATGACTCGGCCGGGTTTCGAACTCACGACCTTCCGTTCATGAAAGCAAGACAGGCTATCGTTTTACGGTCGCTCTAACCGATTGAGCTATCATGTCCGGTATAAATAACTATATGCAATTTAAAGGTAGATCATATTAACAATTTTTAAGACTGTTGCGGGGGATGAAATTAGAAACAAAGAGAATTTGGTGTACACATGTATACTGAAGATCTCCTGTTGGAGGTATCGAGACGTTAAAAGAGAATATTGAGTACCAATATAGAATTTAAATGTATTTTTTATTTTATCTAATTTCAGGTGCATATTTAATATTTCACACGAATCGATTGTTCTCATTATTTCAGTTATGAAGGAACTTTATAACTCTATGTCAAATTTCAGATTACTCGTGATTGTATAGTATAGTAGTATAGTATAGTTCGTCGGCTTGGAGCCAGAAGGGCGCTATTGCAGATCAAGGATGTTCTGTTTGGAGCCAGAAGGGCGCTATTACCATTGACTTTGTACAGCAATAACGCCCTTGTGGCTCCCAACAGACGAGTTTATATACCTCACTTTTAGAATGTTGAATAATCCTGTCCTCTGATTGGTCAAAAGCTTGGTCATGTCTACTACCATGCCCCCAAAACATCTCATCGGTCAAGAGTACTTGGATTTATGCCCGTTGCCACCCTCCCAACTAACAAACGGACGTTTTAAAAACGTTTTTAAAACGTTCCAAGTCAGTTTTTTGGACGTTTTGTGAAAACGTTTTATGGACGTCAAAATGTGGTAGGTTTTAGACGTTTTAAAACGTTTTATAAACGTTAAAAGAACCAGTAAAAAACCTTTAAAAACCTTTCGGAAGCTCGAGACGTAAAAAAAACCTTTTGAAAACGTTTTAAATATAGTAGGTTTTAGACGTTTTAAAAACGTTTTATAAACGTTAAAAGAACCAATCAAAAACCTTTAATAACCTTTCGGAAGCTCGAAACGTAAAAAAAAACTTTTTGAAAACGTTTTAAATATATCATGGACGTTGTTAGAACATGCAGAAAACCTTTTAAAATGTTTGGAACGTTCTTAAAACGTTTTTAAAACGTTAAAAGAACCTATCAAAAACCTTTAATAACCTTTCGGAAGCTCGAAACGTAAAAAAAAACTTTTTGAAAACGTTTTAAATATATCATGGACGTTGTTAGACATGCAGAAATATTAAAAATGTTTGGAACGTTGGTTAAAACGTTTTTAAAACGTTTAAAACCTTTAAATGTACTAATAAAAAAAACGTTTTAAAGAAGTCTAGAAAACCCTTTTATAGACCCTTTGGAAACCTCTTAAAATCTTGTGTAAAACAAATATAATAAATCAAATATGATTTATGGCACTCAACACCTTGGCCAGCCGTTTGTGGAATGCACTTAAGAGTGAAATTCTGCCACTAATCATGCTTAAAAGCAGACTTATTGGATATCATTAGGATTTAACAAGCAACGATGCTCATAAAATTTATAGTTTATTGAAAGTATTGTTTTGTGATGTTAGTTATTACTTTATTTGTTATGTTAGTACATTCAATTCTGATCATTTTTGTCTTTATAGTTTATGTGTGTTTCCAGAAACAATATTACAATAAAATGAAACACCAAAGAATGAATTTATTATGTTAAATGGAAATAATTTCAATAAAACACTTATTTGATAATGTCTAACTATTTATGCTAATACACCTTTTCATTTGTATAAAGGTCGCAATTTGGACGTATAAAAAACGTTCATAAACAGTTTAATAAAATAACTCTTAGTTATAAGTTTAAATTAAAAAACCGTTTGTGAAGTGTTGATACATCGTTACATTTGTTAACGTTCTGAAAATGCTTCTGTGTTTGCTGGGATGACGTCATCGATCAAATCCTCGGCACGCGGCTTCTTCGTTGATGTGTAAGAATCATCGTGATATTGATGATTTGAAATTACCGTAATAAAATTGAGTATGTATAAATATTAAAAATTATGTTATTCGTTTGTTGTTTTTTTTGCTGTTTTTTTTTAATGAATCGTGTAGCAGCATATATAAAAAACAAACAAATTTCAACTTTCAATATAGGATCGCCCTATAGTACTTTAGTGATCTTGTTTTTATTTGTAATTATTTGTTGCAGTAGAAAACAAAATTGATTCAGCTTCTGGTACTTGTTTTTAAAAACGTTATGGTACAAACGTCCAAACGTTTTGTAAAGGTCCTTATATACAACGTTTGTAAAGCGTCCTATACCAAACGTTTTGGTAAACGTCCTATACAAAACGTTTGATTTCGTAAGTCAAAAAAAACTTTTTCACACGTTCTTCAAAAACCTAAACTTGACATAAATGAGAAGTCCAACTTTAACGTTATATAAACGTTTTTAAAAAACGTTCATGTTAGGACGAGACGTACAGGACCTAAAAAGAACATTTGATACGTTACTGAAACGTTCTGTGTTTGCTGGGTCTGGATGCCCCTTAGCAACGGGCATAGTGCGATCCCCATTTTGTTTACGTGCATAAGGCTGCTTTGCGCGATGCGATGATTTCAGATACCATAATTGGCAGCGCGATTTGGTGGCTAATTTAGTTAGTTAGTCTAAATTAGACCATGTATGTTAATTTTAGATAACCTTGTTTTTCGGCATATAAACGATATATTGACTGCTTTTATTTTCGGGACATGGTCGTTTCTAGACTGCTCTCGGGAACTTCCGAATCTGCCATAACCCGCGACCTGCGGTCTTGCGTTATAGCAGATGCGAAATTTCCCTTGAGCAGTCTAGAAACGGCCATGCCCCTCAAAGCAGTCAATATACCTATAATAGTATAGTTATAGTAGTGTATAAACACAGATAATTATTCTGAGCTGTCTTAGTGGTAACATCTCTTCAAAAGTCACCCGCATCTATTAATAGCAGTCAGTTATATTATAGGCTCAGCAAAGGTAATTGCAAAACCATAAAAGCCACCTGTCTACAATGGTCACTTTTCTTTTATACACACGCTCTACTATTATGTTTAAATTGTACAGTAATAAATTATTCAAACTAGTTCAAATTCAAGTTTTATTTATACCATGCACAAAGCAATATCGGCTGAACCATGTCATTACCTTTTTTGTTAAGAAAATTATAAAACAATCTAGGTTTCATTAATTAATTCGGTTCTTCATTTAAAAAAAATTAAAAAATCTTGAGTGCACACTGCTAGCTTGAAGGAGCGCAGTGACCAATATCTAGTCTTCTTGCAACTTTATGCAGGCGTTTCTTTATATAATCGTAGAATGCGTAGTCGTATTTCATCCGTTGTTTTAAAATAGAGTATGTTTTTTGAGAAGGGGGCTTCTTGAAACTTGTTTTTGTCCTCTCCATTGAATCACCTGTAATGTGAGAATAGAGAGAGCCAGAAAGTGAAAGAGTTAGACAGATGGAATGACAGAAAGATAGAGAAAAGGAGAAAGATAGAGAAAAGGAGAAACATAACAATTATTATTTGAGCAGTTAAAAAACATGAAAAGAGGGACTACAATGTTTTATCTAAAGAAGAATGCAATCAAGTAATGTACATCCATCATCAAAGCAATAAATAAATACTTTATCAGCGAAAAATATTCTTCTTTCATGACGCTTAATGATTCCAGGACAAATAAATAAATAAATAAATAAATGATCCCAACAACGATCATGGGGCTAATTATCCTCGGGGTAAGGCGTCTTCTCCAATCAAAAGGCGTCAGTTTCCCGCGGCTTCCTGGGAGAGATTCGGCTTTCAGGTTTTAACATGTTTAACGTGTTTAAGCCGTATTAAGATTTCGGGGTTCTATTCAAAAGCCGATAAATCGTCTTTTTGAACAAAAGCCGCTGGAAACTGACGCCTTTTGATTGGAGAAAACGCCTAACTATCATAACGGCAGATATCCAATGGCTGATTGTCATGAGGGTAATTGTCCTAACGGCAGATATCCAGGGGGAGTTGTCACGAGGACAGTTATCCTTAGGGGATAGTTTCTCCAGGGGTAGAAGTCCGGGGGTATACGATGATTTTGATATACTTTCACTTTTAACAGCGCTTTTATTACTACAGTTTTCATTTTTTCAAGAAAAATTCAAACATGCAATCCATACCTTTGCTCTCTTCGTATATTCTTACTGCTCCTCCAAATGTTTGTGGAAGTAGTTTCTCAAAAACGGCCATCGACAGATCATATTCTTCCATCAAACCAATCACTAAAAACTTCTCTACGTTGAGTTTGGCTTGTTCCAGAGCAAAAGCGGGATCGTTACTGTTAAAGAGAGAGAGAAAGAGAGAGAGAAAGAGAGAGAGAGAAAGAGAGAAAGAGACAGAGAGAGAGATAGATAGAGAGAGAGAGAGAGAGAGAGAGAGAGAGAAGGTAATATATTTCTTTCTTTTTTAAGAAAGAACTAAAACATCTAATGCGTGGACGTAATTACAACATTTGAATGAAATAAATCATTTTGATTTGCATACATTTGAATGAAATTGACCATTCTATATGATATTTCGATGGCATTAAATTATTTGTTTGTGATATTTAAATTAATCATTTGATAATGAAATTAAAATGACATTAATAATTTAATTGTGATATTTGAACGAATTTTGATGGTGGTTTTTGAATGACATTAATCAATTTCATTGTGACATTTGAGTGAAATCAAATAACTTTATCATTGTATATTGTGATATTTGAATGAAATTCATCATTTGATAATGGCATTTCAATGACATTAAATCGTTTTATTGTGATATTCGAATGAAATTAAATTATATACCTGCATCTTTCTTCATAACCACAGAACGATGTGACGTACAAGTTACGATATAAAGTGTTTGTACAGTCCTGGCGGTCCTTTTCTATGCAATCATCTAATGTCTGAGGAAAAAGAAGGAGTGAAACAAGGAAAGACGGCTATACAGAGTGAGTCAATAAAAATGTCCCGTCATTTTGACGGTGTCTTGTGAAAATTATGAACATTCATTCATGGGTTTCATATTATGTATTGGTAAAATCGTCCTAATGGCATTATGTTGGTACCATTTTTATTTGGATCTTTGCACGAATGACTGAATAACAGACAATCTTCAGAAGACAGTAATAGTGCAGTCAGACCGGCCAGACCGACCTCAATCCGACTAAAATTGAATGAAAATTTCAAAATCGGGAACCGATGCAAGCCCGGCACTAAAACCGACAACCCCGATTCTCCCTGGAACCCTCCCCGATTCTTTTAGGACCCCTCCCCGATTGCACACTGAATTCTCTTTGTTTCGTTTTGTTTTGATTTGTATTCATCCAATGAATTAAATTTGGATAGACGTTGATGGGTTCTTAATCAATATTATATTATTTTTATGTTATTATGCGCTTATCAAGGATTTCGCAACAGGGCCGGAACTGATTTTGACGCCCCATGTAAATTCCAAAGGATAACCCCCTCCTCAACAATAAAACGTAAGTCTACAGCTAAAATGTACAATGAGATGGTATATAAAGCTCCTCTTTCAAAGTAAATTATCTGGGTTTTTATTTTATTTTTTATTTTAATTTGTCTTATTGATATAATCACAACAAAACACTTCACATTAATTTCATATTTTGTTTATTTTTAAATAGCGTTTTCATGAAGAAAAAAGTAATAATGTATAACCTTTGATAAGAAGAATGTGAGCGTGAAGGGTAAGAAACAAATTGTATCTAATAATGACCGCGAGAGTAAAGAATACTAAAACTCTTTGGGATTCAATTTATTATCTTGTTCACGAAGTGTAATGTGAGCAGGAGCTGAAATTCTCAGGAACAGAATGTAATTACCCTTTGGAAAAATGATGCAAGCGCGAAGCGCAAGCAAATTATTTACTATGACCCGAAAGCATGGAAATTCAAGCACTTTTGGGTTCAATTCTTTCATGAATATAGAATCATTTTTTTTGCAATTTTAATTGCAAAAAATGATTTTATATTCATGAAAAGATGAAAGATATTCATGAATTGATCTTTCACGGAGGTGCAACCTCCAGTGAAAGATCAATTTCACGCCCTCAATTTTCTGATCAATGATTTAGCGCCCGTAGTTTCAAGTAAATTTGGCGCCGTTAATTTCAAAAGTACTTTGGGCGCCTATGAGTTCAAGTCATTTTGACAACCTCTAATTTAAGATCAAGGTTGGCGCCTCTTAAGTTTAAGATCAATTTGTTGCCCCCTTAGTTAAAGCGATTTGGCCCCCTCTTTGATTTTAAAATAATTTGGCGCCCCTAAGTTTAAGATCAAGGCATCCTCTCATGTCACGTCAATTTTGGCAGCTCCATAAGTTTGAGATATATTCGGCACCCATAGTTTGATCGATTTGAAGCCCCTAAGTAAGATGGAATTGGCTCCCTCAACTATAGATCACTTTGGACCCCTAAGTTTGAGATCAATTTTCCGCACTTAATTTCAAGTTCCATATGGTGCCTAAGTTAGAGATCAATTTAGAACACTTCCACTATTTTTTAAAATTTATTTATTTCCCTTTTTTTTCCCTTTCGTCGTCATCTCTCTCTAGCCTATATATATATATTTTCCTTTTCTTTTATTTTTCTCTTCGTTTATTTTTTTTTAATTTTCTTTCTCGTCTTTCATTTCTTCCTTTCCCCTTTTTCTTCCCATTTCAATGCCTCTTCACGCCCATCCGTTTGACTCCGTTGCCCCCGGCTCCTTCCCAAAGTACGGGGATGTATTAGCCATATGATTTGTATTGCAAACATCTAACAGAAAACCATAGAGCAACTGGAAAGCATTTTTAAATGTTAAAATGATTATCCTATGCGCCCCGAATCTATTTAGCATTTTGGTTTGACATCGTTTTCTTGTCGTCTCAATACAGCCCCTCTGCGGTTTGGTTATCGGAGATGGAGGCGCTTCGTTCGGTATTGAGTCGGGAAGAAAGTCTCTATCATTACCCCATCGATGTTGAATCGGGATTAGTTCGGCCGATAGCAATTTGACTGAACTTGGTATTGAAACCGACCACATTCCGATCTTTTATTCCGAACCGAAATCGAACCCATACCGAATGCTCCCCGCTCTTCTCGAACTGACCCGACTCGTCTCCGACAGCTCCCTGACGAATGGTCGGGGAGAGATCTTTCGAGCATGCTTGAAAGATTCCACCCCGACCCTTTCTTCAAACCGATACCAGACTGATTTTAAACGATAATTCCGACCTCATATCGACGTTAAACTGACAACAGACCGAACCCTGCCATATTCATCCTGATGGCTGCCGAATTCATCCCGATTGGCACGAAAGTGTTTTGGGGTGATCGGTTTGAGGTCGGTCTGCCGGTGTGACTCTACCATAAGATCGCATTTGCGCCAAGTGGCTGGTTGAATAAGCAAATGTTGACAGAATATGTGTAAACACTTACCCAAACACCCTCTCACCACACATACACACCCACACACACACCCATCCTCCCTCACACAAAAGCACATCACTACACACGCACCCACACACACATTAAACAATTCACAATTAAATGTCCTATTTGACATTCTGTTTACCAAGACCATCTCTGAATGTTTGGGACGTATTAATTCCGTAACAACTGTTTGTGAGTGTGAGTGATGGTGTGTGTGTATGTGTGCGGGTGTGTTTGTTGAGGGTGTGGGGGTGTGTGTGTGCTGGTATGGATGAGATAGGGTATGTGCGTTTATATGTGTGTGTGGAGGGTGTATGTGGGTATGTGTGCGGTGACGATGTGTGTGTGTATGTGCTGCTTGTATGTGTAAATGAGGGTACGTGTGGGTGTGTGCCTTTGTGCGTGCACAAAAGTAATGACTTCTCAATTTGGTTAATCTTCACCCAGCCACTTGGTGCAAGTGAGATCTTACCGTCTTCTGAAGATTATTATTATTATTCAGTCATGCTTGCAAAGATCCATATGGAAATTGTACCGACATGTGCGAGGATGATGACTCTACCAAGACACATCATGAAACCCATGATTCAATATTCATACTTTTCATTAGACAATTTAAAAATGATGGGACATTTTTATTGACTCACTCTGTATATTCTCTCTTTTTTCATTCATTTGTACAAAAATGTCGATAATGCTCCCTTTTGATTTTTTTTTTTCTATTGTGAAATCTTTGCTCTATATTGGTTATAGACAAAATGGAATTAGACCATGTTTGATTAGGCTAGACGGACATTATTTAAAGTGGGTTTAGACCAATTGGTAAGTTACCGTGCAAACATATCCAAAAGTGACGGAGAAACACCCCGTCTATTTCTAATAAACAGCGGATTGACTGTTCTGATCGAAAATGTCAACACCTTAAAAACAAAATAAAACAAATTACCCGAAAGATATTTCTGAATCAATATACAATAGTCTCTCTCTCCCCAGGAAATATTCAAAATCCTCAAAAAGGATTTCGGTTATCAAAGTTCCCCGAAATCTGAAGCCCCCATGATTAATAAATTCATTTGGATACGCCCCTGGTTGGTCACTCAAAGACAAAAATGTTAACCATGCGCGTCCACACATCCTGAAAATTGACCCTAAACGTCTCATTGTACAAAGTCAATTTTGCACCCCTATTCGACATCAGACTGGAAAACATACCCTAAATGGCGTAAACTTCGTGAAATTTTGTGCCTAAAACAGCAATTTGGTCTCAAAATGGCTATTGAAGTTGAAACACACCTAAACGTCGACGACGCTGGAAGGCTAAAAAACAGACACTTTTGGACGCTTTTGGGGGACACGCAGGAGTAGCACATAATGTTGTGAGTGACCCCCCCCCCCCCCCCCCCCCCCCCGCCCGGGATACGCCATTGTACCTCATTGGGCAGCGCCATTCTGGGGCCTAGTTTCTTGATGAGTTCTTCCTTGCCCATATCCATGTCCCCGTTCCTCATGAAGTAGAAATGTGATCCGAACCGTTCGACAGGATCTCGGATCATACTCATCATGATTGGTTTCTTCGGCGAACTTATTCAGGTATTGAATAAATAGAGTCAAAATTTAGAATGGCAAATCTTTTTTTAAATAAAAACAAATATTTATCAGAGAGATTTATACAGATTTATCTGTAGAGCCCTCAAATGTCAAGATCGCCCACTAATGTTACTGTAAGCTTGTCATTTGAATACGGGTTTAAGGTGGTATCTCTCTGCAACTCGGAAACTAGGAGTTGTCTCCGATAATATTTTTCCCGTCTCGGAGACCGTCTCCGCTACGAAAAACAAAAATCACATTCAGGCGACTCATGTGACGTCGCAGAGACTCATGAAACGTTGCACAGACTCAGGAAACGTTTCTGTGTCGTTTCTGGGACGTCTCTGCGACCAGTTTCAAAACCTTCTCAACCTGTCCTAAACTCGAATCCTGACAAATGGGATAGCATCATTAGTCTACCTGGTTCGAGTAGGTTATAAAATGGCGTGTGTTGCTGTGTTAGACAAGCACAATACAAAAGTACATGTATCCCAAATGTAACAGTGTCGGCCAAACTCTGTGATGGTTAAAGCGCTCTACTTTGGATCCAAAAGATAATTATGCTATCTCTTCCGATTCCATAAAATAAACGAAAATAATACCTCCAAATGCCTATTCAAATTCTGCTCTTTAATCTTTCAATTTACATTAAAGGGGAAGTTCACCCTGGAATTTTAGTGGTTTAAAAAAATGCAGAAAAGTAAAAGAAAAATATGAGTGAAGGTTCGAAGAAAATCGAACAAAAAATAATAAAGTTATGAATATTTAAACTTTCGATTCTGTGACGTCACGTGCGAGCAGCTCTCCTATGTGTTATGTAATGTAAATTCCATAAAGTGTCATTTTTTTCAGAAGAATATTATTTATTTCACCTGTGCGGTAGATTTATCATCAAACATATATTCATATGCATGCTAATATCAATTTAGCCCACTCTATTATTAAGAACCATGACAAAAAGACAAATTTATGGAATTTACATACACAACACATGGGATAGCTGCTCGCACGTGACGTCACAGAATCAAAACTTTAAATATACATAACTTCTCTATTTTTTGGTCGATTTTCTTTAAACTTTCACTCATATTTTTCTTTTATTTTTCTGCATTTTTTGAAGCCACTAAACTTCCAGGGTGAACTTCCCCTTTATGTTTGAGAGGCATACACTCGAGTAACAAATTTGTCATAATATTGACCAAAGTACACTCATACTATGAGTGTTGCATTTTTACCTTTGTTATAAAGGGCTGTGATCCAAAGTTCAGGGGATTTTGAAATTAGTGGGCTAATTGACATTTGCAGGCTCTTCATGGTATGTAAACATAATTAATTGGTAATAATATATCAAAGTCACATGATAAATTAAATGGTGTCCTTGGAGAGGAAAGTTAAGTTTGTTCAGTCACAAATTATGATGGTTGTTGCCGACTGTAAAGTGAAACAGTTTTAGTTGTCCTATTCTATTTCATAATTATTTTTGTAATGGTATCCATTCTATTTCCCCCTATGTATTAAAAACAACTAAATTCACAGCAGACCTCCCAATTATTTATCTCAAGATATATATATATATATATATTACCAGACGCAGTTATAGGAATAATATTATGTATTAAGTTAATTTTCACCGTTCGACACCTGATAATTACAATAAGATAGGATCACGCATATATAAGCAAGAATAGTTTTTTAAATTTAAATGTTAAAATAAAATTGCGCAGAATGAGTGCGTAAGATTTGTAATGATGCAATAAATTTGCCTATGAAAGGGATTGCTCATTCCCTGCCCCAAAAAACAACACAGAGTCAATCACAGTGTGACCATACTGTGGAAACATTGTGAAAATTGGCCAACCCACACAGTCGACTCAGTTAACAAACTGTCAGAGTTCTTCACAGGGTGGCGACTGTATGGATTTGGCCCATTTTCACAGTGTCGGTACTGGATGAAAAAGTACGGCACAATGTGACCATACTGTGTTAAAGTGTGTTCACACTGTGGGACACTGTGTTCTTCCCCGGCAGGGATTAGCACTTCATCTGTGTTCTGTTTAAAGGTTTGTCTCATGTGCACCTCACCAATAATCTTGAGTGGACAAAGTTTTAAATGGAAGTTGTTTACTTGCAATAACAACAGTCATGCATTCAGGGCAATTCCTTTGAAGGTGAAAACACTCTTTGCTCTGTTCTGCGCAATTTTATTTTGACAATTTAATTTCAAACTCTTTTTGCTCATGATTTGCGTCGATCTTTCATATTGTATTATGTGTTATAGGAAACAAGAAAAATTAAACTTTAAAATCATTATTTTATTATCTCATGCGTTATTTGCTTTCACGAAGGAAAAAAAAGTGAGTCCCGGTTAACTTTTGTTGGTTGTGCACAGCACAATTTTAAAACAAAATGTCACTCCAATTTAAAACATGCTCCACTCACCCATACATATCAATATATCGGTAGTGACCATGTAGGATAGCACCCGCTTCGGCGTCCTGTAATTTAGCATCCATACGGTCCCTCTGAAAATGAAACATTACTAACAAAATAACAATAATGAACAACATTGTCTAAATTTATTATGTTTTTTTTTTTCTTATAGGGGAAAGCAAAAATGACCCCTCTTATAATCATTTTCTTCATTAAAGAGTTAATAAACATGTTCTTAAGATCTATTTTATATGTGACATTTTAGTTTCATGCAGTAGCCTACGGTTCTCTGTGAATTTACTGTTGATAAATGTACATGGAAGATTTGACCGAGATAAGTATGTATGTTATCATAGAAAGGTACTTCATTAGAATATTTCAATATGTTAATGATCGACCTTTTTCAATGACCCGCCTTGACCACTGTGTGGTTTCTCACTTGCCATGAGACGTCGAGACGGGTTCGAGACTAGTTTGAGACGGGTTTGAGACAAGTCGTGGAGAGGTCTCCGAGACGTCTCCTAAGTCTCTGCGACGTCTCACGAGTCGAGGGAAAAATCAAACATGTTCATATCTACGAGATTTTTTTTTCCGATCTCAAAGACGTCTCAGAGACGTATAAGAGTCTTGGAAAAGTATCCAAGTCTTTGAGTCTCGGAGACGTCACCTCAAGTGAGATATCACCTCAAGTGAGATATCACCTTTAGACTTATTGAAAACTCCAAAATATAAACCAGCTACACTTTTACACATCTATATATTTTCAATTTTCAGATTATCATACATTTCTTTAAAGGGAATCTCGTGTAGGGCCTAGTGGGAGGGTGAGGGAAAGATGAAGAAAATTATTGTGAACTTTTTTGTTATTTTCATGCTATTCGGGAAGAATATCATGATAAAAAGCTCCACAATAAAATATTCCTCTTCATTGCCCTAATAGTCATAATATGACCCATTATATACCGAAACAGCTGATATGTGTGGGTCCCGAACATTTTGTGTTGCCCCATATATGTATTTTTGTGTAAGTGCATGTGACTCGAAGCTGAATTGGGCAAATTTCTTATCATTTTAGCGTTTCCAAAACCTCACAGCACAAAATTATGCTTAGGTAAAATGTTATCAACCTTTCAAAATCACTTTTAGACATTGTCCTCCACATTTCAGTGTCATGACCAGAACACTTACTTTAAATCGGCCATAATAATCAGGACTTGAGTCTTACCATTTTCAGCGGTAGGTTATCTTCCAACATGTAATCGATATTGACGGTGGATCCAAAATGGTGGACTTCACGTAGTTTCATAGAAGTCCATACAAACGTTCGGCTCCCAGATTTCGGCATGCTTATGTACATAACAGTCTTGTTCTGAAATAAGAGAAAAGGAGAATAAATATTTTAAAATATACATAATTTAACTGTAATCTAGCTTCATAATTAAAGAAACCTTTATGTTCCCACATTTGGGCATGCGCACGTATTAAAAAAGTCATTCTGATATAAAAGCAGTGCGAATTTATCATTTGAAATTATACTCATATTCTAATTATGCAACATTTTTATTTTGATAAAGAATGTAAAAATATATTAACCGTAAGTTACAATCTTCTAAAAGATTGTATTTTCCCCCCATATTTTCTTCGTTACCTTTCAGAAATATCAAAATCTGTGTACAAAACAAATGGACAGTTGTAAAAAAAAAAAAGAAAACAGAAAAAAAAACAAAAAAATGTGAAGCAATTTTGCCAATTAGAGGACCCCCTGGGAAGGAAATGACGACTTTTCAAACTATTATAATTTTCTTATTTTTATAACCAATTTTGATGGAATTTTTTGTTTAAATGATCCTCTCGTTTTTTCTTTTTCTCATAGGATAGAATCTCTTTTTGGGTATGGATTTGTTTAAAGGGAGTACGAACTAGCAGCCTTGCATAGCACTACCTCAAGTCCTCAACAACTTGATTCTGCCCCGATTCCTAACACACAATGCAACATCCTGATAGTGTATTCTTATAATTCAGGCCCATTAGAATGAAACACAGTCACTTTTCACTACTCAATATATTCAAACCATGACAATTATGTTGCGTTGTAACGAAACACATGTACTTCCCCTCAAAACATTTTAGTTTTCCAATACAAATTAAATTGTAGGTTAATTTGACACCATTTTGTTAATAGTTATCTCAAAAGGTACATTTTAAGACTAGCTGTTAATAACACACAATCAATGAGATTGTTGCTGAGTTCGCTCTCCCTTTAAGAGATAATTATATATTATCTTGACGTTTATTTACCTTGGAATATACTGGCTTTCCGTAGACCGACAGCTTACTTTCAAAGCTACCGCCCGTGTCGTCTGAACAGTCGTATACCGGCCCATCAGAACCGTGGTCGTTTAGGCGATGGTCATCCTGCTCGATTAGCGATTCAAGCTGAACGGCGTGGGGTCGACCGGGGAGGTTTATTCGAGATGATGCATGGGGAGGTCGTTCTATATCAGATACCTCTCTGTCGGAAACTTTTAAAACTTCGGGAACTTTCCCTTGTATATTGAAGCCATGTCTGCCGAGGGGTCTTTGTAGATTTTTCGTCCCTGTAACTGCCAGAAAGAAATACATTTTATCAGAGAGTGGGAATGTCATGTGCCCTGTAACTAAAGAGTCATGATCAACTGCAAATTTGAAACACCTATTTTGATTGGTTCACATTGGGACTTTAATGCAAAATTTCGCACAACAATGAGCCTGACTGCATGGTCACAATCGATTCACTTTTTTCTTAGTTCTGTTAATAGCTTATTTATAGGCGTTAACTTTTGTTACATGACTTGACGAAAAAGAATGCTGAAGCCAAGAGTTATGCTCATACCAACTAATGTATATTTGTATAAGTATTCTGAAGCATTTGTATTGTTTGCTTGACATTTGTATTGTCGCAAATTCACATAATTCATATTGACTTTTTTCTCCAAGCGGTTCAACTACTAGGTATATATTATCATGCATCAGTTATAAAAAAATAATAATAACGAAAAATAAAAAGAAAAAGGCAAGAAAAAAGCAGTGTCTTTTACTGAAATCTATTTTGTCATTTTAAGTGAATTTCCCGCTCAGATTTGAACAAGTTACAATGAAATTATAATTAATATGCATGAATCGGACGAAAAGTACTGTTGAATAATTATTAGCATAAACACTCAAATAGAAATACAGTTGACATTTTGAAAGATATTGATTCTATGGTCGTCTTTTGGATACTGTCAAAAGTTTTACAACATCGCTAAAATTACGCGTACTTTTAATTTCTTTTGAATTTTACCAGCCTTAAAAAAAAAAAACAAAAAACAAAAAACAAACAAACATCATATTTCATAACTGCTGCTGCGCGACATGACTATGTTTCTTTGACAAGAGCTATAAAAACTTAAAACCCCCCTCCCAACATTTCATTTGGGGGCCTTTGATCTTTTGTTTTTGCTTTGTTTATGGATTGGGAATACTGCTCTCAAGAATAGTCTATAGGAATGAAAAGGGACAAATCCCCCCTTTCAGAATATGCCATACAATTCTTGTATGGCCTTAAATGAAATATAACAACATGATTATAAATGAATTGTAATTTTGCCGTTCTAGCAGCAAGTTTTTGCTCCGGCTTTAATTTTTTCAATATGTTTGTCCCTGCTTTTACTTTTCGGGATCCTTGCTACATCTTGAACATTCTTCCAACGTTTCACGGGGATTTTTTTTTCCAAAAAGTTTTGTCAACCCCCATGATGCCCATTTTTGTCATTTTTTCTCATTTTGGGGCCCCTTTTTTGTTTATCCGGCCGATCAAGCCCCCCCCCCCCACCCACTCCTACCCCCAGGAAACGTGTCTGAGATGTAGTGTTTATAATGTTCTTTAAGTTAAGTCCAAATTAATGGGGACAGGATTAGGTCTCTTGTCTAGGGGAGGGGTTGAAGTAAAAAGTGTGATTGGTTAAAATTCGGAATATTTTATTTCACCTTTATGCTAAAAACAAAATAAATAAAAAACAACCTTTAAAGTTTAACCCTTAAATAAAAAACAACCTTTAACCCTTAATTGTCATCATTTTCCCCTAATTCATTTTTTGACCTTGATGACAAGGTTCTGAATGGTGACTATAGATAATATTTTTTTATTGACCCCCCAAAATAAGAAAAAATGACAAAAATTACCATCTTGAGGGGTGACAAACTTTTGTAGACGAAAAATCCCCGGGAAGGGTTGAGGGAACATCCAAGATGTAGCCAGGATCCCGAAAATTGAAAGCGGTGACGCACATATTCAAGAAATTAAAGCCAGAGCAACATAATTTCGCTGGATCCAGAAAAATAAATTCCCCCTTTAGAATTTAAAAAATGCACGAATTTTATCTATGTTGCCCTACGTTTCAAAAGATGCCAACACAACGGAATACAATGTAATTAGAAAATTAGAAATTAAAATGCGAATAAAGCAAATATAATTAAAACAGCTGAAAATGTCTTGTTCACAAGAGAAAGAAATATTGATTTGAATGCATTCCCAAAATTGAATGGCGGACCAAAACACTCTCTCATGAGAAGTCATTTGGTTCAGCTTTTTTAACTATTTGTGTTATTTGCTTTCTAATTTCTAATGGTCTATTTATTCCTTATACTTATGCATGGTCAATTTTGAATTGACCATGCATACATGTTGTAATCATGGAACTCCAAGACAAACCAGAGTGACAGTCCGACCATTTTAAACAAACATACTTGCAGAAGTGCCTGCTGATCTCCGAAGCAAACGGAGGAAGAAGAAGAAGAAGAAGTAAGTGTAAGTGATTATTCACTAGTGTTGGCATCTGAGGGTACATATAAATATGATTTAAAATAAAGAAGATATATTTCTCACCCTGTCTTTCTCTTGTGTTGTCTCTTATTTCTTTTCTATTCCACGTGTATGCCACTGGGCCAACAGCAATATACAAGGCAGAACACACTACAAACAGCAAAATGATGCTTCGAAGTTTCCATATACTTGTAGCCATATTCACTGAAGACAGTCACTCATCATCAACACACGAAAAGAAATATCGGCGGAAATTTTCCCACGGTAAAGTGTTCGTAATCTGGTTTCTGCAGACGTTTATCTATTACGATTCTTCTTCCAGAGCAAGTACAGTCATCTCAGTATTCTTATATTATACAAGCTCCTTTATTCCCTGAATATTACAATCATGTCAACTAATCTATTTACCTCAGGTAGAATTTACGCCACCATCCGAAAATGCAATCCGTCTTGTATAATCTTTCTTGGTTTTCAATCTTTTAGTACTACAGGCATATGCGCGATAATAATGAGCTTTCGGGAACACTACGGTAGGTAACAAGACGGTGGGTTTAATCGACCGTACTGTCCTCGCACTCGCACTACCGTCGTGACTTGTATGCGCTTTCGCAGTCTGAGAAGAAGACGGTGAATAGCATTTTTGTGTATCTCCTCTTTATTTCTTCTTCTTTAAACAAATTCTTATGTATTTCTTTGTTATATCCTTCTTTCCTCTTCTCTCCTATAAATTCTTATGTATTTCTTTGTTTATCCTTCTTTCCTCTTCTCTTCCATAAATTCTTATGTATTTCTTGTTTATCCTTCTTTCCTCTTCTCTCCTATTAGTTCTTATGTATTTCTTTGTTTCTATCCTTCTTTCCTCTTCTCTCCTATAAATTATTATGTATTTCTTTGTTTTATCCTTCTTTCCTCTTCTCTTCCAAAATTCTTATGTATTTCTTTGTTTATCTTCTTTCTCTTCTCTCCTAATAAATTCTTATGTATTTCTTGTTTATGCTCTTTTCTCCTATCTTCTATCATTCTTATGTATTTCTTTGTTTATCCTTCTTTTCTCTTCTCTCCTATAAATTCTTATGTTTTCTTTGTTTCTATCCTTCTTTCCTCTTCTCTCCTATAAATTCTTATGTATTTCTTTGTTTTTTCCTTCTTTCTCTTCTCTCCTATAAATTCTTATGTATTTCTTTGTTTTTATCCTTCTTTCCTCTTCTCTCCTATAAATTCTTTATGTATTTCTTTTTTTTATCTTCTTTTCTCTATCTTCTATCATTTCTTATGTATTTTTGTTTTATCCTTCTTTTTCTCTTCCTATTAATTCTTATGTATTTCTTTGTTTCTATCCTTCTTTCCTCTTCCTCCTTATGTATTTCTTTGTTTTATCCTCTTTTCTCTTCCTTCAATCATTTTTATGTATTTTTTTGTTTTATCCTTCTTTCTCTCTCTCCTATAAATTCTTATGTATTTCTTTGTTTTATCTTCTTTTCTCTCTCTCCTATAAATTTTATGTATTTTTGTTTTATCCTTCTTTCCTTCTCTCCTATAAATTATTAGTATTTCTTGTTTTTATCCTTCTTTCTCTTCTCTCCTATAAATTCTTATGTATTTCTTTGTTTTTATCTTCTTTCCTCTTCTCTCCTATAATTTTATGTATTCTTTTTTTTATCCTTCTTTCCTCTTCTCTCCTATAAATTCTTATGTATTTCTTTGTTTTTATCCTTCTTTCCTCTTCTCTCCTATAATTCTTATGTACTTCTTTGTTTTATCCTTCTTTTCTCTTCTCTTCAATCATTTCTTATGTATTTCTTTGTTTTATCCTTCTTTCTCTTCTCTCCTTATGTATTTCAGGACTAAATCACGAAAGATTACCTCTAACTCTACTCTCTACTCTCTATCTCGCCTATCAATTTTCTACTTTCTGTAACTCTTATTTCTCTTCTACTTTCTCAAACAGTCCTTTTTAGGACTAACCACATGGTGAACCGTAACTCATCATCGTATTCTATGTATTTCTTTGTTTATCCTTCTTTCTCTTCTCTCCTATTAATTCTTATGTATTTCTTTGTTTCTATCCTTCTTTCCTCTTCTCTCCTATAAATTCTATGTATTTCTTTCTTTTATCCTTTTTTCTCCTATCTCTATTATTTCTTATGTATTTCTTTGTTTTTATCCTTCTTTCTCTTCTCTCTATAATTCTTATATACTTCTTTGTTTTATCCTTCTTTTCTTCTTTCAATCATTTCTTATGTATTCTTGTTTTATCCTTCTTTCCTCTTCTCTATAAATTCTATGTATTCTTTGTTTTATCCTTCTTTCCTCTTCTCTCTATAAATTCTATGTATTTCTTTGTCTTATCCTTCTTTTCTCTCTCTTCAATCATTTCTTATGTATTTCTTTGTTTTGTCCTTTAACTTTCATTTCTATTTATATATCTTACTTCCATTTGCGCTTTATCATTGAAATTTATTTCTTTGATTATGTACATAAAACTACTGAGAATATGCCTCCGTAGTCATTCTACACCGTACGCTAATCGCTCGACTACCGTCCTGTTTGGGAGAAGACGGTAGCAAAAAGGGTTGCGCATGCGCAGTTCGATTTTTGCTCTGGGAGCTACCGTAGTCATGCTACCGTAGTGCTCCGAAAGCCGCTTAATTACACCGAGTACGGACTATATCAAGTTGTACAACGGTAAACACAATGAAAGCTTTTGTTAAGCACCTTACAAGAAACAAGTTCGGAGTAAACTGTGATGTATGAAGGGAGGTATTAGCATTTACCCTCACTGTTAGAAGAACAATCCGTAAAATACATTGGTACACAACCACTTTTATTAACGTAACAAAGGTTCTCCGGGTCGATAGGTAATAGCATGCGGCCATTCCCAATGGTGGTATGAAGATGTGTGGTAGGCGATGATGCTAGGAAGGCGCCACGGAATGAAGGAGAAATGGGCGGGTGTTACGGTGTGTATACTGGAACAAAGTGGAATGCTGGCTTCTCTTTTGTTTTGCTCCCACTCCCCTCCCCCCCTCTCCTCTCTCTCTCTCTCTCACACACACACACACACCACACACATAATCACCCACCCATTTTAACTTTCTCCTCTGACACTGACTTCCCCACCCTTATGTATCTCAATTCGTGTCCCATATTTTTCTTATTGTGTCTCTTACTTATCCATTATCATCAACTCACACACCCCCCTTTCTCTCTCTCTCTCCTCTCTAATTTCACCTCTTTCCTATCCAATCTACCCATATCGTTTTTATTTCTCTCTCTTTCTCTCTCCATCTAATCTCGTCTATCTTTTTCGTCGCTCTCTCTCTCTCTCTCTCTCTCCCTCCTCTTCTCTCACCATTTCTCTTCATCCCTCCCTCTCTCTCTCTCTTTCTCCCCTCCCTCTTTTCTCTCTCTCTCTCTCTCTCCCCTCTCATCCTCCCCCTCTCCCATGTCTCTCTCCCTCTCTCTCCCTCTGTCACTCGCTATCTCTCTCTCTTTCTCTCCTTGGTCTTACTGTTGACCTTTCCAAAGTCATATTTGCATATATTCATGAACGAGTAGAACCAGTTGTTTCAACCACTCTTCACTTTAAAATGCCCTTTTAAGTAGTCACGTCGGCGCAAATAAAGAGAAAGAGTTTGTTGACGGTAGTTCGCCCATCCCATTTCAGTCCCACATAACTATCTTCCACGGAGGTTGCCAAGAGTTTTTACCAATGTTTTGTTGGATATATGTGGGTTCACCACTACCACTACCAATGACAGACCCTGCATTTAAAAATAGGTGGGGGACGCAGCCGAAAATTTTCCGATTTTAACATGTCAGGCATGTCCCGTCAATGAGAGGTTTGCAAAAATGGGGGGGGGGGGGGGTCCCTATGCTAGTACCTGGATTTGTCACTGCACTAATTTTAAGAGTCCCTTGGAATAGAATAATATACCCGTTTAATCATGAATGTATATCAAAATTGTATGCACATCTTCTTCTTTCTTTTTTTTTTTCAACAGAAGTTGTTCTCAACTATACCTTCAAGATTGTCAGAGGCTTGCTAGACACAACAACAAATAATGTACGCAAATATGATTCCAAGTGTACTGTATTTTATTTAATACATTAATTTGAAAGTTGTATTACAGCTGTAATTTAATTTAATTTAATTTACCTGAATTTGATTTGATTCTGTATTTGTTCTATCTATTGAATTTAATTTTATCGATAGAGTTTAAGTCGATCGAATTCAGTTTGGTTTGATTTGATTTAATTTAGTTCAGTTCAATTGAAATTGAGTCAATTTAATTTTTAGATTAACCTACAATTCCATTCAATTCAATTCAAATTAACCTTATCTAATCTTAAGGAGAATAAGACTATATTAAAACTAGTTAATAAAAATTAGATAAACAGATCAATGAAGATTTTCAAAAAATTAAAGAAATAATTAAAAGGTCATGAGCATTTGAATGTGGAGATCACTAATATTATGGAGATCCTCACATTGGCAATAAGACCAAAATGTGTTATGTCATACATGAACAACTTCCCTAGTAATTTTTAGATAATTATTCCACTTAAATTGTCTTCTTTTTTTCTCAATTTTATCAGTAGATCATTTTTTATTTATGGGAGGACATGTAATACTGACTTAGTGACTTTACAAATGTAATGATGGAAAAAGAGTCTGTACTATCAAGGAAAGACGTAAAATATATTTTTGTTATTGTTTGTTGCTCCATAAAGAGAGCAGTTCATGCGTAACATAACACAGTTTGGTTGCATAGCCTGTGTAAGTATTTCCATCGGTCCATGGCATTAGGGATCTCAACATTCAAATCCCCATAACTTTCTTACTCTTTGATTTTTCTCGAAATTTCATTAAGCTTTTGTTTTTATTCTGATTTTATACAGTTACAATTTAATTGATTTCCACTGTTTCATTCCCCTTTAATTTCATGAATATTGAAAAAAATCTATTGAATGAATCCCAGCTCCCTGAGAATGTAATCCCCAATGGCTCGAACTCCGGCATAGATCTCCTCACCTACCCCCTGAATCTGATCTTCTGGTAGGAGAAATCCGTACTGGCCCTTATCACGTAGCTCCACAGTATAGGAATACTTAGCTCCGAGACCACCCTTGAACTTGCTAGTGGGGTCGTAAGGGACGTACCCCCAGTCCTTGCTTGATCCTGCTGCCTCATCTAGTGATTGTAGAGAGAGAGAGAGAGAGAGAGAGAGAGAGAGAGAGAGAGAGAGAGAGAGAGAGAGGGAGAGAGAGAGAGAGAGAGAGAGAGAGAGAGAGAGAGAGAGAGAGAGAGAGAAACCGGGATTTTATTCAGTGATTATATCAGTACAATATCACATTTAAAAAAAAACAGACAAAAAAACGAGCAAAGTAAATAAGATTCCAGCGGGAACCCAAGACCTCCTGCTTCCTACTAGGCAGGTGCTCTACCACCTGAACTATGGCAAGCCCTTATGGCGATGTACGTCTCAAAGAACCCCTAAGCTACAGAACCTGGCATAAAAATCAGAAGGATAGAAATCAATTTTGGGAAAAAGTAATATTACGTCATGAATAAGAATAATATTTAAAAGCGCTTTAAAGTGATACAATCTAGTACTTCAATACGAAGAGAACGCTATTCAAATTTAAATCTGCTTACCTATACGCTGTCCGTACAAGCACGTTTATTACCGTGCCAACTCAACGGAGTCACCGTTTGTTGTTGTTTTGCTTTTGATATTTTACAAACTATGCGATCCTAAATCATGACAGTTTGGGAATCTAAAAATGTTTTTCCGTTGTTCAAAGGACCATTTCTTTTCTCTGAAACAATCCTAGTTCTCATAGTCAACAATAACATTTCATTTGACATTTGAGACGTGTTTCTAGTTAACAAAGAAACAAACACACACAATATTATAAAATTATATAATGAATAACCCAATACACAATAATGATATATTCTACTTACTGAGTAGCTCAATAGAAGATCCACTCTGAAAGACAGTCCCGTGCACTGCAAAGATAGCATCACTCGCGGCCTGACCCATAAGCATCTGCATACAGAGGTGAAAGAAGTGTCATCGTTCAGTATTTCAAGAACATTAGTTTAATACACTAGTACTTAAATGTATTTTAGAATGAAGGGAGACAAAGAGAAAAAGAAGCAAAATATTGATCAAAATCATGGCTAACGTTTAAACAGATAAATATCTTCAGAAATGATATGAATCTTCCTATTTTGTGTCCGCGTTCCTTACATATTCTGGGATGTCGTCCCATTAAAGGGGACCAATACTCAAGGAAATAATCACTTTTATATGAAAGAGAACAATGAGAGAAGCAATTAAAAAAAGTTTCATTAAAGTCAGTTATAAAAAAGAGAGTTATGGAAGTTTGAAAAGTCTCGTTGTGCGTACTATGGGTATCATCAAGTTGGCAACATCGGCTTCAAAATGGCCGATTTTATGGACAACTCTAAATTTTTCTCACACAAATTTTCAGATATTCCTCATTTCTTTCAAAATATGTCTTATTTACTTCTGAGCTCAAAATATGTCATGGAAAAATGTATTTCACACAACATATGTTGAGCTGAGAAGGAGGTAAGACATGATATTTTGAAAGACAATGGGGAAAAACTGAAAATTTGTGTACAAAACCAATGGAGAGTTGTCCATAAAATCGGCCTTTTTGAAGCCGATGTTGCCAATTTGAGGATCCCGTAGAATGTACAACGAGACTTTTCAAACTTCCATAACTTTCTTATTTTATAACCAATTTTGATTTAAATTTTTTTTTTATTGCTCCTCTCATTATGCTCTTTCCTATAAAAGTGATTATATCTTTGATTATTGGTTTTCTTTAACTCTTGGGCGGCATGATCAAAACATCGTTTACCAGTAGGCCTACTGTTTCGTTCGTTTCTACCAAAAGTACAACATACATGTTTTGTTGTAATGACCCAATAATTCTGGCAGGGTTATATTTTGGAAAGTATTTTGGAAAGTTTTAAAGGGCCATGTTGACGATACAACAATGCTTGAGTAACATGCAGGATCTTAAATGAAATACAAAATTAAAATGTTGACCAAATGCAGGAACATTATTCTTGTAATCATCATTTTCTCATGTTCTGTCTTTCCCTGTTATTGTGTTAATAAATTTTGTGAAGCCGTCTTTTACCTCAGAAGTGGGGAAGATTTTGTAGGAAATGATCTGTTCACTAAGTCCTTGAAATTCTATGTATCAAACAAAGGTTCCTGATAAGCTTGCCATTTGACAAACATAGCAACCAATAATGTATGCAAAATCCATTTCATTTGATTAATTACAGGTTTATTAAATAGCCCAGGAAAGATACATCCATAAATTTAAACGATTTATGAAGCAGGTCTACTTTTATTAAGAATATTATTGAGAATTGTTAATTATCAGTGACGGATCCAGGCGGGGCGCATGGGACGCATGCCCTTATATTTTGATAGACATTCATTGACTGTAAAATATTAAAATCTGAAAATTTCGGCGGCGCCCCACTATCGGGCCTGGTGCCCCCCACCCTTCAGAAATTCTGGATCCGCTACTGATTATTTAAAAGTCATTACCATGTCGTCGTAGTCGGGAGGGTTCGGTGCGTAGGCGGAGTAGGACCAAGGGGAGAGGAAATATTGCCCGTAGCTATGCCAGTCCATAAAGATATGAAAGTCCTGCCCGCTGGCCTTCAGACTGCGAAGATAATCGACCACGCCTTCAACCTCCTGTTCGGAAAGGGCAAACGCTCCGTGGTAGATGTTCGAGCAGGGGAATGGACTGGTACCATTTCCTATATGGTGAGGCGATGTCATTAGGAAATACTTGAGGAGAAAATGTTACTTTAAAACTTACAAAAGCATACTTTTATCCACACTGACCACGCCCCAACCAAACAACCAACATGTATCACATGGTCCGAGCGGTTCAAAACGGGCAGCAAAAGGTAACGGAAAATCCCCGTTATGTATTGTCTAGTTATCGTTGTTTATGGTGCAGTCACAATCATGTACGACGCACGGTCAACGCGCAGTGGGCTATGCGCTGGATGTGCGTTACTCATTCGTTGAGCGCGCTTAGCCAACGATGTGCATTCGTTACGTATTTAAATAAGTGTTGTCTAGAATACGCTATGTGTGCGCGTTGGCAATTTTCACAAATTTCAGTGCGCTGGTCTTGCGTTATGTACATGTGACTGCCGCGTCATTAGGAAAGTTATAAGGAAACTGATCTGCTTTCGAAGAATAGAAACTTGAATTTCACAAGTATTTAGATTTATACTTAAATTATAGCAGAGTACAGGCACGGATCCAAGAAAATCGAATTGAATGCATTTCGGGGGCCAAATTGTCTGGGGACAAAAGCGGCTCTATTATGTTTACGCATGGGCCCGGTAAGTTCATTGTGTGACTCCGGTCTGCGTCCGCTAATGGAGTAATTGATTTACCTGACCATCCGAAAGGAAAGTTACGGTTCGGATCGGTTCCTCTGCATCCACTGTTGGTACCCTCAAAGTTATCCGAACGGGTTTTTCTCCAAAGTCGGTCCTGCGATTCATAACAAAGGAGAAACAAGGCTCTTTTCTATTATATCCAACTGGTCGAAGAACATTAGGTCCAATTATTTTGATTGTCTAATACCGCATGGACTAAATCCATTTGGTCTACCAGAAATTTTGTTTGATTTCCAATTCGTCTAATAGACAAATATATATGTGTTTGCATTTTCGCCTCATTCCCAAATAAGAATTTGGTCTATTACCAGTTTGCTCCCATATTTAGACGAAACGGACATTAGCCGAAGTTGGAATAAGACAAAATGGTAAATAGGGGAGACCGGGTATGGAAGTTACACGGGTCAGTTGTTACAGTTCTCAGTGTGCTAAGATGGAACAAGAGAGGATGTGCTAACTGGCATCTATATACAGCCTACACATAGCTGTGATGAACTGCCGGTCGTGAGGTTTCTCCGTCGTTTTATTAAAAAGTAAATCAACAAAAAACATTTTTTACAGTTCAACGTAAATTTTTGACTAAAATTGAAATTTGTAATAGCTCTTACAACTGAAGGCACATGATGATAGTCTGGTATTGTAAATATAGTACATGTATGTCACTAATATACCCCCTAGCCATGCCCTGTAATTCTGCCTAATGACTGTGCTACAGTTGATTTCTGTGTGTAAAATCACCCATGGGGTAGGTTGTTACAACAACCTACCCCATGTTGATGTAACAACTTACCCCAATTACATTACATATGTAAAATTACATTTTGTCTCAATTTTCAGGTGTTAATATTTTTATTTTTCTATTATTACTTTTGTCTATTCTAGAGCTCTACTTGATCTACTGTTAACGATGGCAAGAAACTGGAAAGTTGAAATTAAAGCATGGTATAAGAGATTTACACACTGTCAACTTACCCCGTATGTTTACATATTGTAACAATTGACCCCGTATGGTGTAACAACCTACCCCGTATATGGGGTAGGTTGTTACAAAAAAATGTCTTCACTAATTAAGCTGTAGTTAATTAGTGTTTACATGTTTTCAAGTTTTATATGCCTCAGGTTTTAGCCAACATAATAGGCTAACTACAGACCCAATATGGAGTGCGTGAGTTCTTTCATTAGAATTATCTGGCCCAAAATGTGAATTATAACGTCCATACCCGGTCTCCCCTAAGCACAGTAGCATCTAGACCAAAGAATAATTAGACGAAGTGATTGTATACGAAATGGAGTTAGACCATGTTTTCTTTTTATTGTGTTTTGATGACTTTTGAGAGGCCGATATAATATTTGTAGTTTACGACATGCACTGATTGTGTATAATCATACACGACAGTATGTAAAAAATGAAATATTACGTTCTAAGATCTAACGGGAGTACACTAAAAAAAAACTTTGCTAATAAGGACATTTGTTTTGTATGAAACAAAATCAGTAGCCAATTTGTTTTCTGTGCGGTATCCGAACCCTTCTTTCAGGATATACTTACATTGGTCCAAGTGTAGGTGTAGCCGTCGGCGTTCAGAGATGGGACAATGTACCAGTCCATGTTGTCAAACATGTTCACTGCCAACTCATCTCCCTCCTCATAATCCTTTAGAAGCTGCATGAATTACAATAATAGATGGCTGTATCAATTATTATCAATTTTTTTTTAAATTCTTTGTACTCTTGGTTTATCCTGGGCCTACTCATGAGCAATGGTAAAAATTCATTGTTCATGAAATCACAGTAAATTTTGAATGCTTTAAGCTTTATATGGCAGGTAATCCTAAAATCAATTTAGGACGAAAATCAATATTCGTATTTCCCCTTTATTGTAATCTTCATTAAGAAAAAAATCAATATAAAAGATAAAAATAAGTCGTCCTCATCTCTGTTATAGTATAATTTTGAAGGGAATTTATATCCCTCTGCGAAAAGATTTGTAGAAGATATTATGTCATGCGGCAAAATTGTATATGAAATTGCAATCTTAGTAATAACGAGTAGCGTAATCTGTAGCATAAAAAATGCGATCAATTGCAATTCATACAGATCCTTGCTCGATGGATTTTTCGCATAAAATTATCACTGTGAACTAATCAGAATGGTCGATTTGAATTATGCAATGATCGTAACTATTTATGGTACAGGGCCATGGTCTATTCTTATTCACATGTTTGAACTATCCTCAGGAATTATAACTTAACAAAATGCATGAATAGATGAAAAAAATTAAGGGGAAAAAATCAATCGAAATGGAAAAGAGAAATGGAGGGATGCCTACCTGAGCAGTGAACCACATGACTGTTGCAGGACTGATCCACTCTCTAGCGTGAATACCGCCCTCAAACCATACTGCCGGGGGAGGGGTGCCACTAGCATCGCTGTTTCTCCCTCGGATCTATCAAAATTCATGAGAGAGACATTTTACTGAATGTTATGAGTTACAATGAACTGATTAGTGCTTGAATGTTATCAAAATAATTCCTTTTGAAAAATGTGCATTATATTAGGCCTAAAGGGGAAGTTCACACTGGAATTTTATTGGTTTAAAAAAAACGCAGAAAAATAAAAGAAAAATATTACTAAAAGTTTGAAGTAAATCGACCAAAAAATAGCCAAGTTATGAATATGTAAAGTTTTGATTCTGTGACGTCACGTGCGAGCAGCTCTCCCATGTGTTGTGTATGTAAATTCCATAAATTTGTCTTTTTTTCATGGTTCTTGATAAAGGAATGGGTTAATTTGATAGACATGATAGAGGCATGTATATGAACATTTGTTTGATGACATATCGACCGCACAGACGACATAATTAATTTTCTTTTGAAAAAAAATGACACTTTATGGAATTTACACTACATAACACATTGGAGAACTGCTCGCACGTGACGTCACAGAATCAAAACTTTGAATATTCATAACTTCATTATTTGTTGGTCAATTTTCTCCAAACCTTCACTCATATTTTTCTTTTATTTTTATGCATTTTCCAAAATCAATATAAACCCAGGGTGAACTTCCCCTTTAATTGATGTAATTTTAAAGGTACTTTAGATATTTTTTTTTTAAAGGCTACCTTGAATTTACCCGAGCTGCCGAATAATGAACTCGATGAAGAGTTTTCGATTTGTGTTGACATGTCACGACGTGAACGAGTTTCTAGAGTAGAGGTAAGGAATGGAAGTTTTTTGACACATAATTATAGAAATAATGAAAAGTACTTCACGAGAGACGCTCAAATTTCTTCTCGCTACTCGTTGCAGTCGACTGCTCGGCTGAGACGAAGAATTTCAAGTTCTCAAAACTACACTCTAAAAACTGAAGTGCTCTTTTTGGCACTTCAGGGGCTGAAATCAGCACTTTTTAAGAGCTTGTATAGTGACTGCAATCAAAATGCTGTCTTAGCACTTTCACGTGAGCTGAACTTTCATAAAAAATGGGCAAAAATGGCGTGACTTCGTTAAGATTCGAACCCGGGTCCCCTGGATGAGAAGCGCTTGCGAGCACGTTATACCAATTCGCATCTCATGATTGCTAGCAGATCTTATTGTTTCATGATGAGCTTTCTTCAAAGTTGCCAGAATTATCTACTATATGCTGTCATAATTCAAGCAAGTTAGGGAGATCTCCGTTGGTCTATTGGTAACGTCAGCGGTACTCTTCCATGTCTAGGTGAACCCGGTTCGAATCCCATACCGACATTGAACATTTGTTTGTTGTTGATAAATTAGCACTTGGGTAAGTGCTAAAACAGCACTTCAGGTGCTGATTTAGCTCTTCAAGTGCAGTCACTATACGAGCACCCATAAATTAGCACTTCAGTGTTTAGAGTGTAGAACCAGGGGGGCATTTCATCAAAGGACTTGTCGGACATTTTTCCCGACAAATTTGCTATCAGCCAATCAGATGCAAGCATTTCAGTAGCTTATAACAGTTTGTCGGATAAAACGCCCGACAAGTCATTTCATAAAACGCACCCCTGGACATGGAGAGCTTTGAGCATCACGCGTGAAGAAACAACTTTCTATTTTTTTTTTTAATAATCTTCCATATTTTACCTCTAGAACCTCTTTCAGCTGGCACATTGAAATAATTCGAAAACTCCTTAATGAATCAATATAGGTTGGATTGAGAGAAAGAGAATGGTACAATAGGTGAAAACTAATAGGTATGAAATCTTTTCAAAATTTATGTGTATGTGGTATCAAATTAAAGCCAATATATTTTTCTAGCTGATAGAAATAATTTAAAATAATTTGCCTTTGTAGAACAAAAGTTTTGCTTATTTTTGTGTGGCGATGAGAAAATTGAATTTACACAAACACTACACAAAGGCATGGCAAGGTGTGCGAAAATTGAATGTTTATTGATTGTACAGTGTGTCCCAGAAAGAAATATACACTTTTGAAACGGGTACTAAATAAGAAAAATATAGTTCTTGGGGGAAAAGATTCATATTTCCCCAACTATTATTTGACACCAAAAAATCCAAAAAATAATGCATGTTTCAATGAGCAATGTCTACTTTTGTGAAGGACACAAAAACGAAGCTGCGCAGAAATTCGCTATGCATTATTACCTGCCTATCGGGCGCCATGAGGAATCATAGCAATAATGGCGTGAATCGGCTAACAAAGACAAAAGACAAACCAAAAGTAAAAAATAAACATCAATATTATGCAAAATTGTAATGGACAACCTTTCTGTTTTCATATTATTAAGGTTTACTTTTTGTCTTTTGGTTTCTTGTTTTTGTTTTTGTTTTTGTTTTTGTTAGCCGATTCACGGCATTGCTTTTGATTCCTCATGGCGCCTCATAGGCAGGTAGTAAATGCATAGCGAATTCCTGCGCAGTCTCGTTTTTGTGTCCTTCACATGAGTAGGCATTGCTCATTGAAGCATGCATCATTTTCAGACTTTTTGGTGTCAAATAAAAGTTGAGGATATGAGCTTTCTCTACTAATGAATCTTTTCCTCCAAGAACTATATATTTCATATTTTTAACCATTTCAAAAGTGTATAGTTCTTTCTTGGACACACTGTAGATAACTAATCATATCTTTAGATCTACAGCATCAAAGTAGATGAAGGAAGTCACAGAAGAAAGCCATCTTTTCTGCTTAATGGAAATACCAAACGATACCAGCTTGTGACTAACCTTCATACTATAAAAGATGTTTTCCACTTGTACTATTTTATACAATACCTGAATACAGACTGCATCCATATACAGTCTGTGTCAAATAAAATGGTACAGTCGGGAAACATTTTTTAAAGTATGAAAATTAATCACATTCTAAAAGTGTTTGATATTTTTATAAAGTATAGGAAATTCAGGCTTTTTTTCTGCATTTTTATCATCCCATTTGGTGCTGTAGGTCTTGAGATATGACCAGTTTTCTATGATCAAGAAGAAAATTACTGTGCGCATGCTTTCCTATGGGTTTCGCACATAATAGCCATGAATTCAGCGCACCGAAACAATAGAGTATAGTGTGTAATTTCGATTAACTCATCACCGCACAAAATTCAGCATAACTTTTGTTTTACTAAAGCAAATTATATGAAAAAAGTGCATCTGCAAGAAGAATCTTTTGACTTTAAGTTGATACCACATTCACACATCATTTGAGAAGATTTCATACCTAAATAATTTTTTCCCGACAGAACCATTTCTTTCACACAGACTGTATAATAAATACTCACACGAAATCCATTTATTTCTCGTCCTTCGTAAGATGTAGTGAGCATGAATGGGGAGGTAATATCACTGTATTCAGAAACAATGTCTGTAACCCATTGCTGGATCTGTGGATAGTGGATTGAAATACACAATTTGCTATAAACGACTGGAATACTGCTTTTAAGAAGAAATGTCAGGAGAAAAATTGTTGGAAAATACTTTTAGGTTAACCATCACCATGTTTTTTATATACATTTTGTTGCTGTCATATTAAAAACATTACCTAAAAAAACATTAACAAAATAAAAAATAATAAAAAATAATAAAAATAAAAAATAAAAACCGAATAACGTGACGATTTTCTTTTTCTTTTTTTTTTTCGTTTGCTTTTGTTTTATTATTTTTTCCCCACGTTGATTTTGGCTGTGTATTTTGCCCCTTTGGAGTTTGGTAGAGGACATTTTGTAAAGCGTATTAAAAGCCATCTTGGTAGTTTAAGCAGAGGGGAATCTTGGATTGAGGAGGGGTGGGGTGGGAATTCAGAGTTTAAAAAAAAAAGAGTATTAAATATACAACAATAATACTAAGTAATACATGGTCTTACCAAAGGGAGGGGGGAGTTTCTGTTGCTCGGAGAGGGGAGGGGTGGGGTGGGCTCGGGACCTCTTGGCTCCCTGAATCTGAGCCTATAATAATTAAAGACGCATATTGTCATGTGTTTGGTTTAAACATGGACACTAGTGTCCATGGTTTAAATCTGCTTCTAAAAATCTCATGTCTTATCCCACAATGGAGCTCGATTCCACTTGCTTCTAGTTGTAAGCTTAAGAGATAGAGGGCGCTACCATTCTACTCAAAGCGAACGCTCCCATTTACTTTTTTTTTGTTTTTGGACAGTTTTTCACTTTATTTTCTTTATTGTGGCGAGCAACTACCCTTTCAAAGAAATGATCAATTTGATTGAGTACGCTCACAGTCTGAATTTTTCAGAAATAGGAATAACTTATTGCAAAGGGAAAAAAAGTCCTGTCACTTTTATCAATTCGAAAGCCTGGTCAGATCATATTCCAGTACAATATGGCCAATTTTGAGCCCAGAACAGCTCATGCGCTTCAAAGTCTTGCTCCTCAATGACGCATAATTATATTACAGTTTATTGATCACACGGTTTTTAAAAGGTTGAATTCTCAGCTTTCCATTAATGGTATATTTATTTCAATTGGTTAAAAAAAGTCCTGTCACTTTGAACTCTTATAAGAGACTCTTTTCTCGATTGGTCAATGTTTACGCAAATCACATGCATATCGCATAGAAGATAATGCAAACGGCGTCTTGGCGAGATCTCTTGGTTTGGAGCATCAATCTATGTAAAATACAGGTTCTGATTACAACTTCAGCACAATCATGTTATAGGCTTTCCAAAATGTCTTTTTCCTCCATCTGGTCTGAAGCATCTACTAATTAAAACCATGAGAAAAGTTCATAAATTTCTTTCACCTCCACGCAGTATTTGCTCCATCACCGGACGGGCGATACCATTCGAATGCAGGGAAGTCTTCTTACGCGAGTTTCTGTTATTGCAGCCAGCTGTATAGATTTCTGCGCTTCTCAGCCGTATTTCCAACGTCACTTTGTTGCGTCTGGCCTCTTAGATAATGGACGCGCCTTGTTTAATTACGATTTATTGCCACACATTGGTATACGTTAACTTTACATTTTACATAGAGTAGAATTGATATGGGCCTAAAAGGAAAAATAATTCTAGAGATGATTCCAACCCTCACCTCCTCGTATGTGTGGTATCTTGTGTAGTCGAAGTCGGCAAGGGCTGTGGTGCCGACGGGCTCAGCCGCCCGCCTCGTGTGAATCTCAGACATCTGATCGGCTACCATGCCGCCCACATCTTCGATTGTGATTTCGACCTGAAGACCGAGTGAAGTCATGATGTCGTGGACGTTATCACGGAGGCTAGGTGGTGCATGATGTCGACCGGTGGTGGAGCGATGACGGTGTCCTCCCTCAGAATCCAGCTGCGATTCAAAATAAATTTTAAAGTGAAGAAAAATAAACGTTAGTTTTACTCTTGTTATGTAACCTAAGAGTATCGAATTACGATGCTCTGTCCCATGTTAATCATAAGATGATTTCAATTTGTAAAATTTATTTATACATTTATTATTATTTATATATTATTTATTTTATTATATATATATATATATATATATATATATTATATATATTATATATATATAGCATGATAAGCAATAAGCACTGATGTTAATCTTCACTTCTGTGTTTTATATAATTTACATTCTTCAACACGTGGAACTTTCATTCATATATATATATATATATATATATATATATATATATATAATATATATTATTATTTTTTATTTTTTTTATTTTATTATTTTATTTATTTTTTTTTTTGGGGGGGGGGTGGGCTGGCGAGTGCCAGATTGTTTATAATATTTGCTTATACACTATCGAAATTCGAAATTAGATCAAAGAACATTACGTGGGGCGCATACGAAATTGGTTGTGCCTGGATCTAGAACAGAGGAGAAGAAATAATGATAATTTCAAAAAATCTCACGATAAATTTTCAACGGAAAAATAAAAGTCTCCATTATTAATTTTTATTTTTCATCCCTAAAATCCCCCAATTGCCAATTTTGTGTGCTATCTATTTTACTATCTATAATAATTCGCAAAAGTTGCTCAAATTAACATGCCACCCATTATCCTTCTATATATCATTTTTGCTTCTTTCTCCTTCGTTTACTTTATTTAAGTTGTCATTTCGTCGAATGATTTTGTAGGATCTTATTGTTTCGTTGTAACTCATCTCTTCATGCATCAATGTTGTCTTTGTTGACTGGTATCCCATTACGTTATTATTTGCACACACCTACATTTTTTTCACAAAAGTCTAGAAGGTTTTGTAAAATAGGAACTCCATAATTCTGATGTAAATTCTATCCATATACATTCACATAGTCTAGAATTTACATCAGAATTATGAAGTTCCTATTTTACAAAACCTTTTAGACTTTTGCACAAAATAAATCTCTGTGTGTGAGTGGTCCACATTCTACAAGCTTTTGCGTTTTAGTGGACCTCTCCGTTTACATAAAATGTAAGTAAAAAAAAAATAAAGTCATACTTTGTATTCTCGAATAAAATGATACGGACATTTATTTTGTAGGCACTACCATGCATGTACATGTATGTTCCTGATTTATATTTTGTTGGAAATGAAATAAACTATAAAAGTCAAAGTCAAAGTCAAAATATAATTTTCTAAAAAGATGACGTGGCCGTTCCTTGGCGATGTCGTGACAATAATAATCATATTTATCTGATTAGATATCAGAAGCTATGAGAAACAACCGGCTGCCAATAGATTACCCAACAAAGTACGGTTCAAAATTTCGACCTGTCGTGAAATGAAAAATAATCATAATCAACGATCAATCATATTTTTAAAACTGTGAATTTGTGTTAAAGAAAATATTCCTGCGTTTTCCTAAGGCATGTTACATGTTAAGACCAAATAATCTATCATGACATTGTAAAGTCCTGGGTGGCGTTTCATCAAAGGACTTGTCGGACATATTATCCGACAAATTTGCTCTCAGCCAATCAGATGCAAGCATTTCAGTAGCTTATAACAGTTTGTCGGATAAAACGTCCGACAAGTCCTTTGATGAAATGCCCCCCCCCCCGAAGTCAAGATTGACAACAACAGCTAGCGTGTGAAAAAGACTTTAATTCATTTCTTGCTTTTTGTTATTAAATCCATTCTTAGTCAGTTATGAAAAACATTAATTGAATAAATGAAACTAAGTCTTTTATACAGCCGTTGGAAATGTGGAGTCACGATATGTTTTATGATCTTTTATGCAGGATAATTTTATCTGCGGGATATGACCAACCACGCATTGAGTAATGAGTCATTAGATTTTTTTTTACACACCATCTTTATCACACCCGTCATTATTATTGTTATTATTATTATTATTATTATTATTATCATTATTATTATTATTTTTTTTTTTTGTAGATTAGAAAGCAATGAGTTACGAACCCAAGCCAACGAAGCGAATTTGCCCAATGCCAATATAGGCCTACAGTGCGTCCCAGAAAAAAAGTAAACCCAATTCTGAGAGTCTAATATTAATATTTTATAGCTTGTGTGACCTTGATGTTTATTTCATAATGAAGAGTCACTCATATTCTGATTAATGATACCAAACTTATAACTGTGATGTAACGGATGACTGAGCACCCCCCCTGGGGTGATTCACTAACATTTAAAATCTAACCCAACTATGGACCTATGGAACTATAACATGGCTATTGATCCTAAAAATTAATTTCATCCAAGTTGGGATTGATTTTAGCTGTAAATGACTCACCCCAGGGCTTTATAAAACAAGTGGCCTTTTACCAAGTTTGGGCAAGAGCATCCTTTGCATTTTAATAGCCCAATATATCTTTTGACGAATGGAATCGGGAAGGCTGAATTCAAAAGTCTCAAATAATGAACATGATGAATGAATGATCAGAAAGCCAGGGTTGTTCTGACAAAACTTGGTACAAGGCGTTTTTTTTTTTTTTTTTTACCATTTTTTTTTTAACTCTAGGGCGCATTCATCCATAGAAGTAAAGGTGCAAGTTTGGTATCAATGTGTAGAATAATGAGATGCTCTCGGTCATGATATTAAATGTGATGCGTCACGTCGAAAGGAGAGACTAATCGCGATTTTTGAAATCCATTTTATTTGATATTATAGATCTCTGATTCATTGCCTTGAATTTGATATATAACCCGACTGTAAAGAGTAAATAGAAGTGGAGATATTAGCCTCTGAACGCGAGGAGAAGAGAGAGTACAGGTGAACGATTGACCAATGAGGGAGGCTGCATTCAGGTAAGAGAACAATACTCGTCCGCATACGCATGAATCGGGCAAACGCAGAGCAAGCGATGTTGCTAAATAACATCAATTTTCTCAAAAAAAAGAAACTAATTGGTTAGTTGTTTTATATCTTCGTCAATAAATAAAAACAGTCCATGTTCTTCTAATTGTTTAAGAAAAAGTCCGCTCCTTTTAAGAAAAGTGTTTACCAATCCTGGCGCTAAATTAGTTAGAAACAAAACTATTTTAAAACCTTTTGGGGGTTTTATTCCGATGTTTGCGTGCGTTCTTTGAATGTCAATCGCGTATACTCTCCTCATTATAAAGCAGTCATTTGATCTGAACTCTGTTGGATAATTTCGAACATAATATAGGTCTATAGACTAAAGTTATTCTTTACAGGGGTTTATGCATTTTGTTTATATTCTTTGAATAAGTATATGATAGAGATAAGCCTCAAATGTTAAGAAATATTTGCGCCTCACGAATGTATTTAGAATTTCTCTGATCACGTTTTATGAGTGGCTAGGTTAGCTTAAGACAATGAAAATAAAAACGTAATGATTTGCTCGATTCTCGTCTTTTATTGATCAAACCTGTTTACCAGTAATAAGAAGATATAATAATTTTTGAAAATGAATTATTTAAGAAGTAAATCGTATTTTGTTTCGTCGTGTTTAGTAAAACGCTACTTTCTTAAACACGTTACTTTGTTAAAATAAACTGCAGAAGACTTTAACCTAAATACTTGTATCAGAAGTATTATCACGTCACCTCTTTTGTATGCTCTATGTTCCCTGATGGAACCAAATTTGTTGATAGGGAGGTTTTAATTTCCCATCAGGACAACAGATATCGCGGCCTTAAAATAAAATGCTGAAATTAACATTCATTTGGATCCAGATAGCTAAGTCAAGCAAGAAGTAGCTTTTCCCCACATAACCCCCCCCTCCCCCACCCGATTGTTAGATTTGACATTCGTTTCGTGCTCCGCTATCCCGGATGAAACAGCTTTATTCACAGCAGGTTGTGGCATCGCACGCAAAATTTCTGAGTGCAGCTAAAGAAAGTTTAGTTCCTATAAGGGAGTTTACAGATACAATCTGCGCATCGCGAGTCTCCGATATCCACTTCCGGGGTCAGGTCAAATATACATAAAATGCGGCGACCGTACAGTCAACCCATGGGTCAACCAACCAACAAATTCTTATCAGACAAAAATCTAGGTGATATTTCTTTTTGTCGGTTTTTTCCTTCTCGTTTGCCATGTTGAATAATATGATGAGACATTTTCATGATTTTATTAACCTTTTCCTCTCAGAAAGTTGCAAAACACCGACTCTGTACTATGCACAACCGGTCCGAATATCGAGATTTCAAGCCCGTTAGTTTCGGCGAACTCAATGCCGCTTTGCGTACGCGAGTTGGTAACTTACAAATTCGCTTTTCAGTTGAGAAAAGAGACTTAAATAAACATGGTATCAAAATAAAGATAGGAATAAGTACACACTGGCTATCTCATCAATAGACAAGTGCGAGTCTTCATCCTTATTTTCACAATATGAGCGATAAAAAGCATGAAAACCATATGTAAATCAAAAGGTGTCATAGACTTCACACATAAGAATTCCTGATATAGAGGAGACCACGTACATATGACCCCTGACCCAATGACGTCACAGAGCTCCTATCGGTAACTGTAAACTCCCTTATTTCGCTCACAAAACGAAACAAAAATCCAGTTGAAATCACACATCACATGACAAAGCCATGCGTTGCTAAGGGCGGAGCTAAACGGAAAGGGGAAATGAGCGTGACGTTCGCTTGTATGTCCGGAAAAAAAAATTATGACCGAAAAAAAACACTCGCCGAAAAACTGCTTTTTTACCACTTT
>CALNVZ010003434.1:38990726-38997463 GCA_940671915.1 Paracentrotus lividus | reverse complement strand
ATTTTCTCTTGGAATCAAAATCAAGAGAAACCGTCTGCGAAGTGTTGACTTCCCGTTTGATCCGAGTCAGGAAAAATAAGGCCATTTTGTCCCCGCTCTACTCACCGAAAATTGCCCTTTAGTTCAACCACTATGTTACCAAAGGTTGTGAACGATTGACCAATGAAGGAGGCTGCATTCAGGTATAAGAGAACAATACTCGTCGTCACGCATGATCGAGGCAAACGCAGCAGCAAGCGATGTTGCTAAATAAGCATTCATTTTCTCAAAAAAAGAAACTAAATTTGGTAGTTGTTTTATATCTTCGTCAATAAATAAAAACGTCATGTTCTTCTAATTTGTTTAAGAAAAAGTCCGCTCTTTTAAGAAAAGTGTTTACCAATCCTGGCGCTAAATTAGTTAGAAACAAAACTATTTTAAAACCTTTTGGGGGTTTTATTCCTGATGTTTGCGTGCGTTCGTTGAATGTCAATCGCGTATACTCTTACCTCATTATAAAGCAGTCATTTGATCTGAACTCTGTTGGATAATTTCGAACATAATAATGGTCTATAGACTAAATTATTCTTGTATACAGGGGTTTATGCATTTTGTTTATATTCTTTGAATAAGTATATTGATAGAGATATAAGCCTCAAAAATGTTAAGAAATATTTGCGCCTCACGATTATTTAGACATTTCTCTGATCACGTTTTATGAGTGGCTAGGTTAGCTTAAGACAATGAAAATAAAAACGTAAATGATTTGCTCGATTCTCGTCTTTTATTGATCAAACCTGTTACCAGTAATAAGAGATATTAAATAATAGAAATGAATTATTTAAAGAGTAAATCGTATTTTGTTTCGTCGTGTTTAGTAAAACGCTACTTTCTTAAACACGTTACTTTGTAAAATAAACTGCAGAAGACTTTAACCTAAATACTTGTATCAGAAGTATTATCACGTCAACCTCTTTTGTATGCTCTATGTTTCCCTGATGGAACCAAATTGTTGATAGGGAGGTTTTAATTTCCCATCAGGACAACAGATATCGCGGCCCTTAAAATAAAATGCTGAAAAACATTCATTTGGATCCAGATAGCTAAGTCAAGCAAGAGTAGCTTTTCCCCACATAACCCCCCCCTCTCCCCACCCGATTGTTAGATTTGACATTCGTTTGCGTGCTCCGCTATCCCGGATGAAACAGCTTTATTCACAGCAGGTTGTGGCATCGCACGCAAAATTTCTGAGTGCAGCTAAAGAAAGTTTAGTTCGCTATAAGGGAGTTTACAGATACAATCTGCGCATGCGCGAGTCTCCGATATCCACTTCCGGGGTCAGGTCAAATATACATAAAATGCGGCGACCGTACAGTCAACCCATGGGTCAACCAACCAACAAATTCTTATCAGACAAAAATCTAGCTGTATATTTCTTTTTGTCGGTTTTTTCCTTCTCGTTTGCCATGTTGAATAATATGATGAGACATTTTCATGATTTTATTAACCTTTTCCTCTCAGAAAGTTGCAAAACACCGACTCTGTACTATGCACACCGGTCCGAATATCGAGATTTCAAGCCCGTTAGTTTCGGCGAACTCAATGCCGCTTTGCGTACGCGAGTTGGTAACTTACAATTTCGCTTTCAGTTGAGAAAAGAGACTTAAATAAACATGGTATCAAAATAAAGATAGGAATAAGTACACACTGGCTATTCTCATCAATAACAAGTGCAGTCTTCATCCTTATTTTCACAATATGAGCGATAAAAAGCATGAAAACCATATGTAAATCAAAAGGTGTCATAGACTTCACACATAAGAATTCCTGATATAGAGGAGACCACGTACATATGACCCCTGACCCAATGACGTCACAGAGCTCCTATCGGTAACTGTAAACTCCCTTTTCGCTCACAAAAACGAAACAAAAATCCAGTTGAAATCACACATCACATGACAAAAGCCATGCGTTGCTAAGGGCGGAGCTAAACGAAAGGGGAAATGAGCGTGGACGTTCGCTTGTATGTCCGGAAAAAAAAATTATGACCGAAAAAAAACACTCGCCGAAAAACTGCTTTTTTTCCACTTTCCCGTTACATTTTCACTCATGTTTTTAACTGAGCAAAGATGAAGCATGGTAGAACCAGAAAATCAACAAAAAAAATTTCCTCAAAAATTTTGACTTTTTTATTAGTTTGTCGATTTACTCGGATCTTTGATCTGCGACTTCTCTCTTCATTTCGACAAGACGTATCACAATTACATGACACATAAAGTCATTCAATTTTAATACGAGGCTCTCAGAATTTGGTTTATTTGGGACGCAATTGAGAAGAGAGAGAGAGAGAGAGAGAGAGAGTGAGAGTCTGGCCTTCTTTCGGATGCTTCAGTATAGGTATCAATATAACACATTTCTTTCATAATGTGCTGCCAACAAAGCAGTACAAACAAAAATGCGCCATTGTTGATACCTATACTGTTCGGGTAATTGGCTACAGACTCTCTACGTAATTTCGCTTCCTTCGCCTGCTTTCGGGCGCTCAGTCTTCTTCTTCTCGAGTCTTTCTCTCAATTTTGTTTATTTGTGTTTATGATTAACAAGTAAGATTAATTGAATTTGATTCAGAATCTGCCATTAAATACTGAACACAGGCGATCCCATTAGGCGAAAGAGTAGTAAGATCAGCTGGGGAACAGGGTTAGGCAGGAGAGGGCATTGTAGGAGGTGACTCATGGTCTCCTCCTCTCCGCATTCGCATACTGGACGTCCTTCGGTGTTGATGCCCCATTTGACCATTAGTGCCTTGCAACGGCAGACTCCAGCTCGCATGCGGTTTAAACACAGCCAGAAAGGCCAAGGTTCCTGGTACCCTGATAGGAGAGACTTCTTTGGACTGTGTGGTGCAGACGCAAGGCGGGTTGACTATAGGTCTAGTCTACGGTTGTGGTGGGCTTGGTTCAGGGGCACGATAGAAAGAAGAAAACTGTGTCTAGATCTTAAGCGCTTTATTGTAGGCATGGCGTTGAAGAGAGGGTGAGAGTGGACCATTTTCTTGCTTGAGTTTTTCTGTTTGGAGAGAACAAGCCTCCTGATATGATGTGAGGAGGAGCGATGCTACTCAGGAGGTAGAGAGTCGTCTACCTTGGTTGGTTAAGCAACCTGTTATGGCCCTACAAGCACTGCATTCGGCGCTCAGTGAGATACCCCCTTCATCTGAACAAAATTGTCCTTTTTAAATGTGTTGAAAGTTATGTACCAAACCAATGACTCCGGAAGAATATCAAACAAACAAACATAACTATTTCCCGTTACCATTTTCACTCATGTTTTTAACTGAGCAAAGATGAAGCATGGTAGAACCAGAAAATCAACAAAAAAAATTTCCTCAAAAATTTTGACTTTTTTATTAGTTTGTCGATTTACTCGGATCTTTGATCTGCGACTTCTCTCTCATTTCGACAAGACGTATCACAAATTACATGACACATAAAGTCATTCAATTTTAATACGAGGCTCTCAGAATTTGGTTTATTTGGGACGCAATGTAGAGAGAGAGAGAGAGAGAGAGAGAGAGTGAGAGTCTGGCCTTCTTCGGATGCTTCAGTATAGGTATCAATATAACACATTTCTTTCATAATGTGCTTGCCCAACAAAGCAGTACAAACAAAAATGCGCCATGTTGATACCTATACTGTTCGGGTAATTGGCTACAGACTCTCTACGTAATTTCGCTTCCTTCGCCTGCTTTCGGCGCTCAGTCTTCTTCTTCTCGAGTACTTTCTCTCAATTTTGTTTATTTGTGTTTATGATTACAAGTAAGATTAATTAGAATTTGATTCAGAATCTGCCCATTAAATACTGAACACAGGCGATCCCATTAGGCGAAAGAGTAGTAAGATCAGCTGGGGAACAGGGGTTAGGCAGGAGAGGGCATTGTAGGAGGTGACTCATGGTCTCCTCCTCTCCGCATTCGCATACTGGACGTCCTTCGGTGTTGATGCCCCATTTGACCATTAGTGCCTTGCAACGGCAGACTCCAGCTCGCATGCGGTTTAAACACAGCCAGAAAGGCCAAGGTTCCTGGTACCCTGATAGGAGAGACTCTTTTGGACTGTGTGGTGCAGACGCAAGGCGGGTTGACTATAGGTCTAGTCTACGGTTGTGGGGGCTTTGGTTCAGGGGCACGATAGAAAGAAGAAAACTGTGTCTAGATCTTAAGCGCTTTATTGTAGGCATGGCGTTGAAGAGAGGGTGGAGTGGACCATTTTCTTGCTTGAGTTTTTCTGTTTGGGAGAGAACAAGCCTCCTGATATGATGTGAGGAGGAGCGATGCTACTCAGGAGGTAGAGATCGTCTACCTTGGTTGGTTTAAGGCAACCTGTTATGGCCCTACAAGCACTGCATTCGGCGCTCAGTGAGATACCCCCTTCATCTGAACAAAAATTGTCCTTTTTAAATGTCGTTGAAAGTTTATGTACCAAACCAATGACTCCGGAAGAATATCAAACAAACAAACATAACTAAAGTGAATCTACAAAAATATAATCGGATAAATTTCCAACCTTTCCTATATTTATCTGAAGGTCAAAACGGACGTTGATGGATGAACTCGATTTGAAATTTTATCTACAAAATGATAATAAAAGCAAATTTGAACTGATTGAAGATAAAGATAGCAGTAAATTAAACTGACTCTCAAATTTATGAACAGATGCCACAAAATCGTTCTGAATAGTGGAAATTTCTTTGGCCTGGACGATTCTGAAAGGAGCGTGTGCAAAACTGGAGCGTGTGCAATAATGGACGTTTGCAATACAGGACCGTGTGCAAAATTACAGTGGGATGAGCCAAGACAAGGAGATATAATGAGGATTTATTCTAAAAAGGGATGTTGCCTTTTCAGACACAGTTGCTTATTTTTTGTTTGCTTGTTTTTTTTTTTTTAAGTTTAATTTTTTATTAAATAAAATCTTAATGAAGACAATAAAGAAAGGTGAAAAACAACAAAGAAATTATGAATGGGTAAATTCATATTATGCACGAATCCGATAAAACTACCGTACTAGATTTTAATTCAGGGGCTCTTTGAGATAGTAATTCAACAAAAATGAACTGAAACTAAAAAAAAGGAGTTTACAATTTATGTAGTGTCAATATTTTACATGAATTACACACTCATACTTATGGATGAAAAACAAGTCCAATCATTACATTATTACATGTACATATTATGAGGTGTTTCTAAACGCCCCGACAAAAAGGACCTATTTTTTTTTTCCATGAACTAGATTTAGAGTACTGTGGAGGGTGAAAAGGGCAGTAGCGGACGCAGACCGGAGTCACACAATGAATTTACCGGGCCCATGCGTAAACATAATAGAGCCGCTTTTGTCCCCAGACGATTGGGCCCCCGAAATGCATTCAATTCGATTTTCTTGGATCCGCGCCTGAAAGGGGGTAGAATAAACCTGCTCCCTTTCCCATTTTACCACATGAATATTCATTAATCATCCTATAGATAAGCAGTCCATAGAATAATAATATATTAACCAAAGATACATGTGGTGTTACCACTATTCTATTCTTCGACTCGCAACTTGAAGGACTGACCGCCAATAAAGATGCTTCGTTTTTTGGCTATTGCCGCGCTCTTTGCCACCGTGCTGGCTAACGTGTCTTATGATGGGTTAGTAGATCAATAAATTCATCATTCTATATTTGTTTTATTTTATATTTTGTTTTTATTAAGGCTACTTACGAAACTATTTTACTTATTACTTTTATATCGAAATAATTTACCAATTTTGTAAATGAAAACAGATAATACCGAATTGACTCAACCCAAACGCAATTCAAATATGGATAAAATTTTAAGATAACCTTTGTTTCACGAGTAAAATATACTTACTATATTGAATGACACGACGGGCAATATTATCATATAATTTTCCTGTTAGTGCAAACAAAATAAAACATTTCAATTAATTATAGAAAAAAATCACAATTAATCTGTAGTGCAATAAGTAATGCCGATTTCAGTAATTGGATACAAAAATGTTATCGATCAAATGTATAGACAAAAGGGGGAAATCAGATTAAAATTTGCATGTTGTACTGCATACCTCTTTTTTTCCTACTTCTTCTCTGTCTTCTTTTTCTTTTTCTTCTTCTTTCCTTCTTTTTCTTTTCCTTCTTCTTCTGTTTCTCCTTCTTCTTCTTCTTCTTGTCCAAAAGTGAAGATGGCAAAGAAACTTTGTGACAGTGTACGCGTATTTAAGTCACAACCCTTCAAATATGGATGAAAATATATTTTGACATTACCTCGGCTTATTGTGATTTTGTAAATGAGATGAGAAAGTATTTAGTAGACATTCCACCCCCTCTCTCTTTAAAATTAGAAGAAAGATTTGTAAAATACATGTACATATGAATAGTTCGCTCTCTGACATAACACGTTTGCAACAATTGTCCAAATTTAACGATCAAACTCAATAACTTTTCATTCAGAAATTTGAAAAATATATTAGCAAATTTGCAAGTTATAATAATTTGATGTATAACCAAATGGCATTTGACTTCAAGATTTAAAAAAGGAAAAAGTTGTCAATTTTGCATCAAGATCCGAAATTTCCATTGTTCTGACTTTATTAAAATGTTCTGTGAGTAAAGTAACTTGAAACTCTAATGTAGATTTCGGTAATGGGTAAATAAATTATGTTTTAAATGTCAACGCCCTAAAAACTTCGAACAAGAGC